>JALGBA010004117.1:255000-491053 GCA_023970755.1 Azemiops feae | reverse complement strand
TATTCTTGCTTGTGGCACTCCAGGAATCCATTGGCACCCATCGAAGAGGCACGTGCGAATTAGCACCACTTCTCGGGGAAAGGAAGGGAGGTTTTTGAAGCCGGGCGTTACAGCACGATTTCTCAAACTGGGCGACTTGAAGAGGGGGGGGGGTGGACTTCAACTCCCAGAATCCCCCAACCACTACGTCTGAGCTTCAATTCCCAGAATTACACAGCCAACGTGCGTGGACTTCAGCTCCCAGAATAACACAGCCAGCCATTGGGCGTGATCTCCTGGTGGTCTCCCATCCAAACTCTCTAAAAGATTTATTTTACAGTTTTATTTTATCAGATGGATTTCAGAAGTGTGAACTTCAGCTCCCAGAATTCCCTAGGACTTGTTGCTGGGAAGCTCCCAGGGGACATCTCAACATCCGTACTTCTGAAATCCAGTCTCTGCGGTGCATCTTTTGCGACGATTGGAAACCTAAAAGTTAAAAAAATTAAAATTAAAAACAAAAATAAACTCGGGTTTAGCACCCCAGATCAGCGGAAGGCCAGATGTCAGTTAAACTTCAAGCACTCCTAAATTACCACTACATTTTGGGAGCCATAGAATCCTAGGACTAGAAGGAAGGGTCCTCCCCTTGAGGTCATCTAGTCCAGCCCCTGCTCAGGGCAGGAAATAGACTTAGAGTCATCGCCCTGCAAGGCATGTAGGCAATTTCCAAATGTGATAAACAAACAAATAAAGAAATTCTGGGTTGTTGGTTCTCCCCTCAATGTTCTCAAAGTTGTTTGTTTATTTATTCGTGATTTATTATTATTGAAATTTATTTCTTAAACTTTTCCATTTCCTGCCCTCTGATCGGGACCTAATAAGACAGTCCTCAAATTATAACCATTCGTTTAACAATTGTCTGAAGTTACAACCATCGTAAAGAAAGGGACTGATAATTGGTCCTCGCTCTTGCGACCATCACGTGTCCCAAGTCACATGATCAGACTTTGGGTGCATGGCAGGTAGCATGCATTTATGACGGTTGCAGCATCCTGGGGTCAGGTGGCCCCCATTTATGACCTTCTCAGCCAATTTACGACAACCCAAGTCAATGGGGGGGCAAGTCAAATTCACTTAACAACTGCAGTGATTCACTTAACAACCGTAACGAAAAAAGTCACAAAACCTGTTTGAGCTCAACTAATGTCCATCTTGCTTAGCAACAGAAATGCTGGACTCAATTCTTCTAATTTAAGTGACTCACTTAATAACCATGGGAAAAAAGGTCATAAAACTTTCTGTTGTTAAATGAGACATTTCTTTTCGCCCCGTTTTACCACTTTTCTTGCCGCAGGTGTTAAGCAAATCCCTCCAATTGTTAAGCGAGTCACACAGTTGTTAAGTGAATCTGCCTTCCCCGTTGAGTTTGCTTGTCAGAACGTCGCAAAAGGGGATCACGTGACACACACACCCCAGGACGCTGCGACCATCATAAATATGAGTCAGTCCGAATTTTGACCAGGTAACCACAGGACTGCTGCGACAGCCGGTCATAAGTCCCTTTTTTTTAGTGCCATGGTAACTCCCGTCGCTAAACAAACAGTCGCAAAGCGAGGACTAGCTTTATTTCGCCCTTAATCTGCCGTTTTCAGGATTTGCAGGAACATGCTAAAATTTGCAAGTCTTTGTGAGGTGAAATTTTCCTGTTGGCAAAGTTTTCTGGCCTTTTCAGAGAAATTAGAAATCCTTTCTAGAGCAGGCAGGTGTTCTGTAAGGGAGAAAAGAAAAAAGAAAAAAAATTCCCTGTTCTTGGATTTCGCTCGATTTTTATTATCGCCGTTTTGCGTGGGTGTCTTTCTTTTTATTTAATCCTCTTATGTAAGGCGCCGGATCTCAGCATCGCTCAGACGGGGTTTCTCCGGCTGACCTTTTAAAGAAGCCAAAACTGGACTTTGGAGGAGCAAGATACAGTTAGTCCTCTATTTACAGCCGTTTGTTTAATGACCCAACTTACGATGGCGCTGAAAAAAAAGGGACTTAGGACTGTTTTTCTCGCTGACGACCATTTTCAGCCAGTGGTCACGTGATCAAAATTCAGACATGGGACAACTGGCTCCTGTTTATGACGGCCGCAGTGTCCCGAGGTCAGGTGATCCCCTTTTGCGACTGTTTCAGCATCCCCATGGTTATGTGTCTTAGGTGCTTGGTAACGGCCCATTATTAAGTAAGGTGGTTGAGTTTTGCCCCACTTTACGACCTGCCTTGCCAGAGTCATTAAGTGAATCCATGAAGATAAGTGAGTAACACGGTCGTTAAGTGTGAATCCGACTTCCCCATTTTCTTTGCTTGGCAGAAGATCGCAAAAGGGGATCACGTGACCCCGGGACACTGCGACCGTCATAATTATGAGTCAGTTGCCAAGCGTCCGAATTTTGATCACGTGAACACGAGGATGCTTCAACGGTTGTAAGTGTGAAAACAGTCGTATGTCCCTTTTTCCAATGCCGTTGTATCCTTGAACGGTCACTAAATGAATTGTTGTAAGTAGAGGACTCTCTGTGTTTCTTACCCAGTTTGGTGCTTCCTGCTTCAGTCTAGAGAGCTGACAAATCGTCATCTGATGTTTTAGGTGTCCGCAGCCTTTTTTTAACTAGGTTAGTCAATGATTAAGCATTGACTGTTCACCTTTTAACCCTAAAAAAAAATTTAAAAAATGAATCCAGTCTTTGAGGTGATCCTGATTACAGGATAGTCCTCGACTTACAACAGTTCATTTAGTGACCATTTGAAGGGACAACAGCACTGAAAAAAGTGACTGATGACCGTTTTTCACACTTACGACTGTTGCAGCGTCCCCCGTGGGTCAGGTGATCAAAATTCACACGCTTGGCAACTGACTTGTACTTATGACAGTTTCAGTGTGATTCCCTTTTGCGACCTTCTGAGAAGCAAAGTCAATGGAGGAAGCCCAGATTCACTTAACAACGATGTGAGTAACGTAACAACTGCAGGGATTCGCTTAACAACGGTGGCAAGAAATGGGGCAAAACTCTCGTTTAACAAGAGAAATTTTGGGATCAATTATAGTCGTAAGTCGAGGACTACCTCTATTCTCTGGGCTGGATTCCTTCCTTAGCTTGGTTCTTTTTGAAAAGGATAAAACTGTGAATCTATTATTATTATTATTATTATTTTCCTTCTATTTCCTCGTTCTTCAGGTTGCTTGCTCTAGATGGCTGGGGGTTGTTTAAATCATGGAAAAAAGCAGAATAAAAGAATAGCAGAGTTGGAAGATGCCTCGGAGATCATCTAGTCCAACCCCCTCCTCAAGCACAGATTATTTCTCCTTTTCTCCCAATAGGCACCCAAGCGGTGTTCTTGAGCACATCACGAGCTTGAAAAAGATTTTTTGAACATTGCAAAAAAAAAAATACAAAGTGGCTTTAGAAAACCAGGGGAAGTTTCCTTATGGCTTCACTCCATCATATTATGTTTTCACAGAAGGATGAGGATGTGAACCTGTGGATGCTGAAAGATTTGGCTGCCAAAAGGGTGAAATGTCAGGGTTGTGTGGTTAGGGAGGGAGGGAGGGAGGGAGGAGGAGGAGGAGGAGGAGGAGGAGGAGGAGGAGAGGAAAAGATGAAGGCAGGAAGGCAGAAAGAAGGGAGAGAAGAAAGTAAGAAGGGAACGAGGGAGGGGGGGTGAAAGGAGGGAGGGGGAGGAGAGGAGGAAAAAGAGGAAGGAAGGAAGGAAGGAAGGAGGGGGGGAGGGAGGTAAGAGGAGGAAGGAGGAGGAGAAGGCAAGGGGAAGGGAATGGTGAGATAGAGGAGAGGGGAGAAGGAGGAGGGAGGAAGGAAGAGAAGAAATAAAGTGAGGGAAGGAAGGAAGGGAAGGAATGAAGGAAGGAAGGAAGGAAGGAAGGAAGGAAGGAAGGAAGGAAGGAAGGAAGGAAGGAAGGAAGGAAGGAAGGAAGGAAGGAAGGAAGGAAGGCAGGCAACCAGGAGGAGCAGATAAACAGGAAAGAGGTGGAGAATGGAGGAAGGAAGAAGGAAAGATGGGTTTTGCAGGAAGAACGGAGGAGATCAAAGGGAAGGCGGCAGGTCACCAATCCCATCCTTCCTCTGCTGTTTCCCTCCCCCCCCTCTCAGTGTGTCACTTTAAAGCAGCCCCCCCACACACACACACACACACTGCAGCAACTCCAGGCCCCTCCTTGCCCTCCTTGCAGCCGCTGATGTGTGGCCTCCGTTTGTCTGCACCAGGTAGCAAAGCAGTTACAAGTCCAAGCAGGAAAAACTCCGAGGGGTAAATCATTTCCAGCCAGGAGGCATCCCGGGAGTCCAGAGGTCAGACCCAAAACAAACCACCATCTGAACCATCATCAGTTTTGTTAGGAAACAGATACTTGGAAAGCCTGGATGCAAAAATAAGATTTGGCAAACTTTGCACTTCGGGGATGGGAGCTAGTAGCAGGCTGGACTATTGAAACCATAAGCCACATCTCCTCAGCAGTGCCTGATGGGAAGGGAAGTCACAGCCAAAGCCGAGCAACTCTCGACCGGCCCAGTGACTAAAAAAATATTTCCAAAAAATTGCAAAATTCTGGGCTGGGTGTGTCCTGACTGACAAAAGCAAGATTATAAATTCATTTTCAGTTATTTCTACAAAGGAAACGTGCGAATCACAAGGTTTCCCTTGACTCCTGAATTCAGCCCTTGTTTATTTTTCAAGATTGCATAATATATTCAATCGGAGTCTGTGGTTTTCCCAAATGTTTTATGCCAGCAAAGAATAAACCAGGCTTAACATTAACCCAGTTTAGCAGGGTGCACAAATGAGGTCTGATTTGGTTGGGCCCGCCCAGAATATTTTTCTGCTTATTTAATCCATCCTAATGCAATTTATTTTCATTGATATACTTGTCCCTAGCTGACCTCAGCTGACCTTAAACTAAATCAGATTTAACTAGTACTTGGATGGGAGACCACGAGGTAATGCTCCAGGCTATTGGACCAATCTGGAACTTTAAAAAAAAAACACGTTGGAAGATAAAAAAGACAAAAACGCTTGCATATACAGATAGTCCTCAACTTATGACCATAAGTGAGCCTAAAATTTATGTTATTAAGTGAGAAATTTGCTAAGTGAGCTTGCTCCACTTTACGACTTTTCTCGCCACAGAAGTGAATCATTGCAGTTCTTAAATCAGTAACATAGTGACCACGGGGATGTTACAACGGTCGTAAGTGTGGAAAACGATCATAAGTCACTTTTTTCAGTGACGTTGTAACTTTGAATGGTCACTAAATGAAACTGTTGTAAGCCAAGAAGTACTTGTATTCTTAGTTAAGTATTTTAAATGTTAACTGTTTTTCTATTTATCTTTTTTCCCATTTTGTAAACTGCTCGGAGTCACCTTATCGGTGGGATGGGCACCATATAAGTTTAATGAACAAAAAAGAAAAAAAATGAATGCAGTTTTCAAACAAAAGAAATATCTATAAAGATGGCCATATAAATCTGATAAATAAACAAGCCAATTAATAAAATGGTTGTTAAAAGGGTTGGGAGGCTTGCTTCGTCATTTATTTTATCCATTGACCTATAGCCACAATTGGGCTTCAAATCTCTGTCGCTAAGCGAGACAGCTGATAAGTGCCCCATTTTGCCCCATTTTACAACCTTTCCTGCCATTGTCGTTAAGTGAATCACTATAGTGGTTGAGTTAGTCACACGGTCGTTAAGCGAATCCTGCTTCCCCCATTGACTTTTCTTGTCAGAAGTTCACAAAAGGGGATCACGTGACCCCGGGGCGCTATGACCATCATAAATATGAGTCAGTTGCCAAGTGCCTGGATTTTGATCACGTGACCACAGGGATGCTGTAACGGTCGTTAAGTGTGAAAAAAGGTCCTATGTCCCTTTTTTCAGTGCCGTTGTAACTTCGGACGGTCACTAAATGCACCGTTGTAAATTGAGGACCGTTTTTTTTTAAATAACATTCAAAGTGAATGTTAACCGCTCTGTGTTCAATTCACTGGTGTTTGTCACCCCCTGGTGGCCATAAAGCATCACTGCAAATAATATATTCTGTATAATGTATTTAAACTTTTTTTTTTATATCCTTTTCTGTTCAGTATTGTCCGATTCTTGAAAACTGCCTGGACAAGTCCCTGCAGTTTTCTTGAGAACATTTTTTCAAAAGTGGTTTCCCATTGCCTGCTTCCTAAGGCTCAGAGAGAGTGACTGGCCCAAGGTCACCCAGCTGCTTTGTGCCTAAGGCAGGATTAGAACTCACAGCCTCCTGTGTTGTTGTTTTTTAAGGAGAAACTTCCTAACAGTGAGAACAATTAACCAGTGGAACAGCTTGCCTCCAGAAATTGTGGGCACTCCATCACTGGAGATTTTTAAGAAGAGACTGGACAGTCACTTGTCTGAGATGGTTTAGGTTCTCCTGCTTGAGCAGGGGGCTGGACTAGAAGACCTCCAAGGTCCCTTCCAGCTCTATTCTATTCTATAGCAAGCTGTTTTCCATGAGGGAATAACTGTACCTGGTTTCTAGTCTGATACACTAAAAATCAAACTTTAGAGACTAAATAGAACCCAAAATTTCTGCTACTCAGTGAGACAGCTGTTAGGTGACATTTGCCTCGTTTTACGACCTCCCTTGCCACTGTTGTTAAGTGAATCAATACACTTGTTAACTTAGTCACACAGTTGTTAAGTGAATCTGGCTTCCCCCATTGACTTTGCTTGGCAGAAGGTCGCAAAAGGGGATCACGTCACCCCGGGACACTGCGACTGTCGTAAATACGGGTCAATTGACAAGGATGCTGATTTCAATCACGTGACCACGGGGATGCTGCAACGGTCGTAACTGTGAAAAACGATCATAAGCCACTTTTTTCAGTGTCATTATAACTTCAGTCACTAAACAGTGGTTGTAAGTCAAGGACCACCTGTACTCCTTCCTCCAGGGTGGCAATGAGTCTCCATGAAAGAGCTGGAGAAACAGACAAGGAGGGGAGCTGGATTTAATGGTCACCTGTGCAAGGTATTCTGTGATCTCCTTGTGGTCTCCCATCTGAACCTTCCTCAAATTCAGCTTGGCTTGGCTCGAGAGCTCAGCGGAGATCAAAAAGACAAAGTCTCCCTTGAGCAGACCCCACTGCCCAGGAGACGGTTCCTCAACCTTAGCAACTTCAAGAGATGTGGACTTCAACTCCCAGAATTCCCCAGCCAGCAAGCTGACAAGGTCACATGACCCCCTTTTGCAACCTTCTGATAAACTGTGAGAAGGACCTTGGGAGTCCGAGGGGACGATCCCTTAAACATGAGCCAGCCATGTGTGGCAGCAGCTAAAAAAGCTAACACAATCCTTGGTTGTATAAACAGAGGCATGGAATCGAAACCACGTGAAGTGACGTTGAGGCCACCTGGAGGTTTAATCTGTGAGGGTCACCTGAGTGGTGCAAATGGGCGTGGAGCCTTTTTGGAACTGCTGAAAGGACCGTGTTGTAGACTGGAGATAGGTGGTGTGGTATCCCCCCCCCCTCTGTTGAGGGAGGGCTGTTCAGTTTTGACCTAGATGGCCTCTTTGACCCCTTAGACACAAAGTGAGCAATGTGGTATATGCAGCACATTGCATATGAGCCACGTGTAGATCTGTACATTGGGGAAACAAAACAACCACTTCACAAACACATGACACAAACATAGGAGAGCAAACCCATCGGGAGAAGACTCAGCAGTCCATCTGCATTTGAAAAGAGGAAGGACGCTCTTTAGAGGACAGCAAAGTCCACATTCTGGACAGGGAGGACCGCTGGTTTAAGAGGCCATCTAGGTCAAAATTGAACAGTCCTCTCTCAACAGAGGGGGGGGGGATACGACACCATCTAGCTCCAGTCTACAACACGGTCCTTTCAGCAATTCCAAGAAGACTTCACACCCATTTGCACCACTCAGGGGACCCTGAGGACACAGATAAGCCCCCAGGTGGCCTCAACAATCCTCTAAAAGGATGCAAATGACCACATGACTGCAAAGGAGTATCAGTCCTTCCATTCCCCACTATCCAGTCAGAGCTGAAGAAGCTCCTTGGATGAGAAGTGAAATGTCTTCAAAGGAAAAACAAAAAAGTCCAGTTGCCTCCTGAAAAAAAGCACCTTTGGAGACAACCCTGACCTGGATGACAGATCTCCGTAGACATGTGACAGTTGTAAATACGAGGATTGGTCGTAAGTCATTTCCTTCTGGATTGTTGTAACTTCAAACAGTTGCCATAGACCAGGGGTAGGCCACCTTGGCTCTTTTATGACTGGTGGACTTCAACTCCCAGAATTCCTGAGCCAGCCATGCTGAGGGGAAAGGGAGGTTTCCAAGCTGAGCCATGCTGGCTCAGGAATTCTGGGAGCTGAAGTCCACCAGTCATAAAAGAGCCAAGGTTGCCTACCCCTGCCATAGACTCTCCTGCTCAAGCAGTGGGTTGGACTAGATGACCTACAAGGTCCCTTCCAACTCTCTTACTCTATGTCTATGTCTCTAATCCCAAACCAGAACATCAGGAAGAACAACCACAAGGTGGCAGTGCAGATTCACACATGCCTTTTTCTAGCACCTTTTTAAGTGGAACAATTTTGCAAAAATTGTCCTCGACTTACAACAGTTTGTTTAGTGAACATTCAAAGTTACAACAGCACTGAAAAAAGTGACTTACGACCATTTTTGACACTTACGTCCATTGCAGCCTCCCCAGGGTCACCTGATCAAAATTTGGACCCTTGGCAACTGACTCATATTTACGACGGTCGCAGTGTCCCGGGGGTCACGTGATCCCCTTTGGCGACCTTGTAACAATGGGGGAAGCCGGATTCACTTAACAACCGTGTGACTAATTTAACAACTGCAGTGATTCCCTTAGCAACTGTGGCAGGAAAGGTTGTAAAATTCGATTAACAAGTGCCTCATTTAGCAACATAAATGTTAAACTCCATTGTGGCCATAAGTTGAGGATTGCCCGTATCTCTGAGAAATCTCATTTCTCATCCCAGGGACAGTGCAGCCGTCATAAATATGAGCCAGTTGCTCAGCAACCGAATTGATCACCAGGAGGATGCTACAATGGTCGTAAGTGTGGAAAAACGGACATAAGTCATTTTTTTCAGTGCCGTTATAATTTGGGTTGCTAAATGAATGGTTGTAAGTTGAATGGTTGTAAGTTGAGAACTACCTGCACCAATCAAAATTATTGCTAAATATCATGAACCCAAATAGTTGGCTTTCCTTAGAATTGGGTTATATTCTGCAAACTCCCGCAAATGAATCCTTTCTTTTCCTCTCTCCCTCCCTCCTTTCTTTCCTTCCTTCCTTCCTCCATCCATCCCTTCTTTCTTTCCTTCCTTCCTTCCTTCCTCCCTCCCTCCCTTCCTCCCTCCTTTCCTTCCTTCCTCCCTCCCTTCCTCCCTCCCTCCCTCCCTCCCTTCTTTCCCTCCATCCCTTTCCTTCCTTTCTTTGCTTCTTCCTCACTTTCCTTTATTTCCTTCCTTTACTTAGTATACTTTTCCCTCCCACCCTCCCTTCCTCCCTCCCTTCCTCCCTTCTTTCCCTTCATCCCCTTCCTTTCTTTGTTTTTTCCTCACTTTCCTTTATTTCCTTTCCTATGTCCCTCTTAGTAATTTTTCCTTCTTCCTTCCTTCCTTTCCTTCCTTCCTTCCTTCTTCCTTCCTTCCTTCCTACCTTCCTCCCGCCATCCCTCCTCCCTCCCTCCCTCCCTCCTCCCTCCCCTCCCTCCCCCCTTCCTTCCTCCCTCCCTCCCTCCCTTCCTTCCTTCCTTCCTTCCACTTCTATACCAATCATCTCACTGTCGAACAAGTTAACAAAACCACATCTTTAAGAGTTTCTGTTGGTGACTTGGCCTGTAAAATTCAGCCTCCCCCATTCTCTCACTCCTGAGATACCCAAAATGGCAAAGTTTGAACTCAGGACTAAGAAAAAAATGTGATGGAAACAGGTCAACAGTATCCAAAGCTGCACTGAAAAGGACGGACCTCAAGATCTATGCAGTGGTGGAACAATCTGACCACGGAGGTTGGGAATTGTCCATCTCTGGAAGACTTAAAAAGAGGCCGAATAAGAATTGACGATTTGAACAAAGCCCATTTGCTTCTAGCACTGAAGGACCCCACAGTTCAACCCTGAGCAATTCAATAAAAGTTCATTTCTATTCCTGCACATTGCAGAGGGAGGGGGGAGAAGATGGAGAAAGAGAAGATACATGGAGGAGGAGGAGGAGGGATGAGGGTTGATGATTAGGAGGATGATGAGAGGATGGAGGAAGGAGGAGGGAGTAGGAGGAGGAGGAGGAGGAGGAGGAGTTTGGAAACAAATCCTCCAAAGAGTAAAAAAGGAAACATGTGGTGCTTCAATACAATACAGCAGGGGTATCAAACTCGCATCGTCACGTGACGTGTCGCGACATATCATGACTTTTTTGCCATTGCCGGCAATGGGACGGGCGCGGTTTCGCCACGAAGCATCCAGCCCGCGGGCCGGCAGTTTGATACCCCTGCAATACAGTCTCTCCATGCTGGCTGGCTGGGGAATTCTGGGAGTTGAAGTCCACACATTCTAAAATTGTCAAGGTTTGAGAAGCACTGATTTATATAATTTATACAAAGCAGATATGCTTTAACATGATCTAATCCTGAATAATCTGTCCTTGGGTCTAATTTGGGGGCCATAAATGTCACGATGAATAGGGATAGGGATAGGGATAGGGATAGGGATAGGGATAGGGATAGGGATAGGGTGTTAGGGATAGGGTGTTAGGGATAGGGATAGGGATAGGGATAGGGATAGAGTAGAACAGAACAGAACAGAACAGAACAGAACAGAACAGAATAGAATAGAATAGAATAGAATAGAATAGAATAGAATAGAATAGAATAGAACAGAATAGAATAGAAGGGACCTTGGAGGTCATCTAGTCCAACCCCCTGGTCAGGCAGGAAACCCTATACCATTTCGGACAAATGGCTGTCCAGTCTCTTCTTAAAAACTTCCAGTGTTGGAGCATTCACCGCTTCTGGAGGCAGGTTGTTCCACTGGTTAATTGTTCTAACTGTCAGGAAGTTTCTCCTCAGTTCCAGGTTGCTTCTCTCCTTGATGAGTTTCCATCCATTACTTCTTGTCCTGCCCTCAGGCGCCTTGGAGATTAGCTTGACCCCCTCTTCTTTGGGGCAGCCCCTGAGATACTGGAACACTGCTATCATGTCCCCCCCCCTCGTCCTTCTCTTCATTAAACTAGACATACCCAATTCCAGCAACCGTTCCTTATATGCTTTAGCCTCCAGTCCCCTGATCATCTTTGTTGCTCTTCTCTGCACTCTTTCTAGAGTCTCAGTATCTTTTTTACATCGTGGTGACCAAAACTGGATGCAGTATTCCAAGTGTGGCCTTACCAAGGCCTTGTAAAGTGGTATTAACACTTCACGTGATCTCGATTCTATCCCTCCGTTAATGCAGCCCAGCACTGTGTTGGCCTTTTTGGCAGTTGCAGCACAGTGCTTAAGGCACCAACCCAGAGGTCATGAGTTCTAATTCTGCCTTAGGCACAAAGGTCAGTCTCTCCCTTTCAGTCCTAGCAAAGAAGCAATGGCAAACCACTTCTGAAAATTTTGCCCAGAAAACTGCAGGGACTTTTCCAGGCAGTCTCCCCAAAGAGAACACTCACCCCAAAATTGCCTAGGTATTTCCAGGGAAAAGTGAGAAAAATCTTTTTGCTTTGAAGCTGGGGAAACCCCGCCTGGAATACGAGATGGCACACTCCCTTCTTCCTGGCCCTGAAAAACCAGATTTTGACTTTCTTGGAGATTCTTATATCCAATCTTTTAATTAGAAGCCTAAGGGAAGGACTGCCCCCCCCATTCACTCTCTCTCTCATTTTTTTTCTCATTTCTCTTTTTCTCTCTCTCTGTCTCATTCTCTGTCTCCCATTCTTTCTCTCTCACTCTTTCTCTCTTCCCCCTCTCTCATTCTCTCTCTCTCCCATTCCCTTTGTCTCCCATTCTGTTTCTCTCTCTCTCATTCTCTTCTCTCTCCCTCTCTCATTTTCTCTCTCATTCTTTCTCTCTCTCATTCTCTCTTTCAATATATCTTTTTCTCTTATTCTCTCTCTCTCTCTCTCTCTCTCTCTCCCACCTCTTGGGGAGACAATATTTGTGGGGGGGGGGTGAGAGAGGCAGAAATAAGATAAAAAGATGCAACAGGTAAATAAACAATCAGGGACCTGCAGCTGGGCGATCATCCATAGGCAGGCAGGACAAACGCTAAAGGTGCTTCCTTCATCAGTCTTAATTTTGGAATTGCATACTTGGGTTCATTGGGGGTCATCTGTGCAAGGGAGGGGTCTGACACAGTGGAGCCATTTGCCCAACCCTGCCTCAATATCAGCCCAGACCCAGGGGCTCCTGATATCTACCACCCCAAACACACCCTGTAATTTGTCCAAAGGTTGAGAAAAGGGGTGCAAAACACCCACTTGTCCAAACCCCAGCTTTCCCCAGAAGTGAGGGGCCTCTAATGGGGCGACGGAATAGAAGTGGGGAGGTCCTATCCTTCAGTTTAAATTTGGGGGGGCATCTGAAGGATCATGTAGATTTGATTTGTAGATACAGGCATTCCTCGACTTACGACCACAATTCAGCCTAAAATTTCTGTTGCTAAGTGAGACAGTTGTTAAGGGAGTTTTGCCCCATTTTCTTGCCACATTTGTTAAGTGAATCACTGCAGTTGTTAATTTAGTCACCTGGTCATTAAGTGAGTCTGGCTTCCCCATTGACTTTGCTTGTCAGAAGCCGCAAAAGGGGATCACTTGAACCCGGGACACTGCGACCGTCATAAATACGAGTCAATTGCCAAGCGTTTGAATTTTGATCACATAACCGTGTGGATGCTGCAACAGTCATAAGTGTGAAAAAATGGTGAAAAGTCATTTTTTTTCAGTTCCGTTGTAACTTCAAATGGACAGTTGTAAGTTGAGGACTACCTGTATATAGATAATTGGTAGAAAATATATGGAAATGAAGGACTACCTTGGGTTGAAGTATAACCTTCTCAACATTCTGACTTTGTGTAGTACACAAAGCTGTCTGTGTGTATGACACAGGCCAACACTAATCAGGAAAATTAAGATGTACACCTGTGCAAAGGTGCCTGCAAGACGCAGGGACCAGCACGTGGCCGAGCACCACTGTGGGAGTGAGTGATGGGATTGTTGTTGCAATGGTGTTCCCAATTAAGGTGTAATTTCTCAGGTTGTTTGTTTTCTTTTAAGGGGAAACACACACAAAACCTTCACTTCTTTGGCTGGTTTGCAGTTGAGGAGAAGGGATGGAATGGAATGGAATGGAATGGAATGGAATGGAATGGAATGGAATGGAATAGAATAGAATAGAATAGAATAGAATAGAATAGAATAGAATAGAATAGAAAATATGGAATGGAATGAATAGAACAGAACACGACAGGACAGGATAGGATAGGATAGGATTTGGAAGGGACCTTGGAGGTGTTCTAGCCCAGTTCCCCCCCCCCCCCCGTGCTCAAGCAGGAGAACTTATACCATCTCAGACAAGTGACTGTCCAGTCTCATCTTAAAAACTTCCAGTGATGGAGCGCCCACAACTTCTGGAGGCAAGTTGTTCCACTGGTTAATTGTCCTCACTGTCAGGAAGCTTCTCCTTAATTCCAGTTTCCTTCATCAGTTTCCTTCATCAGTTTCCAACCATTGTTTCTCGTCCTGCCCTCTGGTGCTTTGGAGAATAACGTGACCCCCTGGTCTTTGTGGCAGCCCCTCAAATACTGGAATACTGCTATCATGTCTCCCCTATATCTTTTTTTCTTTAGACTAGCCACACCCAAGTCCCGCAGCCGTTCTTTGTATGTGTTAGTCTCCAGGCCTTGGATCATCTTAGTTGCTCTTCTCTGAATTTTTTCCCCCAAACTCTCAACATCTTTTTTGTGATATGGTGACCAAAATTGGTTGCAGTATTGTGGGTGTGGTCTTAAGGAAGGAAGGAAGGAAGGAAGGAAGGAAGGAAGGAAGGAAAAAATAGAGAAGGAAGAAAGGAGAGAAGAAGGGAGGGAGGAGAGAGGAAGGGAAGGGAAGGGAAAGGAAGGGAGGGAGGAAGGATAGAGAGGATGGGAGAGGGTGACGCGTGTTGAGTTGGGCACAGTTCTGGCTGGAAGCGAAGCGGTCTCCGGCGCAAAGACGGCGAGAATCCCCCCTCCCCCCACACACACATACACACGCACACGGGGGTTTGAAATAACGCGGCTCAGCGTCCTCCGAAGCGGGGTTCTTCCGCCTCTCTCCGTCCCCGCCGATGGGCTTCATAGTCCCGCGCCTCGGAGTAATGGCGCTGCGCGTAGGGGCCGCGGTGTCCACCCGTGTGCAGAACCTTCCCCCCCCTCCACAAGACGTCTCCCCACCGCGGGGGGCTCTGCTTTCACACAACACAACCGCCCTTTCTCGTGACAGCCCGCTTCTCCGATTATGAGAAGGCACCAAACGGGAGACGCGGCGGGGTCGTGTGAACGCGATCCATTTCAAAAGGGCAAAAAGAGGGGAAGGGAAAGCTTTCAGAAGGAAACCGAATTGAAGCCGGATCAAATCCGGTGCAAAAAATTAAACCTCTGATTTAAAAATACAGTGAGAATCAAAACTCGCCTGGCCCAGCTGCGTGTTTTCCCAGGACAAATGCCGCAGGTTCGCGAGAGACGGGCGCCTGGCTCCGGGGAAGCCCGGACAGGAACCGGGAGGGAAGCAAGTCATGGAGGAACGACCGTCGGACCGCGGGGATCGAAAATGCAGTGAGAAAAATGGAAGCCCTTTCTTACAAACGCCTGTGACTGGCGTTCATATAAATACACGCGTGCATGGACACACACGTTAAGGAAAAGAGACCCAGGGAAAATCCCTGGCGTTGGGGAGGGGGGGAAATCGATTAAAAAGCCGTGGGGTCGCGCAGATGCATAAATATCTACCCCCGCGCGTTTGTGCAAACCTTCAAGGTGCTTTCACACGTGCACGCGCGCGCTAGCACAGCTCTGGATACACGCTTTGGTGCCTAGGTGCTTAAGTACTCCCGCGAGTGTCTAAAGGCACTCAGGCAGAAACACGCGTGTCTAGATGCATATTTGCCTGGCTTTGAAATTACCGCGCTGAAACGAATATAGTTTCCCAAGTCTTTTTCTTCAGGGTCAGGATATTGTCCGAATAGGGAAAATATACTGTCCCCATTCTTCCCGACTTTCCCCCTTGAGGCGGGGATGTGGTGGGGGAGGCATAGGTAGCTCTAGACACTCGCATGCCCCTATAGGCATCTAGGCATCAACACGTGTATCGATCTCTGCACACACACGTGTGAAAGCAAAGCTACACCCAAACTTGCGCGTATACGACTGTGCACATCCACAGCTTTTTCATTTGTTCCCCCAGACGCCAGTGATTTTAATCGGGTCTTTTTTTCTCCACGGATGTGTCTGTGCACGCGTGAATTTGTCTGAACACCGGCCACGAGGTCGTACGAAGCGTTTTCTCTCGGGAAACTCGGTAAGGAAGGATCGTAACCGAGATCCCCCCAACCTCATCGGCCTACCTGAACGATCGGTGCGAGGGGATTCTTTGATCATTCCCACCGACCAACACACGCGAGGTCGCGTTCAGACGGCTTTTGTGCCCACCACGGTTGGTGCTGTTTTCTTCAACAGCATCCTAGACCGGAAGGTCGGACTCGATAGAAAACTGGAGGGAGGGTGGGAGGGGATGCTCCCAGTTCTCCCAACTTCGAAGCGCCTGATTCCAAAGGATCTTTCTTCCAGTGAAACCGGATTGAATCCGAATTCGCACGGGGAAACGAGCTGACGACTGCTCCCCGCTTCCTAAGAAAACCGCATCTCTTAATACCTGCGTGCGGGTCTCCCCCCCCCTCCCCACACTCCAGTTCTCGTCCACAAAGGACACCCCTCCGGTTCGCCTCGGCTGAAACCGAATCAAGTTGGGCGATTGCAAAGAAAACTGGCTCAATCCGGATCACAGAGATTAACCGGCGCAGCCACCTCCGACCGATCTCGCTCCGTAGTCACACCAGAGTACAGCAGAGCAAAGCTGAACTCCACCGGCTTCATCCCCATCGCTTCTCCCAAGCGGGTAAAGCCCTCTTTCCCCCCCCCTCGGGGACCGCATTCACACGACTCGTTCAACCTGCCCCGTGTTGAATTCGCCCAAAGCGCTTTCTCCCCTTTTCTTTCGTTGGGAGCACCTCCAAACGAGCCTGTTTTAAGCAAGTGACGCCTTGGGCATCCTCACCAGCCGCGTCCATCCCCTGCGCTGGTTCAGCGTTTCGTGCGAACGCGACAAGCGTGTCAAATTCGGAGGAGGGGGGGGGGAGTGACAAGGTCGCGACCGACATCGTCTCCCTCCCGGAACGTCTGGCATGGATTGAGAACTTCCGGAACGCCTCCTGTTCTGTGGAACTGTAAATAAATTCCCCAGTAGGGGTGCAAGGTTGTTTTGAAAAATAAATAAATAAACAAATAAACCCCCCAAATCTCGGTTTTTTTCCACCGCTTTCAATGCACAAGAGTCGGACCTACGGAACCGAAAGAGGGTGGCTGGGAGGGTCTGGGGTCTTTAAAACCAGACTGCCTTAAAATCACCCCCATTTTTATAGAGGGGGGGCCAATACATGGAGGCCACACCCCGAGAATTTCACTCGCTCCATCAGTGCGTTATGCACCTTCTCCAAAATGTAATTCTAGTTTTTTCTCCCCCTTCCTTTTACCTCTTTCTTTCCTTCTCTCCTTTATTTCTCTCCCTCCCTCCCTCTCTCTCTTTTTTTTTGCACCCTGCTCAGTTTCACACACACACACACGGGATTGTGGGCCAACGTGTCTTTAATTGGGTATTAAAAGAAGCATCTTCTCGGAAGTAGCTCAGTCGCTCTTTTAGCGTGTGGAACAGAGGCAGCCTCAATAGTCTCCTCCTGGGTCTGCTGGCTGATTTTCTGAAAACTTTTATTTTTCTGTTAAATATTTATTTATTTCTTTTTTTAGCTTGGCTGCGGCCTGGAAGATTCCCTCTTCCCACCCCCCCGTTAAAAAAAAAAAAAAAAAACCCGGGGGGGGGGAACCGCTCTCCGGGGTGATTTATTTCGGGTTTTTTTGCGTGAAACTTGAAGAGAGACGCCGAGGAACCGTCCACGCAAGAGGGAAACGGAGCTACCTGTTGGGGCTAATTTTATTTTTTTCTTTCTTCCCCGGCTACCTCCTTGTTCTCGCCGCGCGTTGAAGGAGAGAAAACTCTTGCAATTCTTGCGTTATTCTTATTTTTTATTATTCTCCTGACTTTTCTCCGACTTGCAACTTTTTTTTTTTTAAAAAAGCAACTTTTCCGGACGAGAAAAAAAAAATGTTCTTTTTAGGATATTTGCTGTTTATTGGCGGAATGACTCGTGTCCTTTCGAGTTATCCCATCTGGTGGTAAGTTGGTTGTCTAATTCCTTAATATTTCGGGGAGGGGGGGGGAGACCCCCTTTTCTGACAAGCCTAGCTTGGCCAGAAACGGTGCGCTTTGCCGTTTCTTATTTCTAGGTGTCACGGGGCACCTAGGGAATTGCGGTTCCTAAGACGGTTTTAAGACCTAGGCAATTTTGCATCTTAGGTTTCCCCAACTCGGTGTTTGTTTTGACTGGATGAGCTCAGTTTAAAAAAAAGAAGAAGAAAAAAAGACATTTATAAGAAAGGGGGGGGGATCTGAAAAGCTGGGGAAGGGGATCAGCCGCAGAAGAGATCCGTTGATTTTTTTATTTTTTTTAAGGAATCCAGTTTTGATGCTCTCCTGGGCGAATTAAATCAAGATACAAGCCGCTGTTTTTTAAAAAAATAATAATAATAGAACAACCGTGATTTTAACTTAATTATGGTAAAAAAAAAAACCAAGAAGGAACCAAAATGATTTTTTTTTTTAGAAGCAAACCAAAGGAGTAGAGTAATGCGGCTTTGGGAATGAGAAGAAAAAATGCCAGAAGCGTAAAAATAGAAAATATTTTCTCCTTAAGAACACGTTTATTTTTTTCCCCTGCGCCGTTTCCCCCCTCCTCTGTTTAGGAGATTAGCTTTGTAAAGGGGGGGGTCTTCTCTCATCTTCACGCCCCCCACCCGGAAAAAAAAATACGAAAAACCCCTTGGAAAAAAAAATGCAGGATTTTCTTGCTGTAGTTCCTGGCTAAATGGTTGAGAATCGGTAGGCGCCCGGGCTTGTTTTTCTGCCTTCTGGCTTATAACTGCAAATAGATGTTGGGGGGTGGGGGGGGAAGGAAGCCAAACTCCCCGCAGCTTCGGGTAGAGCTTTACGCGACTCGCTGGTAAACGCGGCACGAAGCTGGCTTCGCTTCTTTGCCAGACGCGACTCCGGCTTTCTAAGCTTCGTCCTTGCGAACCGGAGGTGTTTATTTCGCCCTCGCTCTTGGGGCTTGGAGGGCAAGAGGTGGGAGGGGGGCGGGAAAGGTGAAGGGGTCGTCTCTGCCCCTCTCACCCGTCTTGGCCCGACCTCAACCCCTTTTTACAGCTTAAGAGGTCGGTTTTCCGATCCGGTTCGGTCCAACCTGTCGGGCAGCTTCCTAACCTCGGAAAGCACCCCGAGACTTGCCCCACCCCCCACCGCCACCGCCACCCCCACCCCGGCGAGGCGTCGGGGCCTTTTGCCAGCCTGGGAAGGCGCCCCTCAATCTCAAATTGTCGGGTCGGAAGCGAATCTCTGGCGATCCAGAAATCGGGGAGGTTCGGCCGATTTGGAAGGGGGGAGGGGGTTGCAGCCACATTGCACCCTGGGGGGGGGAGGGAAGGACCTCTGTGGTTGGGTTTGAGGTCAGGAGGCAGATCTCCCCTCCCTCTTTCCCTGCCCGCATCCAGCCTTCGCGCGTCTCTTGAACCCCGCTCCCGAAGACTCGCTCGCCCGGTTCTTTCGCCGAAGGTTGCCGCCTCGCTGCCTTTGCAGGCTGAGCCCCGCGAGGGAGGGGCGGGGAGTGCGGAGGGGGGGGGGGTTCTGGCAGGCTGTCGGGGCGGGCAAGTTGCAGCAAATCGGTCGGTCGGCGGTAATTATAGACTTCAGAGAGCTCAGATGAGACAAACGAAGCGAGCTTCACTGCAGCTTGGCGGGGGACCCTCCCCCCCCCACCCGGAGCTCTCTTGCCAATCTCACACACACACACACACACACACACACACACACACAACCAGCCGGGCTTTCCTAAGGGTCTCGCTTCCCAAGGTCAGGGACTGTGAAAATCCGCAAACACGTGTAACCCCCCCCCCCAGGTGCTGCTTTAAGAAGCTTACAGACGCAACGAAGCTAGAGAACCAGAGGCAAGTAGCTTGTCTGGGCTGGACCACTTTGGTTTGCTGGGGGGAGGGGCTGGTGAGGGAGGAGGAAGAGGAGGAGGCGGGAAGAACGTAAGGAAGAAAGAAAAAAA
Source organism: Azemiops feae (assembly GCA_023970755.1). NCBI lineage: Eukaryota > Metazoa > Chordata > Lepidosauria > Squamata > Viperidae > Azemiops > Azemiops feae. The sequence goes on along the minus strand of JALGBA010004117.1, from coordinate 471,536 downwards.
GGTAAACCCGCGCCTTTTTTTTTTGCACGTGGTCAAATCGCCTCTCGAAGTCAAGAAAAAAAAAAGTGAGATTTCCAAATTTCCTCCCCACCCCCACCCCACCCGAGTCCAACTCCGTGAATGGTACAGTCCAGGCAGAACTCGTCCACTTGATAAAGTCTCCATATAAAATTCACCTGCCTTTTTTCTTTTATCCTTTTAACGCCTAGGCCGGCGTTATGTCCATTCCCCCCCCCAAAAAAAATTGTTGTCTTTAAAAGGTGTGGACTTCAACTCCCAGAATTCCTCAGGCTAAATCTTGGGAGTTAAAAAGTCTGCACCTGTGAAAGTGGCCAAGTTTTTTTTTTTAAAATGTATTATTAAAATGCAATGTATTTAAGGCTGCGTCGCTTTCCCAGCGCTTCTCCCTATTCGGATCTATTCAAATTTCACCTCGATCCATCACTGGTTATTTTAAAGGGCTTTATTATTATTATTATTATTATTATTTAAGAAAATATATATGCCGCCCAGTTCGCTCTCAGTGACTCCGAGCGGCTTACAAAGATTTTTTAAAAAAAACCTCATAAAAGGTATTCACACGTTATGTTACAATAAACGCGAGTCGGTGTGCCCGAAAGGGCGTTCTGGATTCTCTCACGGCGCCCCAGATATGATACGTGTTTTCAAACACCTTTAAGTATGAGAGACGTAGGAATGATAGCTCAAATATAGGGGGGGGGAGACGAGTTTATCTACACGCTGATGAGAATTGTTTTCATGAATGATGCGTGTATGCAATTAAAATATTGCGTTTTTCGAAACAGGGCCACATATATATATATATATATATATATATATATATATAAATTATGATTAAAGGGGATTTAAAAGTGTTAAATTTCATTTTTGCAGGAACAGAGGTTTTTAAATTCCGTTGTTAAATTTTTACACTTTTAAAAAAAAGCTCCTTGCCCTGGAAAGGGTCCTCACCAGGCCTCCTTAAACCGAATCGTTGGAGACTTAATTCGGTTTAAACGCATCCTGCTGGAACGAACATAAGCAAATCGCGGAGCTTTCAAATCGTCTCGGGAGCGCCAGGCGATTAAAAATCCGGCGTTTTTCGCCCCGCTTTGTAAATCTGCGCAGATTTTGCACGCAAAAGCGTCGAGAAAACGCCGGATTTAAGCGCCCCTCTTTTTGGAAAACGGCAGCAATTCGGTTTCTTTGCAGCTTCGGGGGGGCGGGGAGGGACAGGAATACCAACTGGGATCGGTGTGCAAACACCGGGGTGCAAATATCCAGCGCAAATCGGACCTGTTGCTGTTTGTGCAAGCCGAGTGTGCAATTAAATTAATTAAACTTCCTCTCCCTCCCGGATCAAGATATTCCCCTCCAAATTTTGTTGTGGCCAGCAGAGATGAACAAACACATCCTTGATGCAAGTATTATTTGGGGAAATGACCCGGTTCTGTTTTAAACCCAAAGAGGCGGTTTAGTCGAGTGGTTAAGGCACCGGGCTAGAAATAGAAAATGGGGAGACGGTGAGTTCTAGTGTCGCCCTAGGCATGAAAGCCATCTGGGTGACTTTAATCACCAGGAGGCGGCGAGTTCTAGTCCTGCCTTGGTATCAAAAGCGGCTGGGTGATTTTGGGCCAATCATTGGGAGCGGGTGAGTTCTAGTTCCACCTTAGGCATGAAAGTCGGCTGGGTGAGCTGGGGGCAAATATCAGGAGACGGTGAGTTCTAGTCCCGCCTTAGGGGAGGAAAAAAAAAACCGTTGAGGTCTGAGCCCCTGCGGACTGTAGAAACCAAATGTAAAGGCTCTTTGATCCTGATTTACAGGCGGCCGCCTTCCACCCGTCTCCCCGCTGCGTCCTAAAACGAGGTGGCTGGTTTTATGGGTTATTTCGCCCCTTGTCGCCCTTCCCCTTTCCGTCCGTTTAACGAGGGACGGGAGACATCCTTACCTTCGCTTTAGTTTCCCTCTCCCTCCCTCTCTCCCTCTCATTCTCCCTCTCATTCTCTCTCTCATGCTCTCCCTCCCTCATTCTGTCTTATTCTACCCCTCGCTCTCTTTCTTTGTCTCATTCCCTTTCTCTTATTCTCATTCTCTCTCATCCTCTCTCATCCTCATATTTTCTCTCTCATTCTCTCTCTCATGCTCTCCCTCCCTCATTCTGTCTTATTCTACCCCTCGCTCTCTCTTTTTGTCTCATTCCTTCTCTTATTCTCATTCTCTCTCATCCTCTCTCTCTCTCATTCTGTCTCTGCTTCTTTCTTTCTCTCTCTTTTATTCTCCTCTTACTCTCTCTCTCTCTCATTTCTCTCACTCATTCTCTTATTCTGTTCTCTCGCATCCTCTCTCTTTCTCTCTCTCTGCTTCTGTCTCTTATTCTCCCTTTCTCTCATTCTCTCTCTTTCATTATCCCTCGCTCTCATTCTATCTCTGCTTCTTTCTCTCTCATTCTCTCATTCTCTTTCTCTCTCTCATTTCTCTTTCACTCATTCTCTCTTATTCTCTCGCATCCTCTCATTCTCTCTTTCTCTCATTCTCATTCATTCCCTCATTCTTATTCTCTCTCTCTCATTCTCTCTCTGCTTCTTTCTCTCTCTCTCATTCTCCTTCTCTCTCTTTCTCTCTCTCTCTTACTTTCTCTAATTCTCATTCTCCCTTTTCTCTCTCATTTTCTCTCATTGTCTCTCTTTCTTTCTCTCTCTCATTCTGTCTCTTATTCTCCCTTTCTTTCTGTCTCTCATTCTCTCTCTCTCATTCTGTATCTTATTCTCTCTTTCTCATTCTCTCTCTTTGTTTGTCTCTCTCTCATTCTGTCTTATTTTCTCTTTCTCTCTCATTCTCTCTTATTCTCTCTCTTTCTCTCTCTCATTCTGTCTCTCTCTCTCTCATTGTCTGCCTCTCTTTCTCTCATTCTGTCTCTCTTTCTTTCTTTCTTTCTTTCTTTCTTTCTTTCTTTCTTTCTTTCTTTCTTTCTTTCTTTCTTTCTTTCTTTCTTTCTAATTCTCTCTCTAATTCTCTCTCTGTTTCTTATTGTCCCTCTCATTCTCTTTCTCTCTCTCATCCTCCCAAGATGAAAATCAAGCTTTGGACCCCCGCAATGAAGGTGCCCTTTAGGAATGTCCCTGTGGAGGGAAGGGGTGGCCCCAGATGCTAGAGGTTGAATAACTGGCTGTAGATATACTGAAAACCCACCCCATTCTCCGCATGACTGGAAAGGCCACATCTCCCATCATCCCCAGCCAGTGGGGAGAGATGATGGGAAAGCCACAGGAAAGCTTTAATTTAAATTTGGAAGCTGTAATTCATGATGAATGTATTGGAGGGAAAATGTCTGTTTTGCCCATCAAGGTGCAAAAATAATTTATATTTTGCAGAGTTATTTCCTTTATTATGTTCTTTCCCCCCCCCCCCTGTTTCCTTTTCGTTTCCTTTTTATGTTGATACAGAGGCATTCTCAATGCAGATATTGACTTACAACAGTTCATTTAATGGCAGCTCAAACTTACAACACTGAAAAAAGAGACCTGTGGCCATTTTTCAGACTTATGACCGTTGAAACATCCCCGTGGTCACATGATCAAAATTCAGACATTTGGCAACTGACTCGTATTTATGACGGTCGCCGTGTCCCGGGGTCACGTGATCCTCTTTTGCGACCTTATGACAAGCGAAGTCCATGGGGAAAGCCAGATTCGCTTAACAACCGTGTGACTAATTTAACCACTGCAATAATTCACTTAACAACTGTGGCAGGAAAGTAAAGTGGGATAAAACTCACTTAACAACTGTCTCACTTAGCAACAGAAATTTTGGTCTCAAATGGCGTAAGTCGAGGACCGCCTGTATTTCTTTCTCACGGGGGCTGTTTCACCTTCTGTACATCCTCTTGGGGGGTGTCAAAGATTTGGGGGCATGTGTTACAAAGGGAGGCTCTTTTGCAATGTTGGGGTAGCACCCATGAAGTTTCCCCTCCAACTGGGCAAACCAGCTGCGCAGGAAAAATAAAAAAAAACCTTCCACGGTCTGATCCCAGATCCCATGAGAAAGTTTTTGAATTGACGTGATCTTCCCAGATCTGTTGTTCTACTTAACTTGTGCAGGAGAAGAACTAGCAGTGGTACTAAGAGAGAAGGAACAGAATAATAGCGTTCAAAGGGACCTTGGAGGTCTTCTAGTCCAACCCCCTGCTTAAGCAGCAAACCCTATACCATTCCAGACAAATGGTTGTCCAGTCTCTTCTTGAAAACCTCCAGTGATGGAGCACCCACAATGTCTGGAGGCAGGTTGTTCCACTGGTTAATTGTTCTAATTGTCAGGAAATTTCTTCTTAGTTCTAGGTTGATTCTCTGCTTGATTAGTGTCCATCCGTTGCTGCTTCTCCAGTTGGCCCAATTTGGAATTCAGAATAACAGAGTTGGGAGGGACCGTAGAGGTCGTCTAGTCCGACCCCCTGCACAAGCAGAAGACTTTGACTCAGCCTTCCATCCTTCTGAGGTCGGCAAAACGAGGACCAGATGGTTGGGGGCAATATGCTGATTTTGTAAGCCATTTAGAGAGGGCTATAAAGCACGATGAAGTGGTATATAAGTCTAAGTGCTGTTGCTACTTCTGACAAATGGCTGCCCAGTCTCTCCTTAAAAGTCACCCTTTTTAAGATTTACATGTGCAACTAGATAGTAAGGACAGAAGAATAGTTCTCTAACCAAAAGAAGCATTTTTAAGTCCAGAACATCCAGATAATATTCAGAAGCAACTTAGGCAGACACCTTCCTGATTCATTCATTCATTCATTCATTCATTCATTCATTCATTCATTCATTCATTCATTCATTCAATCAATCAATCAAACACACACACACACACACACAAACAAACAAACAAACAAACTAAGAGCCAGAAAGGACCTTGGAGATCATCTAGTCCAACCTCCTGCTCAAGCAGGAGACCCTTTACCATTTCAAACAAATGACTGTCCAGTCTCTTCTTAAAAGCCTCCAGTGATGGAGCGCCCACAACTTCTGGTGGCAAGCTGTTCCACTGATTAATTGTTATTGCCATCAGGAAATTTCTCCGTAGTTCTAGGTTGCTTCTCTCCTTGAAGAGTGTCCATCCGTTGCTTCTTCTCCAATTGACCCTATTAGGAATTGACCTCCATCAGACTGAAGATTTGATCCACTTTCTTTAGAGGCGCAAAGCAACTCACCAGATCCTTAGAGAAACATTAGAGGCTTTGAAAGGATCAGCCGAGAGAGAGATTAGATTTGGCTTCCCCGGAGTGGCGGGTGGAGAGGGGGGTCTAGAATGATGAAGAAAGGAAGTGAGTCTTTAAGAAGGCTTTGAAGACCTCTGGATGTTCCCCCCCCCAAGCATTGAGAGGAGGATGTGAAGGTGAGGTCATCCGGGCAAGGTGTAATATATGGGGCTGTGCCCTACCTGGGTAGCTCCTTGTGATTTGTGGCCTTTGACACGGGGTTAATGGTGTTTCTGTATTTATTTCTGTAGTTGCTGCCTGGATTCATGGCCATATAAATGGGAGGCAGGGAGGGAGGAAGGAAGGAAGGAAAAAGAGGGAGGAAGGAAAGAAAAAGAGAAAAGACAAAAAGGGAGCAAAAGGAAGGAAGGAAAAGGGAAAGAAAAGGGAAAGAAAAGGAAGGGAGAAAGGAAGGGAAGATAAAATGAGGACAAAGAAGGAAGAGAAGAAGGAAGGAAGGAGAACAAAGAAGGAAGGAATGGAAGGAGGAAGAAAGGGAAAAGAGGGAGGGAGGGAGGAATGGGTGACAGAATGAGGAAGAAAGGGAAAAAACAAAGGAGGAGGAGAAAGGGAAGGAAGAAAAAGGAAGAAAGAGAAGGGAGAAAGGAAAAAGAAGGGAAGGAGGAAAGAAAACGAGAATGAGAAAGAAGGGGGAAAGAAAGGAGAGAGGGAGGAAGGAAGGAAGGAAGGAAGGAAGGAGAAAAAGAAAGTAGAAAGGGAACAAGGAAGGAAAGAAGAGAAGGAAGGAAGGAAGGTTTTGATCATGACCGTGGGGAAGCTGCAATGGCCACAAGTGCGAGGACCACTCTAAGTGGTCCTTTTTTCGGTGTCGGTTGCTAAACAAATGGTTGTAAGTCAAGGACTACCTATAGCCCCTAATTAAGCAACCCAACTGGACAGTAGGCAGGATAAAAAGTCTCAAGGCTCCTGTGAGAGTGAACATCTCACAACTGTCCAGGAAAGCTTGTCAAGGTGAATTCGGACAGGTGAGATGAGGATGACGGTAGAGTGACTCCTTCTTGACTCCGTAGAGGGAGGGGTATCTGCATCTCCTGCTGGAGAGGAATGAAAATGAGTTAATAGCTGTCTCATGTTGATGTTGGCAAGGAGACATGATGGACCACCTTCGTTGCTATTATACCAGCTTAGCTCTAATAAAATCATATTAAGTTGCAGCCAAGAGGGCTCCTTGCCAGAGAACCAGCTTCCCATCCTCGCCGTTATCTTCTGTCGTTCCCCTCAGATTCCAGAGCTAGGAATGAGCAGGAGGTGCTATCTCACTTGAACAGTCCACCACCGTCAAGGTAAGCTTCGTAGGTCCTTTGTGGAGGCCCACCACAACCATGTCTAGGTAGATATCTATGGAGATTCTCCATCCTCCAGGTCATGGTTGTCCCAACGTTGCTTTTTCAGGAGGCAACTGGACTTCCTTGTTTTTTCTTTGAAGACGTTCTGCTCCTCATCCCAGAAGCTTCTTCAGCTCTGTCCCAGGATAATGTCTATGGAGATTCTCCATCCTCCAGGTCATGGTTGTCCCAATGGTGCTTTTTCAGGAGGCAACTGGACTTCCTTGTTTTTTCTTTGAAGACGTTCTGCTCCTCATCCCAGAAGCTTCTTCAGCTCTGTCCCAGGATAATGTCTATGGAGATTCTCCATCCTCCAGGTCATGGTTGTCCCAATGGTGCTTTTTCAGGAGGCAACTGGACTTCCTTGTTTTTTCTTTGAAGACGTTCTGCTCCTCATCCCAGAAGCTTCTTCAGCTCTGTCCCAGGATAATGTCTATGGAGATTCTCCATCCTCCAGGTCATGGTTGTACCAACGGTGCTTTTTCAGGAGGCAACTGGACTTCCTTGTTTTTTCTTTGAAGACGTTCTGCTTCTCATCCCAGAAGCTTCTTCAGAGCTGGATGAGAAGCGAAACGTCTTCCAAGAAAAACAAGAAAGTCCACTTGCCTCTTGAAAGAGAATATTTGGGACAACCATGAACTGGATGACTGAGACTCTCCATAGACATTGTCCTGGGACAGAGCTGAAGAATCTTCTGGGATGAGAAGCAAAATGTCTTCAAAGAAAAAACAAGAAAGTCCAGTTGCCTCCTGAAAAAGCACCTTTGGGACATGTCAAAGTAGGCATGGAGATGTTAAGGTTGAAGAAATTGGACAACCCTTTGTCGTGTCTTCTGAAGGAGGTAGAACATGCATGGTGAGCAAGCAACTCTAGTGTTGACTTTTTTGACCCAATTATGGTGGTCTCGGTGGAAACAAATATTGGGGTGACTCCATGGATCTCTCTAGACTCCATAACACGTTTATACCTTGAAGTATTCCATGATCATCTTTCATGCACGGCCATCAAGGACACACACACCCTCATATTTGAGGAGCTGTGGTTTTTCTTCAGATAATAAAACACTTTTTCCACTTAGGCACTCTGTGGATGCATCTTGGTGTACAGATAGTTTCAACTTACAACCATTCATTTAAAGTTACAACGGCACTGAAAAAAGTGATTTATGACCATTTTTCACACTTAGCAATCATTGCAGCGTCCCCTGTGGTCACGTGATCGAAATTCGGACCCTTGGCAACTAGTCACAGTGTCCTGGGGTCACGTGATCCCCTTTTGCAACCTTCTGACCAGCAAACTCAATGGGGAAGCCAGATTCACTTAACAACCATGTGACTAATTTTACAACTGCAGGGATTCACTTAACAACTGTGGCAAGAAAATGGGGCAAAACTCACTTAACAAATGTCTCGCTTAGCAACAGAAATTTCAGGCTCGGTTATGGTCGTATGCTGAGGATTACTCATATACTGCAAAGTTGAGATTTGGTTGGAGAAAGATAGATATCATTGACCTCAGAGATTTAGACGATTAGTGTGAGGGTCTAGTTCGGTGAGTTGCGTCACCCTTTTTTAGATTTACGAGTGCAAGTAGATAGTAAGGACAGAAGAATAGTTCTCTAAACAAAAGAAGCATTTTTAAGTCCAGAAGATCCGATAACATTCAGAAGCAACTTAGGCAGACACCTTCCTGATTCAATCAATCAATCAGACTACAGCCGGAAGGGACCGTGGAGGTGTTCTAGTCCAGCCCCCTGCTCAAGCAGGAGACTCTCTACCATTTCAGACAAGTGGCTGTCCAATCTCTTCTTAAAAACCTCCAGTGATGAAGCACCCACAACTTCTGGAGGCAAATTTTCCACTGGTTAATTGTCCCCAATGTTAGGAAGTTTCTCCTTAGTTCCAGGTTGCTTCTCTCCTTGATTAATTTCCATCCATTGTTTCTTGTCCTGCCTTCAGGTGCCTTGGAGAATAGGTTGACCCCCCTCCTCTTTGTGGCAGCCCCTCAAATACTGGAATACTGCTCTCACGTCAGCCCTGTTTCTTCTTCTCTCTAGACTAGCCACACCCAAGTCCTGCAACCGTTCTTCCTATGTTATTCTCTTCGGGCCTTTAATCATCCTAGTTGCTCTTCTTTGCACTTTTTCCAAGGTCTCAACGTCTTATTTGTAATGTGGTGACCAAAACTGGATGCAGAATTCCAGGTGTGGCCTTACTAAGGCTTTATAAAGCGGTACTAATACTTCACATGATTTTGATTCTATGCCTCTGTTTATACCATCAACCAAGGACTGTGTTGGCTTTTTTTGGCTGCCGCCGCACAGGGCTGGCTCATGTTTAAGGGATCGTCCCCTCGGACTCCAAGGTCCCTCTCTCAGCAATATAAGGGGTGGGGGTGGGGAGGTGCAGCACGACTGAACTTGCAAAATTCAATTATTCTAGCTAATCTCAGTTGATTTTAGCTTTCCTATAGAGTTGATTTCCTTGAGCAGTCTGCCTAGTGCAACTTTCTCAATCTAGGCAAGTGGACTTCCAGAATTCTCCAGGCAGCACCCGTTCCCATCCTTCCTCTTTTTTCCTTCCTTCTGATCTTTCTCTCTCTCTCTCTCCCTTCCACTTTGCCTTCTTCCTTTCTTCCTTCCTTTCCACCTCCCTCCCTCCCTCCCTCCCATCTCTCTCCTCTCTCCTCCCTCCTTCCCTTCCTCCCATCTTCTTCCTGCCTGCCTGCCTGCCTGCCTGCCTCCTTTTCTCTTTCTTCTTCTTTTTCCTTCCTTCCTCTTTCTCTCCCTTCCTTCCTCACTCCCTCCATCTCTCCTGCTTTTCCTTTTTTGCACCCTTTTCTCTTTCTTCTTCCCTCCCTTCCCCTCTACTGTTCTCTTCCTATTTTTTCTTTCTTTCCTTCCTTTCTTCCCCTTTTCTTGCTCCCACTCTTTTCCTTTCTCCCTCCCTCTCTACATTTCTCTTCCTATTTTTTCCTCCCTCCCTCCCTAGCTCTTCTGGCAAGGAGAGCCTCCTTAGCTAAGCAGCCTCTGACGTCTGCCCAGATCCCCTCTTCCCGCCTCTCCGAAGTGTCAAGAGAACTTCCACCCAGGCAAGTCCCTTCTTATCCCCCGTTGGGATGGCGGGTTGTGCGAAGGCTTGGCCCAGCTACACAGGTTTTCCTCTTTGAAAATCTCTCCTCCAGCTTTGCTTGCAGAGCTTTGAACTCGCTCCAGTTCTGCTCTGCAGCTTTCTGGCAATGCCACAGATGTGGAAGCAAACACTCGCAAGCCCAGGTGCAAACATGCAACCTTTCTTTTTCCCCCCGAATGACTACAAGGCCCGTATCTAAAAGGGGGCCCCCAGGGACTCAAGGGGGTCACTGGTGGCTATTTCAGAAGCCAGAGGCAGCCAGGCCTGGGGTTTCATTAAGATGACAGCTCTCCTGTCTCCTTCTCTGGACACCTTGAGGACTCCATTTTTAAGGCTTGGGGACTTCAACTCCCAGAATTCCCCAGCCAGCATGGTCTGGATCAGGGGCCTTCAAACTTGGCCCTTTTATGACTGGTGGACTTCAACTCCCAGGATTCCTCAGTCGGCCATTTTGATGAACCTGCGGGCTTGGATCCAGACCAGGGGTCTTCAAACTTGGCCCTTTTATGACTGGTGGACTTCAACTCCCAGGATTCCTCAGTCGGCCATTTTGATGAACCTGCGGGCTTGGATCCAGACCAGGGGTCTTCAAACTTGGCCCTTTTATGACTGGTGGACTTCAACTCCCAGGATTCCTCAGTCGGCCATTTTGGTGAAACTGCGGGCTTGGATCCAGGCTCTCGGGGGTCTTCCAACTTGGCCCTTTTATGACTGGTGGACTTCAACTCCCAGAATTCCTCAGTCGGCCATTTTGATGAAACTGCGGGCTTGGATCCAGACCAGGGGTCTTCAAACCTGGCCCTTTTATGACTGGTGGACTTCAACTCCCAGAATTCCTCAGCCAGCATGCAGTTTCATCAAAATGGCCGACTGAGGAATTCTGGGAGTTGAAGTCCACCAGTCATAAAAGGGCCAAGTTGGAAGATCCCTGAGAGTCTGGATCCAAGGCCGCAGATTCATCGAAATGGCCGACTGAGGAATTCTGGGAGTTGAAATCCACCCCTCTTAAAGTTGTCAAGATTGAGAAATCTCTCCAAACTTGGCCGCTTTAAGACTTGTGGACTTCAACACTCAGAATTCCTGCAACTGTCATAAGTACATGCCAGTTGCCAAGCTTCCGAATTTTGTTCAGCTGACTATGGAGATGATGCAACGATCGTAAGCATGAAAAAGTTACATTTTTCAGTGCTATCGAAACATCGTAAGTCGAGGAATACCTGTAGTCCTTGATTTACAAGCATTCGTTTAGTGACCGTTCAAAGTTATGACGGCAGTAAAAAAAGTGACTGGTCCTTGCACTTAAAACTGCCCTAGATCCTTATGATCATATGATTAAAATCCCGGCTGTTGTGACGGTTGCAGCATCCCAAGGTCACATGACTGCTTTTTATGACCTTCCCAGCCAACGTCCGACAAGCAAAGTCAATGGGGGAAGCGGGATTTGCTTAATGACCGCACGATTCACTTAACAACTGCTGGCAATTCGCTTAACAACACTAGAAGAAAAAGGCCATCAAATCAGATATGACTCACTTAGCCTTGCTTGGCAAGAGAAATTCTGTTTTCATTTGTTGTCATAAGTTGAGGACTGCCTGTATTGGAAGTTTACTAGGAGTCATTGGGGCTCCTGAAAAAATATATATATATATAAATTTTAGGAATTTCAGTTGCAAGGAGCAAGTTACCCAGAGAAGGAAAAATACCCAGTCAAGCTCTCCGTCGTGAACCCACCTCGTATGTGGTCACAACAGAAGAATGGTTTCACAAGACCGTCCCTGGAAATTTCCAGGCTGACCTTGAAAACACCCAGAAACCTGGTTTCTCAGGACAGTGCCTTGAATAATTGGGGAATATTTGTTTCCAAGTGGTCCGAACTTTGTAGAGTTCCATCATGAGATCTTTCAAGGACGACCCCAAGGGAGAAATAGTTGAGTTGACAAGATCATGATGAATGGCTAGATAGTTGCTGGAGGCTTTGTCCACCTCCTTCTGACAACCGTATCAACTAGATAGGCATCAAGAATTTGTCCTTTTCTCGGTTATCAACAGGAGTGGTCTCATGAAGATAAGACGGGATGGCTTCCACCTAGTTGCTTTGGGATCTAAGACTCTTGCATTAGAGGTTAAATTTGGTCCATCCCGCGAGACAAAATTGAGGGTCTTCTTTGGGTCTTGGTGGAAGAATCTCTGGTGAGAAGGTGGTGGACCCCAGCTTCTGGGGTTACCCAGGAACTTCTGGAGAACATCTCCAGAACATTTGGAGAGCATTTCTGCTCCCCAGAGTAGCACAACGGGAAAGATGTCCTCAAAAGTTGTGGTTTAGCTTAGAAAAGAGGCGAGATGGAACCAGCCCTGTGACGTTAGTTTAGATGGCTCCTGTTTTGGATTTGATTTTTAGATTCCGTAAATGGAAGTCTTGATGATTGAAGTCAGTTCTGTAGTTAGCTATCAGAATTCTTCCATCCCTTCTTTCTCCGCCTCCTCGCTCTTTTTTGAGAGTCTTCTTCCATCTCTAACCCTTCCCCCTTTCCTCCTTCCTCCTCTTCCTCTCCTCCATTTGCTTCATCTTTCTCTTGTTAGCCTTCTTCATTCCCTCCTTCCCTTCCCCTACCCTCTTCTCTTTCTCCTTCTCCTTGTCCATCTCCTCCTGTCTTTCTTCTCCTCCTTGTCTCCTTCTCTATCTTCTCCTCTCTTTCCTCCTCCTCTTTAGGTTCTCCTTCTCCACCTTCCCTTTCTTCTTCTCATTTTTTTCCTTCTCTATCTTCTCCTCTTTCTTCTCTATCTTCTCCTCTTTATCTCCTCCTCTTTCCTCGCTATCTTCTCCTCCTCCTCCTCCTGTATCTTCTCTTTCACTCTTCTCCTCTCTTTTTTCTCCTCCTTCTCTTTTTCCTTCTGCTTTTCCTTCTTCTCTTCCTTTTTTCCACCTGTTTTTTCCTTCCTTCCTTTCCTTCCTCCCTCCCTCCCTCCCTCCCTCCCTTCCTTCTTCCTTCCTTCCTTCCTCCCTCCCTCCCTCCCTCCCTCCCTCCCTCCCTCCCTTCCTTCCTTCCTCCCTCCCTCCCTCCCTCCCTCCTTCCCTTTCTTCAGTTTCCTAATGAAGCAGCATCCATGTATCAGGAAGGCTGAGTTCACCACAAGCTGCAGGGGACATGTCTTTATTTGTGTGTTTGTGTGTGCGTGCGTGTGTGTTGTGTGTATATCTCCCAGCCCAGATCATGGGGGCATTATCTCCTTCTCTCCCAGGGGCAGCTATTTACGACTTGGCCAAGCTCAGCAAATTGCCCCTTCAATCTTTAACGTTCCTCTGTCCCCTGAGGGAGGCTTTGCAGCCATGAGGTCCGGCTGCTTGGCTGGCTGATCGCTTTCGGAGGTTTTAAAAAACAGGTTTTGGGGATGGGGGGGGGGTGGATGGGAGGAGGGCTGGTAAGAAGGTAGAAATAGATCAGGCTCTGCACGCACCAGGCCAGTTCAGGCAAAATTGTGTGTTTGTGTGATCAATTTCATTTGCATTCAGCGGTTGGGGAAATGAAGGCAGTCCTGGCCATTCTTTTAGCGACCTTTTGAAGTTACAACGTCACAGAAAAAAGTGACTTATGACTGTTTTTCACACTTACGACCATTGCAGCATCCCCATTGTGATTAAAATTTGGACACTTTGGCCACTGACTCATATTTATGACGGTTGCAATGTCCCAGGGTCACTGCGATCTTCTGACCAGCAAAGTCAATGGGGGGGAAGCCCGATTCACTTAACAACCGTGCTACTAACTTAAAAACTGCAGTGATTCACTTAACAACTGTAGCAAGAAAGGTTGTAAAACGGGGGCAAAACTCACTTAGCTGTTGCAGCATCCCCGTGGCAGGACTGGAACTCGCCATCTCCTGGCGACTAGCCCCAAAATCATCCAACTGTCTTTCATGGCTAAGGCAGAACTTGAACTCATGGTCTCCCAGTTTCTAAAGCATATTAGATGCTTTAACCGCTAAACCAATCTGTTTGTCAAAACTATGGACCTAATATAGAACTTGAACCCAGGACCCTGAGACGTTCACCACCCAGGGCCAAATTGTCAGAAACACAACTGGGGAGTTTTTCTGAACACCACTGACGGAAACGCACTCTGACCTTATTGTTTGTCTGAAACCTTTTCTCTGAGATGCTAGTTTTCTACATGCAGGGATTTCTCGGCTGTCTTTCTCTATGGTGGAAACTCTGTTGATTCTTGGTTTATTTGTGTAGTCTGTTTGCTGGATTATAGCCTGGGTGCTGTTATTATCCTCAGATGCTGAATAAATCACATTGATCAGGATTTCAGGAACTTAGAATAAATTTATGAATTGCATCCACACATACAGGTACAATAGTCCTTGACTTAACAAAAAAAAACCCAAAAATAAATAATGAATATTATTTCACTGACATTAAACATAAAAATAACAGAATAACAGAGTTGAAAGGGACCTTGGAGGTCTTCTAGTCCAACCCCCTGCTCAAGCAGGAGGCCCTATGCCATTATAGATAAGTGGTTGTCCAATCTCTCCTTGAAAACCTCCTGTGATGGAGCACCCACAACAGAATAACAACAGAATAACACTATAGCAGAACAGCAGAATAACAGAGTTGGAGGCACCTTGGAGGTCATCTAGTCCAATCCCCTACTCAGGCAGAAGACCCTATACCATTTCAGACAAATGGCTGTCCAGTCTCTTCTTAAAGGCTTCCAGAGTTGGAGCATTCACAGCTTCTGGAGGCAGGTAGTTCCACTGGTTAATTGTTCTCCCTGCCAGGAAGTTTCTCCTTAGTTCTAGGTTGCTTCTCTCCTTGATGAGTTTCCACCCGTTGCTTCTTGTCCTGCCTTGCCACCAACTTTCCTTGGTGGGGATTTCAGGAACCCACAAATGCACCCTCCCACCCAACCAACATTTTCAGTTTTTGAATATTTATCTCCCAAGACCGGCCTTCCCAACAGAATTGCAAAAAGGACATTGGTGGCTATACTCAGGCTATAATTTTGTGCTTCAAGTGTGAATATTAACATGACCTCTGAACTTGTTTACTACAATGCAGCTGTTTTACTGCTCCCGTATTGGGCTTTTAGAGGTCCATTGGAGCACTAGGTCAGTGGTCAAGCAGAGTGACAAGGAGTTTGGGCCATCCGTTCCCCCTTATGGCTTCTCCCTTCTTCAGGTCAATAGCTGAGCAGACAGTGAGAAAGCAGCATATAAATTTAATAAATAGATAAATATCCCTTCTCTGTCTGTCTCTGTCTCTGTCTGTCTCTCTGTCTGTCTCTGTCTCTGTCTCTCTCTCTCTGTCTCACTGTTAAGGAAGGAATCAGATGAGATGTTGAAATGTTATGTTAACCCATAATACACACAATAGGATGATCCACTCTGATTTCACAGATCTGGTTTATGACTAAATCACAAATGGAAACTGCCTTCTTGTGGCTGCACAATGTCTCTAAATGAGGACCGCAGTTGTCCCCATGCTCCGGTGACCGGAGATGAACCGTGAAGTTCAACCAATCCTAGGAAAGAAACCTTTATCAAATGGAAACTAATCAAGGAGAGAAGCAACCTGGAACTAAGGAGAAACTTCCTGACAGTTAGAACAATTAGCCAGTGGAACAACCTGCCTCCAGAAGCGGTGAATGCTCCAACACTGGAAGTCTTTAAGAAGAGACTGGACAGCCATTTGTCCGAAATGGTGTAGGGTTTCCTGCCTGAGCAGGGGGTTGGACTAGATGACCTCCAAGGTCCCTTCCAACTCTATTATTCTATTCTATTCTATTCTATTCTATTCTATTCCATTCCATTCCATTCCATTCCATTCCTATTCCATTCCTATTCCAGTTCTGTTCTATTCTACTCTATTCATTTTCTATTCTGCTCTGTTCTGTTCTGTTCTATTCTATTCTATTCTGTTCTGTTCTGTTCTATTCTATTCTATTCTATTCTATTCTATTCTATTCTATTCTATTCTATATTCTATATTCTATATTCTATATTCTATATTCTATATTCTATATTCTATATTATATTCTATATTCTATATTATATTCTATATTCTATATTCTATTCTATTCTATTCTATTCTATTCTATTCAGGAGAAATTTTCTGATATTTAGAACAGTTAATCAATGCAACGGCTTGCTTCCAGAAGTTATGGGTGCTCCATAACTGGAGGTTTTTAAGAAGAGACTGGACAACCATTTGTCTAAAATGGTACAGGGTTTCCTGCTTGACCAGGGAGTTGAACTAGATGACTTCCAAGGTCCCTTCCAATGCTGTTATTTAGAGGAGGAGGAGGAGGAGGAGGAGGAGGAGGAAGGCTCTCCTGCTTCAGCAGGAGGTTGGACTATATGACCTCCAAGGTTTCTTCCAACTCAGTTACTCTGTTATTTGGAGGAGGAGGAGGAGGGGGGGAGGAGGAGGAGGAGGAGGAGGAGAGAAGTGTCTCCTGCTTGAGCCGGGGGTTGGACTAGATGACCTCCAAGGTCCCTTCCAACTCTGTTATTATGTTATTCTGTTAAAATCCCAT
Organism: Azemiops feae; assembly: GCA_023970755.1. NCBI lineage: Eukaryota > Metazoa > Chordata > Lepidosauria > Squamata > Viperidae > Azemiops > Azemiops feae. Next base: position 455,268 of record JALGBA010004117.1, on the reverse strand, counting down.
TGCGAGATGGAAATAAGTCTTAGCCAGGTCACTCCAACAATCCGGCAAGTTTGTGCTGCAGCTGTTGACAGGTGTCTATGAATTCTGGGATGTTGCCCTGGAGATCTTCAAGGTCCGCCACGGGTGAAGAAATGTCCTAGTCTGATTCTTGCGAAATCCAGGATGGAGTTACGCGATGGGGGAGGGGTTTTTTTTTAATGTCTGATTGATGAGGTGGCATTGTGGAGGGAGCCTAGAGACTGACGTCCTCCAGGAGGGTCTCTCCTCCATCTGCTCCTTCAGGTCTTTCAGTCCACGTTGTGCTTCTTCTAGCCATCTGACTTAAAGACCGTTTTTCACACATACGACCATTGCAGGTCACGTGATCCAAATTCAGCCGCTGGGCAACGGACTCAGATTTATGACAGTCGCAATGTCCTGGCAGGGAAAGGAAGAACCCTGGGTGGGAAGTGTAATAAGTAGCCCGGCCCATAGACTTCTGAATTCCCAAGTGTCTAAAGCACTCCGACTCCTTCCAAATATTGGGGTTTAACAACCGTGACACAAAAACACAGGTCGTAACATCAGGCACACACGACTCAACAATTACCCCCTTGAATTTCCTAGCTGGTTTTTTTTTTCCAAGACTCCGGCATTCCTTGCAAAGAGTGTCTGCTTGTTTCTCCACGCATTCCCCAGCAGGTAACATGGTTCCCGGCTGCAACACTTTTATTTGTCTCCAGCACCGCCTTGCAGATCGCAGCAAGCAAAGGTCCTCCACTTACAACAGTTCGCTTAGTGACCGTTGGAAATTACAACGGCGCTGAAAAATGTGACTTAGGACCGTTTACGACATTTGCAGCATCCCCCACTGGTCCCGTGATAAATACAAGTTCAGACCGCTTGGCAACTGATTCGTATTTATGACGGTGTCGCAGCATTCCCAGGTCACGTGATCCCCTCTGACAAGCAAAGTCAATGGGGGAAGCCCAGATTCGCTTAAGAACCGTGTTCCTAACTTATCAGCTTGCAGGGATTCACTTAAGAAAGGTCGCGAAACGGGTCACTTAACCGATGTCTTGCTTAGTGACGGAAATGTTGTGGTCATAAGTCGAGGACCGCCTGTACGAATGCAATGAATGAACGAATGCGGGGCACGATCCGTCCGAGGCCACCCGACGACAGTTTTCCTTTTCAGATCTTCGGTGCACCTTATCTTATTTTATTTTATTTTATTTTATTTTTCCTCTCTCTTTTTCTCCACGCCTGCCTCTTCCAGAAAAATAGCTCGGGGTGACGGCCATGCTGCACACATTCTTGATGAACCGAAAAGGGAAAGAAAGAAAAAAATGATGTCGAGGCAGAGGGGAAATGTGTGGCCCCGGGGCACGGTGGGAAGACTCTTCCTTCCTTTGCACAGGCTTGTTTGAAAATATGCACAGCGGGAGAGTGTGCAGCTTGGGAGACTGGAGGTTGTAAATCTTCGCTGCTTTTGGTCAAGCGAACGAGACAGGGTGGAATTGGGAAGGGGGGGGAGGGAAGGTGGTGGGGAGGGGCGCATCCCTGGCCTTTGAACAACTAATCCAACCAGGGTAGAGCTGGAAGGGACCTTGGAGGTCGTCCAGTCCAACCCCCACCCCCCCTGCTCAAGCAGGAAAACCTTGACTCAACCCTCCATCCTTCCGAGGTCGGTAAAATGAGGACCCAGGTTGTTGGGGGCAAAATGGTGACTTTGTAAACTGCTTACAGAGGGCTGTAAAGCACTGTGAAGCGGTATATAAGTCTAAGGGCTGTTGCTGTTTCTGACAATTGGCTGTCCAGTCTCTTCTTCAAAACTTCCAGTGTTGGAGCATCCATAACTTCTGGAGGCAGGTTGTTCCACTGGTTAATTGTTCTAACTGTCAGGAAGTTTCTCCTTAGTTCCAGGTTGCTTCTCTCCTTGATTAGTTTCCATCCGTTGCTTCTTGTCCTGCCTTCAGGCGCTTTGGAGAATAGCTTCACTCCCTCTTCTTTGGGGCAGCCCCTGAGATACTGGAAGACTGCTGTCATGTCCCCCCTCGTCCTTCATTAAACCCAATTCCCGGGGTCACGTGATCCTCTTTTGAGACCTTCTGAAAAGCAAAGTCAATGAGGGAAGCCAACAACTGTGTGACTAACTTAACAACTGCAGTGATTCACTTAACAACCGTGGCAAGGAATGTCATAAAAATGGGGCAAAACTCACTGAACAAATGTCTCACTTAGCAACAGAGATTTTGGTCAATTGTGGTCGTAAGTCGAGGACTTGCCTGTAATGTGTTGACCAAAACTGGATGCAGTATTCCAGATGTGGTCTTACTAAGGATTTATAAGGATTTATCAGAAACCTCCAGTTGTTGGAACCCCGAGAAGTTGTGGATGCTCCAACTCTGGAGGTTTTTAGAAAGAGATTGGACAGAGATTTGTCTGAAATGGTAAAGAGTGTCCTGCTTGGGGGGAGAGGAGGAGGAGGAGGAGGAGGAGGAGGAGGAGGAGGGGAGGGGGGTAGGGGGCGGGGGAGGGGGAGGGAGGGGGAGGAGTGGAGAGGAGGAGGAGGACTGTGGGTTCTTGATGCTCTCTGAGTTTTGCTGGCTTTTCTTGCTTATGTTTCCTGACCCAACTAGGGAACATCATCAGGGCTAGAAGGGATTTGGAGAGAGGAGGAGGAGAGGAGGAGGAGGAGGATGAGGAGTAGAGGAGGAGGAGGAGAGGACAACTGTGGGATCATCAATGCTCTCTGAGCCTGGTGGTTTTCTTCAAGACATTTCATGACCCAAGTAGGTAAAGTCATCAGTGCTACAAGGGAGTGAGCTAGAGAGAGGAGGGTTAAGCGAAACATGGTTTGCAAAACTGAAGTAAAAGCCAGTTTCCCCCCAAAAAACCGTCATAAGACATGGTCACATGACTGCAGGATGCTTTCTGTTTGGTAAGAGCCCAAAGCGGGATCAGAACTTCGAGTCTTAGTTAAGTCCATCAGAGCTTCAAAACGTTTGCTCAGCGGAAACCCGTCGTAAGCCGAAGACTATCTGGAATGTGTTATGCAAATCCCAGCTATCGGCCGTCACATTTTAGTTTAACGAGTCAGTGTACCAAACTAGCTGGATTGGTGAATTCTGGTTTATGGACAGATATGTTAATGGTTACCCAGCTATCTGTGGACTTCATTTAACAAACTGTGTTTAAGTACCCATGGCTCACGATTGGGAACCTGGCCACTGTAAGTTAAGTTGGGCTCTGAATGCAGTAAAGGACAAGTAGTCCCTCTACTTATAACCATTCATTTAGTGACCATTTAGTGAATTTACAATGACAGTGTAAAAAAGTGGCGTCTGACCGTTTTTTCAGACTCATGACCGTTGCAGCCCCCCCTGGTCACGTGATCAAAATTCAAATGCTTGGCAAGTGACTTGTATTTACGAATGGTCGCCAGTGTCCTGGGGTCACGTGATCCCCTTTGCGACCTTCTGACAAGCAAAGTCAATGGGGGAAGCCCAGATTCACTTAACAATCATGTTACTAACTTAACAACGGCAGTGATACACTTAACAACAGTGGCAAGAAAGGTCGTAAAGTGGAGCAAAACAACTGTTTTGCTTAGCCATGGAAATTTTGGGGTCAGTTGTGGTCGTACGTCGAGGATTACTGTATACTTCCTGAGCTTGGGCTGGCTGACCATTGAGTTCTCCTGGATAGGAAGGTCCATAAATGGTCTTCTGAGTGCCTCAGAGGTTGTATGTACATTCAAGTGTCTCTCCTCTCCTGATCTACCTTACCTTGTCCCTTCCTTCTGCTCCTCCTAACATGCTGCGAGTTCTAATTTCTCCTGGCTGCACCCAACCATTCCTTCTTCCCTGCTCCTGCTTCACCATTGGTTTGGATCAATGGATTTTGAGGTCAAAGAACTTACGTAGACAACCCATCCCTGACTTCTTTGTGGGTAATGGACTCCGGAAACGGGAGGCAGGTCTTCTGGATCAGGGGCCTGGAAACCTGGCCCCTTTTAGACATGTGGACCTCAACTCTCAGAATCCCTCAGCCAGCTGAGACATTTTGGGGGTTGAAGTTCACAAGTCTTAAAGTCGTCAAGTTTGGAGAGCCCTTTTCTAGACTTGTGAAAGAGTGTAGAATGCAGGAAAGGAAGTTCTGAAGCCAACTTGAAGTCCACACAGAACATCTCAGAAGAGGTAGCTCCACCTTCACTCAAGGTAGTAGAGTCCATCTTTCATTAATTAGCCTCCCTCTTATTCTCTACGAGGCCTAGTTGGGAAGTGTCTTAAGTAGACCATCACTCCCTCAGACCAGACATCCATCTGTCAACTTTGACTGAGGGAGAAAGAAGCTGAGACGGAAAGCGGTGGGGTGGTTTCTTCTTTCAAAAATCAACACACCCCGGGATCTTGGCACGTTGGCGTGTGCGACCTAACACTGAACGCTTGACCCACCACCTTCTTTCTCTACAAGTCAAAGCAGGTGTCTTCACACACCATGAAACGAGCAGCTGTTTGCTGGAGGATCAACAACTGGCAGAGAGCCAGAAGCTTTGGAAGAAAATCATTAATTGATGTTGTGCTGACGAGATGCTTTTGGGGGTGTCTGGAGTCTGCAGGCCCTTTAATCCGAGTTCTGAAAGCCTAACTTCTCATCCCTCTCTTGCACATGCTCATGGAGGCCTTAGTTGTAGGAGAACATGTTCAATTTCCATCTGATATATCAGGTTAAACTTCCTTCTTCCACATCTACTAAATATGGAGTTACTTTCCCAAATAGGTAGGTTAGTAGTAGATCAGAGTGTTGGTGGTTCTCTGTTTGGAAGCCCCACTATTGATTGCTCCTCACTCCAACATCATCATGGAGAACATCTACAAAGGGAGGAAATGTGTGGTCTTCAAGAAAATCTATCTCTTCCCAACGTTGCTATGGAGAACTTCTGTTAAGGGGTGAAATTTGTGGAGACCACCATAGTTACAAGGAAAATCTTCTCCCCCCCCCCCCCACTCCAAAGTTGCTAAGGAGAACCTATACCAAGTGATGAAATTTGTGGAGACCACCATAGCTGCAAAGAAAATCTCCCACTCAAAGTTGTTATGGAGAACATTTATTAAAGGATGAAATATGTGGAGCACATCATGGTGCTAAGGAAAGTCTTCTCCCACTGAATTAAGAAACAAAAATTATGGAGGCCACCATAATCCATTCATGTCCTCAAGATAGTTTCTCCCATCAAAAATGGTTCAGCTAGGTTAGCGATGTTAGTTAGATCTTCTGGTTCTCGTAGACCACAAGGAAGAGGAAGACCACCGATTTGGTGGTGCCTGCCCATGACCATCCTCATGTCTTTCAAAGAATCTTTCAAAATGTCTTCCAAATGTTGTTGTTGTTTTTAGCATGACCCATCTGCCATTTAGTTCTTAATTTCTGGACCGGTTCCACCTTAATCTTGAGTTATTTGTGGTTTTCTACAAAATGTTCCAGGAAGTATCTTTTTGGGGATGAACATTCCCATGTGCTTCAGTCATCCTCAGTTGTCAACTTTCACCATTGCTATCTCAAACATGTCCTGGCAGATGTCTTTTTTTGACAGAGCTCATAATCCACGAAGGAAAGCCTGAGGTTCTTCTTGCCCGTGCTGATGTTCAAAGAGGTGGATGTGGGGTGTTTTTTTTTCCCCTCTCTTGTCTTCCAACAAAGTCTCAAGGTTGGAGAAGGCTTGGTCCTCCAGGATCTTGGACGGCGATGGGGCAAGAGGACATTGAGCAGGGAAGTCACTTTTTTTAATAGTAGGATGGTCGCCTACCAACGCAAGGATAGGTGGAGGACTCTGCAACTCTGCCACCAGGCACGGCCCAGAGCCAATTCTTTCTAGATGCAGATCTGAGTCTTCACAGGCATCAAAAGGAAGCTTGGTTTGTGTATGTGTGTGTTGTTGTTGCGCTGTTGCTGGAAACACCAGTCAAACATATTGTCAACGCTGCTCACATCGGATGTTCTTGCTTTGACAACAGATGGACATGCAGCCATTTTTCTCTATCGCTTCTAGAGTTCGTTGATGCTGGGAGGGGGGAATGTGGGTGAGAGTCCAGCTAGTCATAACAATAATAACTCAGCCATGGGAACCCAAGGTCATCGGGCCCAGAGTTGATGGAGTTTTGGCGGGCTGGAGAGCTGGGGAGAAAGCCCTCCCTTCAAGCTAATTGGGGAATGTGATTTATGGCTGTTTATTGGAGGAGGGAATTGTGCTTGGATACTTTGTATCCAGGGGAGGGGAATTTAGTTTTTGGTTTCGACTATGTGGTGCCGATACTTTTGTTTCTCGAATAAAAGATTCTTGAAGGTAAGCAATGCCTCGAAGTTCTTTTGAAGGCTTTCATCTGTCGGAACCATGACACGCATCTTTGGGCTTGAATTTAGAGGTCTTGCAAGGGATGCTGAGAATTCTGTTCAGAGGAGAGCTGACGATGGCAGGATGGGCGTAAAAAGAGGAATGAGGCTGTAGCTGCCGTCTTGACTTTTTTTAACCCTTCTTGGGGGGTGGGGGGTTCCCCGTGGGAGGGGAGGGCTTTTTTTAAAAGTTGCTTAACATCTCTCAACAATTTCAGGGAGTCTGTAATATCGGAGAGTATTGCGTGTGACCAGCTGTCTTCCCCCTCCTGAGAGTCTGTAAACTAAGAGCATGCTAAATATCTGTCTATTTGTCCATCTCTTTGTCTGTCTGTCTATCTATCTTCTCTCTCTCCCTCTCCCTCTCTCCCTCTCTGTTTTCTACTTCCTTTCTCCCTCCCTCCCTCCCTCTTCTCCTTCCTTCTCCCTCCCTCCCTGCCCCTTCGCCTTCTCCCTCCCTCCCTCCTCTCCTCTCCTCCTTTCTTCCTCTGACTCTTCCTCACCCTCCCACCCTCCCTGTCCCCTTCACCTCCTTCCTTCCTTCCTTCCTTCCGTCCTTCCTTCCTTCCCTCCTTCCTTCCTCCTTCCTCCTTCTCTTCCTGCCTCCTTCCTTCCTTCCTTCCTTCCTTCCTTCCTTCCTTCCTTCCTTCCTTCCTTCCTTCCTTCCTTCCTTCCTTCCTTCCTTCCTTCCTTCCTTCCTTCTCACTCTCTCATTAGCTCACTCATCTTTTTCTCCCCACTTTTAAGATTCAATTGCCTTTAATTTTATCTTTGGGTCTGTCCTTTTGTTTGGAAAAATACTGGGGCTTTATTGAAGTTAGGGTCCCCTCAATGGGCTGGGAATCCTTCAGTGATGAAAACCCCAGAGGGTCCCTGCTGCTGAGCCACGCAGGCAAAGCCAAGGCACAGAAGAGATGGGCTGGGTGCAAAGTGCCACGGGTGCTTTTGATGCAATCTGTTATAGGTGGTCCTCGGTTTACAACCGTCGTTGGGACCAGCCACTTCTGTGGCTAAGCAAGGTGGCTGTTAAGTGGGTCGCACAAAGAGTTAAGGCCACACACCGTAAAGTTGCTTTAATCAAATCAATAGTGAATAAATAATGGATGGATGGATGGAAGGGAAGGAGAACGGGAGGAAGGAAAGGAGGAAGGAAGGAAGGGAAAAAGGGAGGGAGGGAAGAAGGAAGGAGGAAGAGGAGAGAGAAAAGGGGAAGGAAAGAAGGAGAATGGGAGGGAGGGAAGGAGAGAAGGAGGAAGAAAGGGAGGGAGGGAAAAAGGGAGGGAGGGAGGAAGGAAGAAGGAAGGAGAGAGAAAAAAGGGAAGGAAGGAAGGAGAATGGAGGGAGGGAAGGAAGGAGGAAGGAAGAAAGTAAGGAGAAAAGAGAAATGGAACGAGAAAGGAAGGAAAGGAAAGAAGGAGGAAGATGGAAGGAAGGAGAGAGAAAAGAAGAAGAAAAGAAGGAAGGAATATATATATATATATATATGGAGAGAGAGAGAGAGAGAGAGAGAGAGAGAGAGAGACACTTTTAGCATTTCCCCCAAAGGGCTAAAGAACTACTAAATTATTTGGGATTTCCACTTCAGCAATTCCCTGCATCCTTTTGGCCACCCTTCCCCTCTCAGCCTCACAAGCGGAGGGAGACGCTTGAACGCGACCCAAACAAACAAACAAACAAGGGAACATAAAAATTTAGGTTCAGACACAAAGCCAAACACAAACACACACTCCCCAAGACAACAAGATGAACTGTGCCGTCTGTTTTGGCACGGAATACAACTTGGCAGGGATTTGAGGAAAAAAAAAATCTAAAAAGTAAAAAAAGACGAGCGATGTGCTAAAATCTGGGCAGCCTCGAGGCATTTGAAGCCAGCGGTGTGATTTAAAGTTGATCTTTTAAAGTGTGATTTAAGTTGATCCTTTAAAGTGTTCGCACTCGTCGCTTTGTTTGCCGTGCATCAGAGAACCTGGTTAGGGCAAGACTTTCATCTAAGACTTTAATGAAGGCTTGGATGGAACAACGGGAAAAATTCAAGACGGTCCCAAAATGGCAGATAGATCGCCTGTGTTAAAACTGACAGCTTTGTAGTTGTGTTTAAAAAAAAAAAAAAGAACATCTGGAGGTGAGTTTTCTCTACTCCACACATCTGGCTGGCTGGAATGGATGTCTGTGTTCAGCTTTTGTTTGCAAACATATATATATGTTTTTTATTTATAAATAAATGTATTTATGAATATATTTGTATATATATATAAATGGATCGATGTCTGGGTTTGCCTTTGCTTGCAAACATTTATATTTACAAATATAAATATATTTTTATTTTTTAAATATTTTTATTTATAAATAAATAATGAATATATATATATATATATATATATATATATATATATATATATATATATATATATATATATATATATATATATATATATATATGCCTTTGCTTGCGAACATTTATATTTACAAATATAAATATGTATATTTAAAAAAAATTATTTATAAATAAATATATTTATGGTTTGATCTTTGTTTGTAAATGTTTATACAAGTTGTCCTCAATGTACAACCACAATTGAGCCTAACATTTGCCTTGCTAAGCGAGGCAGTTGTGAAGACTTGCCTCGTTTTATGACCTTTCGTGCTATAGTTGTTAAGTGAATCACAGCAGAAAGTCCTATGTAGCTAGGACCTTTGTATAATAACCTTGTTTGGCTAATGGTGGTTAGTATTTCTATAATGGCTTACTATTTGGTTTGCATCCGGTGCTGTGCATTGGGTGATCCCAGAAATGGGTTATTGCATTCATTCATTCATTCATTCATTCATTCATTCATTCATTCATTCATTCATTTGTTCGTTCATTCATCTGTTCATTCATTCATTCATCCGTTCATTCATTCATTTATTCATTCACTCACCTAATTTACTAACTACAGATAGTCCTCAACTTACGACCACAGTTGAGTCCAAAATTTCTGTGGCTAAGTGGGACATCTGTTAAGTGAATTTTGCCCTATTTTACGACCTTCCTTCCCCTAGTGGTTAATCACTGCAATTGTTAAGTTAAAAACATGGTTGTTAAGTGAATCTGGCTTCCCCCCCCCCATTGACTTTGCTTGTCAGAAGGTCGCAAAAGGGGATCACGTGACCCTGGGACACAGCAACCGTCCTAAGTACAAGCCAGTTGCCAAGCTTCTGAGTTTTGATCCATGGGGGTGCCCTTTATGTGTGAAAAACGGTCCTAAGTCACTTTTTTCAGTGCTGTTGTAACTTTGAACGGTCACTAAACGAATTCTCAAGGAACTTCTGGGAGACTGCAAATCCCCTGTCTGATTCATCTCTGGTTGGCTTCTGTTGTGACACTGCACAACCTTGCAGCTTGTCTTTGGGAATCTTGAGGGATGATGTCAACCTCCCAAAGACTCCTTGGAATTGCCAACTCATCCTGATTTTATCTCCCACAGTCAGGAATTGCTCCAGGCTAGGAAAAAAACAAACCATTATTTCCAACAGCAGGATGCTGATTTTAGCACTGGATTGCCAATACTTTGATAAATGCATCCTTTCTTCCGCTTTGAAAAATTATCAACCAGCATCTTGCTCATTATCTACTCATTGCTTTAGGAGATGAGATTGAAGAAAGAAAGAAAAGATTTATCCATTTTAAGGTGTGTCCATCTTTACAGATGTTCCATTTTATTTATTTATTTCTACTTATTTAACGTTAACACAAACCTTCGATTCAACAATGGCCCTAGCACTGTGCAAAAGCTAAAATAAAACCATCATTATCATCATCAAAACAAAACCATTTTTTAAAAAGTCCTATTCTTTATCTCCTCGACATAACAGCCAAAATTTCTGTTGCTAAGCTAGACAGTTGTTAAGTGTGTTTTGCCCCATTTTACAACATTACTTGCTGCAGTTGTTAAGTGAATCACTGCAGTGGTTAAGTTAGCAAAACGGTTGTTAAGTGAATCTGGCTTCCCCATTGACTTTGCTTGTCAGAAGGTCGGAAAAGGGGATCACGTGACCCCCGGGAGACTGCGACCGTCATAAGTGCGAGTCAGTTGCCAAGCGCCTGAATTTGGATCACGTGACCATGGGGGATTTTGCAAAGATCGTGTGACTGTTGTGACTTATGTCGCTAAACGAATGGTTGTAACTTGAGGACTAGCTGAATTGGAGGTTGGACTTGCTCATGGGAGTTTTGCAGTTGTGATTTGGACAAATTTTAGGACTGTAAAATAATAATAAAAAAAACATTTTTAAAAAAAGGTTTGGGGGAATGTTCCCATCCTGTTGCTTAAAAAGCTAGGTGACATTGCAGTCACCAGGAAGTGACTTGGCTCAGAATGGGGGCGGGGTGGTGGTGGAACAAAAATGGCTAGATAGTCTCCCTGTCCCCCGGATCCCTTCCTGCCTCATTAAAGGAGCTAGGAAATAAAGTTCCTAGAATCAGAATCAGATCTGTAGGATCCCTGGTGCTCTCTGAGCTGGGTGGTTTCCTTGCAGACGTGACCCATGACCCAACTAGGGAACATCATCAGTGCTAGAAGGGAATGGGAGGAGGAGGAGGAGGAGGAGGAGGAGGAGGAGGATGTGGGTCCCTGGTGCTCTCTGAGCTGGGTGGTTTCCTTGCAGACGTTTCATGACCCAACTAGGGAACATCATCAGTGCTAGAAGGGAGTGGGGTTTGTGAGGAGGAGGAGGAGGAGGAGGAGAGGAGGAGGAGGAGGAGGAGGAGGATTGTGGGGTCCCTGGTGCTCTCTGAGCTGGTGGTTTCCTTGCAGACGTTTCATGACCAACTAGGGAACATCATCAGTGCTAGAAGGAGTGGGGTTTGTGGTGAGGAGGAGGAGGATTGTGGGGTCCCTGGTGCTCTCTGAGCTGGGTGGTTTCCTTGCAGATGTTTCATGACCCAACTAGGGAACATCATCAGTGCTGGAAGGGAATGGGATGGGATGGGAGGAGGAGGAGGAGGAGGAGGAGGAGGAGGAGGAAGAACTGTAGTGTTCATGGTGCTCTCTGAGCTTGGTTTATTTCTTGCAGACATTTGTTACCTAGTTGGGTTATGAAACATCTGCAAGAAAACCACCCAGCTCAGAGAGCACCAAGGATCCTCACAGGTGTCATCGTTGTCGTTGTCGTCGTCGTCCTCCTCCTCCTCTCCATACTGGTGATGTTCCCTAGCTGGGTCATGAAAAGTCTGCAAGAAAACCACCAAGCTCAGAGAGCATCAAAAACCCCCACAGTTCAACCCGGAGCTACAAATAAAGCTTTCAAGCTAAATTTTTCAGCCTAAAACAAGAAAGGGCACCTTTTCGAGTTGAAAGATCAAAAGAAAGATGGACATAGAGCCAATTTTATGGAAGATAATATTTTATTTCAAGACGAGCAGCCTGTTCCATATCCAGGCCAAAGGAGGGGGAAAAATAAATCCACAAGGTCACAGACTCCCCGTGCCGTGTCAATTGCAGATATTTCAACCCCTTATTCTCACTTCCCAGTTCTTCCTTCCGGCGATATTCTGCATACCCTTTTTGTTCAGTTTTATCGTGGCTCCACGTGAACGCAAACGTGGTCCTCTTTTCTCTTGTTTGTTGGGAGTGAAAATTGACAATGCATTTCCTTTTTGGAGAGGAATAATTGTCATCAGATAAGGACACAGCTAATCCTCAACTTAAACCAACAATTGAGCACAATTCTGTCGCTGAGACATTTGATAAGTGAGTTTCGCCCCATTTTACGGCCTTTCTGAGCGAATCCCTGCACTTGCTAAGTTAGCAACAGGGTCGTTAAGTGGATCTGCAGTTCCCCCTTGTCAGAAGGTCGCAAAAAGGGACCACGGGACCCTAGGACACCGCGACCGTCATAAATAAAAAAAAGCGTGACTAACTTAATAACGGCAGGGATTCACTTAACAACCGTGGCAACAAATGTCGTCAAATGGGGTCAAACCTCCTTAACAAATGTCTCACTTAGCAATGTAGATTTGAGGCTCAATTGTGGTCGTAAGTTGAGGACTGCCTGTAGTTTGGTAGAGAAAAGATATGCTAAGAGTCTGTGCAGAAAAATGGAAGACACAGCAGGTTGACACCACTTAATTGACTTCAGGGAACTGGAAGTTGTGTATGTGTGTGTGTGTGTGTTTGTGTGTGTTTTATTTGTCACATCCGTTTTACAAACAGTTTTATTTTTTTAAGGCTTCCGACTGACTGATGTTGTTAGGAGTTGACCTAACAGCTTTCTTCGCTTCCTCATCAACCTCTGATTCACCCCTTTTGAACGAAGGAAAGTTGGCTTACAAATTCAGCATTTTGTGTTACGAAATATAGTCCCTGTTTTCTTACACGGTTTGTTTCTTTCGAGATTTTGGTTATCCTGGAATTTTGCATCTCTGGGATGCACAGAAAAGTGCCCGTCGTGATTTTCAAAAGACACCAAACCTTAAACGTGTAATTTTTTATCCCGCCTTTATTGCTTTGATAAATAAGTCAAGGTAGCGGACATGCCTAATATCCTTGGAATCAAAACAATATTTCTTGCCCAATGAAAGATAAATTCAACATTGATGTCTAAGTGGATGGTCAAACTCAACTCTGCATCTAACATGTTATGTGCAGGCAAATATTTTGGTTTAAAGCAGGGCTCTTCAAACTTGGCCCTTTTATATGACTTGTGGACTTCAACTCCCAGAATTCCTCAGCCAGGCACGCTGGCTGAGGAATTCTGGGACTTGAAGTCCACAAGTCATAAAAGGGCCAAGTTTGAAGAGCCCTGCTTGTGGACTTCAACTCCCAGAATTCCTCAGCCAGGCACGCTGGCTGAGGAATTCTGGGAGTTGAAGTCCACAACTCATAAAAGGGCCAAGTTTGAAGAGCCCTGCTTTAAAGCATTGGTCCATCCAACATGCGAAGAAAGGATTGAATATTCCCAACAAATGGTGTCATAAATGACTACGCCCTCTTCTCGGCCTCATCTAATGTGTTAGTGGTCCACAAATAGTCCACTTGCAAAGAGGTCATGTCAACTGCAAAGTTAGTTATCAGGACCCTGTATCTCTGAAGGAAGCCCTTGTCCACAAGGATGGACAGGAGACCCCCCTAAGTTCTCAGCCACTTTGGTTATCCCAAATGTGCTTTTTCAGGAGGCAACTGGACTTTCTTGTTTTTGTTCTGAAGACGTTTCACTTCTCATCCAAGAAGCTTCTTCAGCTCTGACTGGAGGGTGGGGAATGGAAGGATTCATACTCCTTGCAGACAGCCGGTCATTTGCATTCTTTTAGAGAGTCATTAAGACCACCTGGAGGTTTATCTGTGTCATCAGGGTCACCTGAGTGGTGCAAATGGGTGTGGAGACTTCTTGGAACTGATTGTGTTGTAGACTGAAGATAGATGACGTCATATTCCTCTCTCAATAGAGGGGGAGAGATACGACATCATCTATATCCAGTCTGCAACACGGTCCTTTCAGCAGTCCCAAGAAGGCTCCACACCCATTTGCACCACTCAGGTGACCCTGAGGACACAGATAAGCCTCCAGGTGGTCTCAACGATCCTCTAAAAGAAGGCAAATGACCAGCTGTCTGCAAGGAGTATAAATCCTTCCATTCCCCACCCTCCAGTCAGAGCTGAAGAAGCTTCTTGGATGAGAAGCGAAACGTCTTCAGAACAAAAACAAGAAAGTCCAGTTGCCTCTTGAAAAAGCACCTTTGGGACAACCATGACCTGGATGACTGAGAATCTCCACAGAAAACCACCTTGGTTCTTCTTGTGGAGGCCTCAAGCTGAGGCAGATGGAGACTTCTTTTGAGGAACTGACTTTTGATTATGCCCTTTTCTTTTCTTTTCTTTTGTAGGTCCTTGGCCATCGGTCACCAGTACTCCTCGCTGGGAACTCAGCCCATCCTCTGTGGCAGCATTCCTGGCCTGGTGCCCAAGCAACTTCGTTTCTGCCGGAACTATGTGCAGATCATGCCCAGCGTGGCCGAAGGAGTGAAGATTGGGATTCAAGAGTGCCAGCATCAGTTTCGTGGGAGGAGGTGGAACTGTACCACTGTCAATGATAGTTTGGCCATCTTTGGACCGGTGCTAGATAAAGGTGAGTGTCCAGTTTTGGAGTTAGGTCACCAACCTTTGAAAAGAAGGAGGGATGGGCACAAGAAGGATCTCGGGGTGGGTAGGAAAACAGGTCTTTGTAGAAGATGAAGGATCGTCATCAGCAGGGAAGATCGTGGTAGAACATCTGCGTTCTTCTTGGGTTCCTGTTGTCGTGCAAATTCATGGAAGGTTTGGGGTGACGTTGTATGAACTTCTGGAGTGTTCATCAGCATTCTTGTATAATCTGCGAGGTTTCTGGCAAAGGATGAATCTGATGAGATCAACAGAGGTCACCTTAGGCACTTCAGGAAAATGGAATTAAGAGCTGTGGTCTGGTGAAACCAACAGAGGCCACCTTAGGTATTTCAGGCAAATGGAATTAAGAGCTGTGGTGTGGTGAAATCAAACAAAGCCTCATCTATCTTCTCCTTCTCTTTCCTCCTCTTTCTCCTCCTCGGCTATATTCTCCCTCATTCCTCCTCCTCCTCCTTCTACCGTTTCCTGTTCCTTGTCCTCCTTGACTATCTTCTCCTTCTCCTATTCCTTCCCCTTCCCCATCTCCTCATCCATGTCTACCCTTTCCCTCTCCTTCTCCCCCTTGTCTATCTTCTTCTTCTTCTCCTCCTCCTTCTCCTCCTCCTCATCTTTGTCTATCTTTCCGTCCCTCTCCTTGTCTATCTTCCCCCCCTCCTCCTCCTCCATGTCTACCATTCTTCTCCTTTTTGTCTATCTTCTTCTTCTTGTTATTGTCTCTCTTTTTCCTTCTCCTCCTCCCCCTTCCCCCATCCCCTCCTCCATCTCTACCCTCTTTCTCCTCCTCTTCCTCCCCCCTGCAAACCCCACTTCCTTCTAGCACTGATGATATTATCCAGTTGGGTCATGAAACATCTGCAAGAAAAGCAACACGTTCAGAGAGCACCAAGGACCCCACAGACTCCCTCTTCCTTCTCCTCCTCCTCCTCCTCCTCATCTACCAGTCTCCTCCTCATCTATCTTCCCCTTCTTCTCCATCTTCTCCTCCTTCTCCTTCTCCTCTCCTTTCCCCTTCCCTTTCTCCTCTTCCATCTCTACCTTTTCTTTCTTTCTCCTCATCTACCTCCTCCTCCTCCTGCTCCTCCTCCTCCTTCTTCATGTCAACTATTCTCCTCCTCCTCCTTTCTTTCCTATCTATCTATCTTCTCTTTCTCCTCCTCCTCCTCCCCCACTTCCCCTCCCCCGCATCTACCCTTCCCTTCTCTTTCTCCCCATCATCTACCTTCTCCTTCTCCTCCTCTTTTCTCCAAAGTAATCAGCTAAATTGTGTGGCGAAGAGAGGCCTGCTCAGGGGTGGGGGTGTGTGTGTGTGTGATACTATTTCATAACTGAAGAATGTTGTCCCTGGAGGCAGAATACAGCCCCCACCACCCCTGTTGGTCTCCCTAACCTACAGCAGCAGCCGGCTGGGTCGGAGTTGTGGGGCGGGAGGTGAACGAGGATTAAACATCTCAGCCACATTCTTTAGGGTGCCCTCGGGGAGAAAAAACATATTTCTGCTCAGAAGGAAAAGGCCGGGTTTCAGTCATGCCAGCCTTCTTCCCCAACTGCCTCATGTCCCGTCCGCCATGTTCAAAACTGAACAAAGTGGAAGGTCATCCTCGCGCACCCAGGTCCCACACAATCCCAACGCACACAACCCAAAACCAAAGAGAAATTCCTTTCGGTTTCTTCCCTGAGTGTTGACGTCCTCCAGGAATCTTAAGAGCTGCTAGCCTTGACTACTGCACTGTGCGCTGTGTGGGGCTGCCCTGGAAAAGCATCCTTCAACTCATTCCGAATGCAGTGGTTTTGTGCAAGTCTTGGGTTTCCACACAGGTGACCATTTGCTTCCCAGTTCCATTCAAGGTGGCGATGATCGCCTTCAAAATCCTTCGAAGATTATTTGAAGGACCGTCTTTTCCCAGTTACTTCGCCCCAACCCACCAGAGTAGGGAGGCTGAAGATGTTATGGGTGTCCTCCCTTAAAGAGGTCCATCTGGTGAGACCCAGAAGAAGGGCCTTCTCCGTGGTGGCTCCCTCCCTAATATCTGAAGGACTATCTTTCCCTAGTTATATCCACCCAACCCATCAGAGCAGGGAGCGGGAGATGCTATAGGTTCTCTTAAGGAGGTCCATCTCTGTGGTGGCTCCCATATTTTCCCAGTTACATCTACCCAACCCACCAAAGGGGAGAGGCAGGAGCTGTTACGGGGCCTCTTTTAAGGAGGTCTATCTGGTGGGACCCAGAAGAAGCACCTTCTCTGTGGGGGGCTCCCTTGTTGTTTCAAGGGCCATTTTTCCCCAGTTACATCTACCTGACCCATCAGAGAGGAGAGCAGGAGATGTTACGGATCTCGTCTCTTCAGGAGGTCCATCTAGTGGAACAAGGGTCTTCTCCATGGTGGCTCTCTCCCTGTAGAACACCATCCCTGTGGAGATAAGATTGGTCTCCACTTTGAGACCTTTCCTAAAGGCCATGAGGACCTAGTTTGGCCAATAGGCCTGAGGACCCCAGGGTGGTATGGAGTCCATCGGGTGGTTGTTGATTGTTTTCACCAGGAGTGTGTGCATTTGTTGGGTTTTGTCTTGATGTTTTATCGCTATAAGCTGATCAGAGTCACCATGAGTGAGTTGTGTGGTCATATAAACCTTCCCTCTCAGTCTGGCTTGGGCAGGGGAGAAGATAAATAGGTTGCAGGGCCACCAACATCTGTCCTGATCTTCACCCCACAATCTTGGAGTTCCACTAAATGAGAAGCAGGATCGGCCAAACCGGATAAGTGGGGCTATACTCTACCGGTTGGATCGTTGAATGAAATTTTGGGATCCTGAGCATCATAATTAAACGGGGGCTACATGACACAGGACATGCAACGCTTCTGTGTGGTTAGCATTAACCTAGTTAGTCTGTTTGTGGCTTAGCAGCCCAAGCAAATCCAGCCATTCTGATTGGTTCGATGGATTCCTATCATCATAGAGTTGGAAGATATCCTAAAGGCCATCTGTAACCAGAATGATCCAGAAGTCTGGTTAGAGGCATTGCATCATAAGATGGTTTGATGTGAGCTTAGGTTGGGGAGATGATAGTGCTGTGTAGTTTTATGTATGGTTGTGGCATCTATGGCTTGGTGTGATGTGTGATGCACGTAATTGTGGACACTAACTCCTGAATCTGGATGGTAAAGAAATGTTTCTTTGTGGGCCTCAGGAAGGTGCAGATGAAACAAACTTTTTTTGGGGGGGGACTACTTCTTCCTCACAAATATGTTCATAGGAAGTGTGATTCTATACGGGTAGTCCTCAACTTACATCCATTCATTTAGCGACCGTTCAAGCGACGGCACTGAAAAAAGGGACTTATGACCGTTTTTCACACTTAATCTCCATGGTTATGTGATCAATATTCAGAGTCTTGGCAAATGACTCACATTTATGACGATTGCAGTGTCCGGGGGTCACGGGATCCCCTTTTGCGACCTTCTGAGAAGCAAAATCAATGGGGAAGCCAGATTCACTTAACAACCTGTGGCAAGAAAGGTTGTAAAATGGAGCAAAATTCACTTAACAAATGTCTCACTTAGCGACAAAAGTTTTGGGCTCAAGTGTGGTCATACGTCAAGGACTACATGCATTTATTGATAGGATTTCTAAAGAAATCTCAGCCCAGTGACTCTGGTTGGTTGACAATGCGTAAAAACAGAAGAAATAATAATTTTAAAATAAAAAAAAAGCCCTAGTAATTGAAATAACTAATTTAATTACGCACATACACACAAAGGCAATGTTTGTGAGGCTTCCAGCTGACTAAATCGATCTAAACCACAAACACTTTGGCCTGAGGGAAATGCCACGTCTTTGAGGCCTTACGGATGGCTAACTTTTGAAATAAAGTCTAATCGCTTTTAATCAGTTTGGAGGATTTTTTAATTTACTAGGAGGAGAAGGAAGCAACCTGGGGGAAAGAAAAAGAGCACAGATTAAAAACATAATAGCTCTGGTTCCATTCTCAAACAGGTAATTGCCTCCTGATCATATTGTTTATATATATATATATATATATATATATATGTATGTATGTGTATATGTGTGTATGTGTATGTGTATGTGTATATATATATATATATGTATGTATGTGTATATGTGTGTATGTGTATGTGTATATGTATATATACACAAACGGACACACACACACAAACATACACACACACACTATGGCCCCCTCATGACTGGTGGACTTCAACTCCCAGAATTCCTGAGCCAGCATGGCTCAGCTTGGAAACCTCTCCCTTTTCCCTCAGCATGGCTGGCTCAGGAATTCTGGGAGTTGAAGTCCACCAGTCATAAAAGAGCCAAGGTTGCCTACCTCTGGCCTAGGCCGCTTTATGACTCGTGGACTTCAACTCCCAGAATTCCTGAGCCAGCATGGCTCAGCTTGGAAACCTCTCCCTTTCCCCTCAGCACGGCTGGCTCAGGAATTCTGGGAGTTGAAGTCCACCAGTCATAAAAGAACCAAGGTTGCCTACCTCTGGCCTGGCCTAGGCCGCTTTATGACTCGTGGACTTCAACTCCCAGAATTCCTGAGCCAGTGTGGCTCAGCTTGGAAACCTCTCCCTTTCCCCTCAGCATGTCTGGCTCGGGAATTCTGGGAGTTGAAGTCCACGAGTCATAAAAGAGCCAAGGTGGCCTACCCCTGCACTAGGAGATTGAGAGTTCTAGTCCTGCCTTAGCCACAAAAGCCAGATGGGTGATTTTGGGCCAGTCACAGCGGGGTTGTGCAAAAAAAGAGGAGGAGGAAGGAATGCTATTTATGCTTCTCATCTTGATTTACTGATAAAGCCATAAAAGCAGATAAAAATTAAATGCCATCTGAGACCCAATGTCATTCCAGTCTGTATAGCTCTGGGTTAAACTGTGGGGTCTTCAGTGCCATCTTTGCTGTCTGTTTATATTATATTATAATTAGTTGTTATATTAATTCCAACAGGGGAAGAATTGAGTTCAATAATACAATAAATAATATATAAACAGAGTTCAACAGTTCAATAATATATAAACAGCTTCACTCCTTTCTAGCACTGATGATGTTACCTAGTTGGGTCATGAAATGTTTGCAAGGAAACCACCAAGCTCAGAGAGCACCAGGGACCCCACAGACCTCCTCCTCCTCCTCCTCCTCCTCCCTTCTACACTGACAATGTTCCTTAATTGGGTGATGAAACGTCTGCAAGAAAACCACCAAGCTCAGAGAGCACCAAGGACCCCACAGTTCTCCTCCCCCTCCCCTCCTCCCCCTCCCCCCTCCTCCTCCCCACAAACCCCTCTTTCTTCTAGCACTGATGACGTTACCTAGCTGGGTCATGAAACATCTGCAAAGTAACAACTGACCTCAGAAAGCACCAAGGATCCCACAATCCTCCGCCTCATCCTCCTCCTCCTCCTCCTCCCGAACCCCTCTCCCTTCTAGCACAGATGACGTTCCCATGAATTTTTGGTTCTCTGTGCAAGCAGCTCCCCTTAATTCAATAAGACCCTTTTCATGGAGTGGCCAATCACAATTTCCGAAGTGCCGATTGTTTCGGGGTTCTTTTAAGGCCACCCATCTCAACTTTTGATTGGAAATTCTTGCCCTCCGCAAAGGCCAAGTCGGGCACGGAGGTGATTAACCCAGAATAAAAGGACCTCCCTCCCCATCGTCCTCCCCCTTTCCATTCCACGTCAGTGACCCGCCGTGTATCTGAAAACGCCCCAATGTTCAGCCCTTGCCAAGCCCGCTCGCTTAAATGGTTCAGAAAGAAAAGGAAACCCATTAATTCTCACTTCTTCCCTGTCCTGCCCTCCCAAAGATACCCCAACACCGGACCCCGTTGGGCGAGGAGATGATCTGGAGCCTCTTTCAATGACCTCAAGGACGGTGGATCAGCAGAAAACCGAAGTCAACCTAATGAAGAAGTCGGATTTTGACTTTCTGGCTATTGTGGTGTAAATGGGGGTCCTGCCGCCTGCTATTGTTGGACCCCCGAAGGAGAGAGGGTCAGCATCCCGGGTCTGGGCTCCAGTTAATCAATCTGATTGGATTAGGGTCACCGTGGTCCCTAATAGGGTCAGGGGTCAGGCCCGAGGGGATTAAGAGCTTTGTCGGAGTGGAGATGTAAAGGAGGCTTGCCAATAGGAAAGGAAGGGAGGAAGGGAAGCAGGAGGGGAGGGGGCATCTGCCACGCGTAGGGATGGGGTCTGCAAGTGAGGAATGTAATCCGCCTCCTTCCTTCCTCCCTCCCTCCCTCCCTTCCTTCCTTCTTCCCTCCCTCCCTCCCTTCCCTGCTCCCTCCCTCCCTTTCCTTCCTTCCTTCGTTCCTTCCTTCCTTCCTTCCTTCCTTCTTCCCTCCCTCCCTCCCTTCCCTGCTCCCTCCCTCCCTTTCCTTCCTTCCTTCGTTCCTTCCTTCCTTCCTTCTTTCCTAACTTCCTCCTCCTCCTCCCTCCTTTCTTCCTTCCCTCCCTCCCTCCATTCCTTCCTTCCTTCCCTCCTTCCTTTCCTAACTTCCTCCCTCCCTCTTCTTTCCTTCCTTCCTCCCTCCCTTTCTTCCTTCCTTCCTTCTTTCTTTCCTCCCTCCCTCCCTCCCTCCCTCCCTTCCTTCCTTCTTCCCTCCCTTCTTTCCTTCCTTCTTCCCTCTCTCCCTCCCTCATGGAGAATCATGTTCCACAGAGAAGGGGCCACCACTTATATGATCCCACCAGATGTATTATTTATTTTTTAGACCTTTATCCCACCTTTATTACTTTATAATTAACTCAAGGCAGTGGACATACCTAATTCTCCTTCCAGCTACAACAACAGCCCTGCCAGGTGGGTTCTGGCTGAGAGAGAGGGACTGGCCCAAAGTCTCCCATGCCTAAGGCGGGACTAGAACTCACCGTCTCGTGGCGATTACCCCAAAGACACCCAGCCACCTGTTATAGGAGGAACTAGAACTCCTGATCTCCTGGTTATTCCTCATCAGATGCAGCTGGGAAGGACACAAAGGGCTGTCATATGACACACACACACAGCCCCAGGACACTGCAATAAATTTTGCACCGAATTTTGTCCACAAGAAAAGTGTGGATGCTGCAATAGTCGTAAGAGCGAGAACTGGTCCCAAGTCAGTTTTTCCATGCCACGAGTGTTCGTAAGTCGAGGACTGCCTGCATCCTTCACCCCTGTATTGGCAGAAAAGCATCCCTACGGAGCCTTTCTTGGCAATCCCCAATTCAAGAAAATATATCTATAAACTTTGCCAAAGGCCTCAGGTCTTTAACCTAGCCGTCCTTAAATTTCAGGAATTTACCTCGTCATAAATCAAGACTTCATTGTTGTCAAGGTGCTCCTCTGTTGTCAGTTCCAACAAACTTTGGAGACTTGTCGATGTCAGGAAAAAACAGCGGTGACAAACACACACACACACACCCCATTTTCTAAGCACCCCAAGGCAGGCAGTCCTTAACTTACGACCACAATCGAGTCCAAAATTTCTGAGGCTAAGCGAGGCATTCATTAAGCGAGACTTGCCCCATTTTGCGACTGTTCTTGTCACGGTTATTAAGCGACTTACTGCCGTTGTTAATTTAGCCACACGGTTGTTAAGTGAATCCGGCTTCCCCATTTGACTTTGCTTGTCGGAAGGCCGCAAAAGGGGATCGCGTAACCCCCCCAGGGACACTGCAACCGTCGTAAATGTGAGTCAGTTGCCCAGCGTCTGAATTTTGACCCCGTGACCTGGGGATGCTGCTGCAGTGGTCGTAAGTGTGAAACCCATCATAAGTCACTTTTTCCAGTGCTGTTGTAACTTCAAACAGTCATTAAATGAATGGGTTGTAAGGGCGACCTGTATTTTCCTGATCAACGTCCATTTGTAAGCATACTTTTTATTCTGAAATGCTATATTTTTTTTTCCATTACATGCCGGTAGGATTTCTTTGGTGGTTGTTTTTTTCCCCCTGCGAGTCCAAAACTGAGTTGCGAAGTTGGGCAAACGTGAAAAATGGACGAAACGCGAAGAATAATTGGATTTCTGTAGGGCAATTTGCAAAGCTGGATTTCCTAAAATATTCTTTTATGGAGCTGTCTTACGGCCCTCCTCAGAGAAAATCATGGCAAAGATAGACCAGAGAAGGATAGATCATTTTTGAATAGAAAGGACTTCATTGCCAGCTACAAGTCGAGTTGAGTTCCTCCAGATCTTGGACTTCAGCACCCATAATCCTGAGCCAAACATGCTGATCGGGGATAATGGGAAGTCCAGAAGTCCAAGTGGTGTGTGGAGAGTCATTTATTTATTTGGGTTTTCTGACATAAGGAATGGGCACCAAAAATATATGATGATAATCCAGCCCAAAATTTCTGCTGCTAAGCAAGAAAGTTGTTAAGTGAGTTTTGCCCCATTTAATGACCCCTCTTGCCACTGTTGTTAAGTGAATCACTGCAGTTGTTAATTTGACAACATGGTTGTTAAGTGAATCTGGCTTCCCCCGTTGACTTTGCTTGTCAAAAGGTCGCGAAAGGGGATCACGTGACCCCGGGATACTGCGACCGTCATATATATGAGTCAGTTGCCAAACGTCTGAATTTTAATTCAGAGGCTGCAGTGGTCGTAAGTGAGAAAAACGGTCATAAGCCACTTTTTACAGTCACTTTACGATGGCTGCAGTGTCCAGAGGTCACCTGATCACCTTTTGCGACCTTCTGTTAAGCAAAGTTAATGGGGAAGCCTGATTCACTTAACAACCAGCTTACTAACTTAACAACTGCAGGGATTCACTTAACAACGGTGGTAAGAAATCTCGCAAAATGGGACACAGTTCTCTTAACAAACGTCTCGCTTAGCAGGAGAAATCTCGGCCTTTGTGGTGGTCATAAATCGAGGGCTACCTGTAATGGGCAGGCTCCATTGAGGTCGTATCTTGAGGACTACCCTGTACTGAAATTGTCAGCTTCAATTTTGGCTGTGGGGAGAACGAGAAAGAGGAAGGAAAGAGACATTTTTCCAACCTATTTTGCTGGGATCTTTCTGCTCATTTGAATACACCCTTCGGATATTTGAAATCTCGCCCAGAAATGGCATGGAATGAAGAACGCTTTAATTAAATTCCTACATCTTAGGCACAAAGAAATAGTTAGGCAAACAAGAGAGACATTAATCATGTCCCAGTGAGTCAGCCTAAGGAGGCATTTGCCGATGAACATTGGTTAGGAAACACCCTCCCTTTTTTTCAAAAGAAAAGGTAGAGGATGCTGGAACAAGAAAATGGATAATTAAAAGGAGAGATAACATCACCGAACAATGGTGGATAAAGTCCCAGGTGAGAAAACTGGGAAAAATCAGCTTAGGAAATCGATCAAAACCGCAAAGGCATGCCGGCAAAAGGCTACCAGGTTTGGTGGGCTAGGAATTTGAGAAGAGGTGAGAACATCGTGCAGAAAAAAATGGAACGAGAATGTAAGCCCTCGAGAGAGAGAGAGAGAGAGAGAGAGAGAGAAATTAGGAGGTTAGGAGGTTTAGAAATAGTGAGGTCCTTGGTGCTCTCTGAGCTGGGTGGTTTCCTTGCAAATGTTTCATGACCCAACTAGGGAACAGCATCACTGCTAGAAGGGTTTGCAGGGAGGGAGAGGAGGAGGAGGAAGAGGAGGAGGAGGACTGTGGGGTCCTTGCTGCTCTCTGAGCTTGGTGGTTTTCTTGCAGATGTTTCATGACCCAACTGGAGAACATTCTCCAGTTCTAGAAGCTAGAACCCCCCCCTTCCCCTCTTGTAGTAGTGATGATGTTACTTAGGTGGGTCATGAAACATCTGCAAGGAAACTCCCAATCTCAGAAAGTACAAAACACCCCGTTGTTGTTCTCCTCCTCCTCCTCTCCCCCCCGCCCTGCAAACCCCACTCCCTTTTAGCACTGATGATGTTCCCTAGTTGGGTCATGAAACATCTGCAAGGAAACAATCACGCTCAGAGAGCACCAAGAATTCCACAGTCCTTCTTCTTCTTCTTCTTCTTCTTCTTCTTCTTCTTCTTCTTCTTCTTCTTCTTCTTCTTCTTCTTCTTCTTCTTCTTCTTCTTCTTCTTCTTCTTCTTCTTCTTCTTCTTCTTCTTCCCCTTCTTCTTCTTCTTCTTCTTCTTCTTCTTCTTCTTCTTCCCTTCTTCTTCTCTTCTTCTTCTTTCTTCTTTTCTTCTTCTTCTTCTTCTTCTCCTCCTCCTCCTTCTCTTTCTTCTTTTTCTTCTTCTTCTTTCTTCTTCTTCTTCTTCTCCTCCTCCTCCTCCTCCTCCTCCTCCTCCTCCTCCTCCTCCTCCTCCTCCTCCTCCTCCACTCCCTTCTACCCTGATGATGTTACCTAGTTGGGTCATGAAACGTCTGCAAGGAAACAATCAGCTCAGAGAGCACCAAGAATTCCACAGTCCTTTTTCTTCTTCTTCTTCTTCTTCTTCTTCTTCTTCTTCTTCTTCTTCTTCTTCTTCTTTCTTCTTTCTCTTCTTCTTCTTCTTCTTCTTCTTCTTTTCTTCTTCTTTCTTCTTCTTCTTCTTCTTGTTCTTCTTCTCTCCTCCTCTTTCCTCCTCCTCCTCCTCCTCCTCCTCCTCCTCCTCCTCCTCCTCCACTCCCTTCTAGCCCTGATGATGTTACCTAGTTGGGTCATAAAACGTCTGCAAGGAAACAATCACGCTCAGAGAGCACCAAGAATTCCACAGTCCTTTTTCTCTTCTTCTTTTTTCTTCTTCTTCTTCTTCTTCTTCTTCTTCTTCTTCTTCTTCTTCTTTCTTCTTCTTCTTCTTCTTCTTCTTCTTCTTCTTCTTCTTTCTTCTTCTTCTTCTTCTTCCTCCTCCTCCTCTCCTCCTCCCTCCTCCTCCTCCTCCTCCTTCCTCCTCCTCATCTTCCTAGCCCTGTGATGTTACCTAGTTGGGTCATAAACGTCTGCAAGGAAACAATCACGCTCAGAGAGCACCAAGAATTCCACAGTCCTTTTTCTTCTTCTCTTCTTTCTTCTTCTTCTTCGTCTTCTTCTTCTTCTTCTCTTCTTCTTCTTCTTCTTCTTCTTCTTCTTCTTCTTCTTCTTCTTCTTCTCTTCTTCTTCTTCTCTCTTCTTTCTTCCTCCTCTCTCCTCCTCCTCCTCTCCTCCTCCTCCTCCTCCTCCTCCTCCTCCTCCTCCACTCCCCTTCAAGCACTGATGGATGTTCCCTAGTTGGGTCGTGAAATGTCTGCAAGAAAACAATCACGCTCAGAGAGCACCAAGAATTCCACTTCTTCTCTCCTCCTCCTCCTCCTCCTCCTCCCTTTTAGCACTGATGATGTTCTAGTTGGGTCATGAAACGTCTGCAAGGAAACCACCAAGCTCAGAGCCACCGGGGACCTACTATATCAAGGGCTACAACCATCACATCTGCTGCAAAAGAAAATGTTTTAAAGCCAGGAGTCATGATGACCCACTTAATGACTGGCACAACTGACTGTTGTAACTCCAGGCTCAGTTGCAATGATAATTTGAGGAGTACCTGTAAATCAACTTATGGCAAGGTGTTAGTTGATGACTTATGATCTGGGGTTTTGTTTAAGGCCAGTTGCAGTGCACTGAGGTCCTGAATTTATTTGATGAGAGCCGTGAAAAAGGCTCCAGGGCTACAATAGTCCTCAACTATTCATTTAACGACCGCTCAAAGTTACAGCGGCACTGAAAAAAGTGACATATAACCATTTTTCACCTTACGACCGTTGTAGCATCCCACAGACATGTGATCAAAATTTGACACTGATTCATTTATGACGGTCGCAGTGTCAGGTGTGCCCCTTTTGTGACCTTTTGACAAGCAAAGTCAATGGGGAAGTCGGATTCACTTACCAGCTGAGTCACTGACTCAGCAACTGCAGGGATTCACTTAACGGCTGTGGCAAGGAAAGTCATAAAATGGGCCCAACCCATTTAACAAGTGTCCTCACTTAGCAATGGAAATTTTGGGGCTCCACGATGGTCGTAAGTCAAACCATGCATCTTACAGCATGAATCCCCTCTTAAAGCATGCTGGCTTGCTGGGGGATTCTGGAAGTTGAAGTCCACCCCTCTTACATGCCGACTGGGGAATTCTTAATATTTATATGTTACTTATATGTAAGGATGTAGGTCTATACATATGTTGTATATAATATGTTTAAATGTGTGTTATGTGAGAGCAAGCAACTAAATTCATTTTTAATGTGTGCCATTGTGCCCACAGTAAAAAAAAAATGACAATAAAGGTTATCTATCTACCTACTGGGAGTTGTAGTCACCCCTCTTAAAGCAGGCTGGCTGGGGAATTCTGGGAATTGAAGTCCACCCTCTTAAAGCAGGCTGGCTGGGGAATTCTGGGAATGAAGTCCACCCCTCTTAAAGCATGCAGGCTGGGGAATTCTGGGAAATGAAGTCCCTGCATCTTAAGTTGATAAGCTTGAGAAACACTGGCCTAGTCCCATCCAATTACCGTAGAAAACAGGAAAACGGGTGTCTTTTCTTGAACTAAAAAAGCAAACCACAAAAACGCAACCCAAATATTTTGGCCTCCTCTCTTTCCGTGCAAAAACCTCCATAAATCTGCTAAGAAAAGCATCTCTCCCCTCAGCTTACCTGCACCTAGAATTCAAGATCCATCCATCTCGGCTTGACTCCGTCGGACGACGGAGCTGGGAGGACTTGCAAAATCACCCGGATACCTGCTGGGGTGACTTTATCCCTATTTTGTGACGAGAACGTCACGGTGCTTAAGCTCACAATGGCCCGGAGATATTTTATATGAAGTTTGCTTTGGTCCCTGATTAGCAAGACCCCAAACTAAGTCATAGCAACGTAAAACTATGCGTCGCTCGCCGGAGAAAGGGAAAATTGTGTATTCAAATGGTGGCATGAACAATCGCGAGGGCGTGTGATTGTGGGGAAAAAAAACACATTTCGCTTGATAGCCGAGGCCTTAATCTCCTCGTCGCCGGGATATTGTGCTCCGAGCAGACCCCAGCGGGGCGTGGGCGAAAGTCCCCCTCGACGGCCCCTTTTTCTTGGCCTGGTTAGATGATATACTGATGTCGTACCCTCTCCAGCAAGATGATACAAGCACTGGATGAAAACATCCTAAAAGGCTGAACATTTTTGATGGAGAGGTTGCAGGTCACCACCTATAGGGGGCAGGAAGGGGGCGGATCAGAAGACCCCTTGCAAACCG
Source organism: Azemiops feae (assembly GCA_023970755.1). NCBI lineage: Eukaryota > Metazoa > Chordata > Lepidosauria > Squamata > Viperidae > Azemiops > Azemiops feae. The sequence continues at coordinate 427,569 of JALGBA010004117.1, read as the reverse complement.
GCCCGGAAGCTCACCGGCCACCGGGCTAGACTTAAATATACTGAAATACTGGGAATCCTCAACCTACGGCCGTATTGCCCTTTCTGGTTGCTAAGCGAAAGAGTTGTGAAGCGAGTTTTGCTCCATTTGATGACCCTTCTCGCCCCAGTTGCTAAGTGAATCACCGCGGTTGTTAAGTTAGTAACACGGTTGTTAAGTGAATCTGGCTTCCCCCATTGACTTCTGGTCAGAAGGTCACATGACCCTGGGATACGGTGACCGTCCTAAATATGAATCTGTTGCCAAACACCTGAATTTTTGATCACGTGACCATGGGGATGCTGCCCGGTTGTAAGTGTGAAAACTGGTCATAAATTACTTTTTTTTTCTACCTGACCCACCAGAGAGGGGAGGGAGGTATGTTACGAATCTCATTTAAGGAGGCCATCAAGTGTGACCCGGAAGAAGGCCCTTCTCTGCAGTGGTTCCCTCCTTGTGGAACCAGCATAGAGGTGAGATTGCCCCCTCCCCACTTTGACATTCTTTCAAGAAGCCCTTGAAGACATGGCTTGGCCACTGGGCCTGTGGACCCCAGGGGGATACGCAAGCCCATCAAGTGGTTTCCATCGGATATTTGTTGAAGATCTGTGGGGTCCTTGGTGCTCTCTGAGCTGGGGGGGGGATTTCTTGCAGATGTTTCATCATGCAAATATCATCAGTGCTAGAAGGAGGGGAAGGTTACAGAGAAGAGGAGGAGGAGGAGAATGGGACCTTGGTGCTCTCTGACTTGGTTGTTTTCTGCAGACGTTCATAATCTACTAGGTAACATCATCAGTGTTACAAAGGAGGAGGGGTTGCGGGAGGAGGAGGAGGAGGAGGAACCAAATGTACAGGTATAGTATAGGGGGTACCTTGCTCAATTAGTAATGTGAGAGGGACCTCGGGTCCTAGTGGACGATCACTTAAATAGGAGCCAACCGTGTGCTGCAGCTGCCAAAAAAAGCCAACACAGTGCTTGGCTGCATTAACAGAGGGATAGAATCAAGATCATGTGAAGTGTTATACCACTTTACAAGGCCTTGGTAAGGCCACACTTGGAATAACTGCATCCAGTTTTGTCACCACGATGTAAAAAGATGTTGAGACTCTAGAACGAGTACAGAGAAGAGCAACAAAGATGATTAGGGGACTGGAGGCTAAACCATATAGAAACGGTTGCTGGAATTGGGTATGTCCTAGTTTAACGAAGAGAAGGACCGAGGGGGGGACATATAGCAGTGCTACAATATCTCAGGGGCTGCCCCAAAGAGAGAGGGAGTCAAGCTATTCTCCAAAGCGCCTGAAGGCAGGACAAGAAGCAACGGATGGAAACTAATCAAGGAGAGAAGCAACCTAGAACTAAGGAGGAATTTCCTGACATGAGAACAATTAATCGCTGGAACAACCTGCCTCCAGAAGCTGTGAATGCTCCAACACTGGACGGTTTTAAGAAGAGCTGGACAGCCATTTGTCTGAAATGGTATAGGGTTTCCTGCCTGAGGAGGGGGTTGGACTAGATGACCTTCCAAAGTCCCTTCCAACTCGTATTTATTATTATTATTGATCATCGCACGGTCAGCTAGACGTTCAGACGGATTTGGCAATTTTTGTCTACCTATCGAAGTACTACTTACTGCTACTACTGCTACTACTACTACTACTACTACTACTATTACTATTATTATTATTATTATAGCAATGGGATGCTTGGTGGTCTCTGAGCATAGCTGTTTTCTTGCAGATGTTTCATTACCCAACTAGGTAACACTATCAGTGCTAGAGGGAAGTGGGGTTTGCTCTCTCTCTAACTAGTGGCTTGACCTATCAGTGTTGCTGGGAATGTAAATCACAGCCTAATCAAAAGTCCACCATGTTGCTCCATGAACACTGACAAGGCAAGCCACTAGTACAGGGGTCCCCGCTACCGGGGCCGTGAATTGTTGGAAGGGGCCATGGAAGCAGTGTGTGCACGCGTGTGCATCCCCACTTGCGCAAGCGGTGGACAGGCGTGCCCGCCGCTCGCACAAATGGATGTGGATGTGCGCTTGCCCCCGCTCACTAACGGAACCATCACCCCCCCTCCCCCACTGATCCACAAATCCGGAAAGGTTGGTGAACTCTACCTTAGTATGTAACGAGGGCAAATCCTTCTGGCACTGATGATATTACCTTGTTAGATAAATAGAGCTGGAAGGGATTTGGAGGTCTTCTAGTCCAGCCCCCTGCTCAAGCAGGAGAACCTATACCATCTCAGACAAGTGACTGTCCAGTTCTTAAAACCTCCAGCAAGGGAGCGCCCACGATTTCTGGAGGCAACTTTTTTCCAACTGGTTAATTGTCCTCAATGTCAGGAAGTTTCTCCTTAATTCCAGGTTGATTCTCTCCTTGATCAGTTTCCAACCATTGTTTCTTGTCCTGCCTCTGAGTGCTTTGGAGAACAGTTTGACCCCCCTCTTCTTTGTGGCAGCCCCTCAAATACTGGAATACTGCTATCTGTCTCCCCTATATCTTTTTTCTTTAAACTAGCCACACCCAAGTCCAGCAGCCGTTCCTTGTATATTTTAGTCTCCAGGCTTTGGATCATCTTAGTTGCTCTTCTCTGAATTTTTTCCAACTCTCACATCTTTTTTGTGATATGGTGACGAAAATTGGCTGCAATATTCCAGGTGTGGCCTCACTAGGGTTTTATAAAGCGGTACTAATACTTCGTGTGATCTTGATTCTATGCCTCTGTTTATACAACCCAGGATTGTATTAGCTTTTTTTGGCTGCTGCCTGCACACGGCTGGCTCACAGTTAAGTGATCGGCCACTAGGACTCCAAGGTCCCTCTCACAGTTGCTGTTTTTCAGCCAGGTCTCGCCCAGTCTGTACTTGTATGTTGGTTCATGAAATGTTTGCAGGAAAAACAACAAGGTCACAGACCATCAAAAACCCATAATCGTTCTCCTCCTCCTCCTCCTCCAACATCACTCCCTTCAAGCACTGATGATGTTACCTAGTCGGGTCATGAAATGTCTGCAGAAAATCACCATCTCAGAGACCACCATCAAGGACCCCACAATCCTCCTCCTTCTCCTCCTCTTCCTCCTCCTCTCCACAAACTTTGTGGCTTGTTTCAGTTGCTGTCACTGGGAGTTTGCATTTTATTGACTTTTGTCTTTCGGGCTTTTGTTCCTTAAGCTGCCCTCACTCACCCTGAGTGAGCCCTATTCCTTGTCTTAAGAAAATCAAATCAAATTAATTAATTGATCAAGCAGACGCCTGCTGTGATATGACGCCTCCTCCAGGATCAGAGCTTGTTTGCATGTTCCGTGTTCAAAAAAAACAGGAACAGAAGTGAATTGTCTCTCTGTAGTTAAGTTGGAAGTTTCCCAAATTTTGATCTTTGGGAAATCAAGTTTTTGATCTGAAGTGTGCCGTTCACCATGTTCTTACAAAACTTGCTGTGTTGCCTCAGAAACCCAAACATATGTTCCACCTACCATGAACCAGCTACACCTTTATTCTTGGCAGGATGTTGACTTTAATAACTTTCCTGAAATTAAATGTATTATTTATCTGAAATGAGCATCGGGTGCCCTCGGATATTTCATGCACCCATTCAAACATGACAAGGTCTTATCAAACCGTTTCACAAAACCAAAATTTAATTTTTCGATGCCTGTCAGAAGCTACAGTCGTCCTTGACTTATAACATTCATTCAGCAACTGTTTGAAGTTACAGCGGCACCGAAAAAAGGGACTTACAACTAACCGTTGCTGCATCCCATCGGTCCACAGGATCAAATTCGGGCGCTTGGCAACTGGTTCATATTTATGACGGTCGCAGTGTCCCAGGGTCATGTGACTCCCTTTTGCGACTTTCCGACAAGCAAAGTCAATGGGGAAGCTGATTCACTTAACAACCGTGTGAATGACTTAACAACTGCAGGGATTCCTTACATGTTTGGCAAGAAGGCTGTAAATGCGGCAAAACTCACTCAACAACTGTCTTGCTCAGCAATGGTCGTAAGCCGAGGACTACCTGTATTGCAGCTTTTTCAATATAAGCTTATTGACAATGTCTTAGGTATTAGAAATTAAAAGAATATCTTTGCGTCTCTGTTATCAATTTGTTGAATACGTTTGGGGCACTTTTAATCAGCTCTTTCCTTTGCCCTTTCCCTTTATTTCAGCTCATACTTAATAATAATAATAATAATAAAGTTGGAAGGGATCTTGGAGGTCATCTAGTCCAACCCCCTGCTCAGGCAGGAAACCCTGAAATACCATTTCAGGCAAATGGCTGTCCAGTCTCTTCTTAAAAACTTCCAGGGTTGGATCATTCACCGCTTCTGGAGGCAGGTTGTTTTATTCTGTTTTTCTGTTTTTATAATGTTTTTATTCTGAAATTTAATAAAGCTATGTATTTTTTTTTTTTAAGAAAAGAAAAGGTCTCTAAGGATTGGGAGGCTGCCGAGGCCCAGAGGCTGCCACCATTTTGAATTTTTTGCCCTGCTCCCTTATTGTAAGGATTTTTTTAATTACACAAATGCTCAAAGCAAGCAATCTGTTTCTCAGATCCCATCACGACGAAATCATGGAGATACATGGAAAATTTCCTTCCCTAGACATCAAGGTTTCCTGGGGCAAGAGAGAGAGAAAGAGATTATTTAAATAATAATAATAACAATAACAACAAAAACAACTATAAACAACAATAATAATAATAATCTCGTATGGTTTCCCAGGAACATATAGTGCAGTAATCAAAACTATTAAATTTTGGCAAGGCACCAGGTTGAGGTGGAGATTATCCCAGAAGAAGAAAAAAAATTGAAAAACAGACTTGGAAGTTTTTTAACCTGCCTGTAATTTATGGAGAACACCACAAATGCGTGGAAGCTGAGCCTGAAGGCTGGAAGGGAATTAAACAAGATGGGAGGGATAAAACCGCAATTTTTGTGATCGTTGCTTTCAGCGAAAATATTGGCCAGTTGGAAACCAAATATTGATTCGGAATTGCTCTTTGGTGGGGGTTTTTTTTGGGTTTTTATGCCAACAGTAATGTCTACCTAGATAGGTCCTATCAAAATGTATTGACAGAGGAGAGCGTCCTCAGATTATCTGAGCTGTGGTTGTGCATGATTCCCGGTTTTCTTTTTTGGCGATTTTAATTATATTTTTGAGGTGGAGGTTGGAGGGTCCTCGGTGTGCTGCGAGTTTGGTGATTTTCTTGCAGACGTTTCATGACCCAGTGATAAACATCATCAGTGCTAGAAGGGAGTGGTGGTGGTAGTGGAGGAGGAGGAGGAGGAGGAGGAGGAGGACGACGACGACGACGATGACTGTGGGATCCTTGTGTTCTCTGAGTTGATGGTTTTCTTAGAGACATTTCATGACCCAACTAGGGAACATCATCATTGCTAGAAGAAATGGGGACTGGGAGGAGGAGGAGGAGAACTTTACTGTGGGGTCCTTGGTGCTCTCTGAGCTTGGGTGGTCTTCTTGCAGACATTTCATGACCCACTAGGGAACATCATCAGGGCTAGAAATAAGTGGAATTGCTCCCTGTTTATATACAATTACTTGCCCTGACAGTGTGATGGGGATGTGGTTTTCTCCTTGGTTGTGCCTTGAGGATATTGTTTTCTGCTGAATTGTTGTCTGGTCTTCATCCCTGCCTATCTGGAGAGATGTACTTGGATCTTTTTTTGTCTCTTTTGAATGGTGTGTAAATGTCTCCGTGGATGGCCGAGGCGTCTGAATGCTAAATTTTCAGAATACCCTAGCCTTTTTGGGTTAACTTGGTGTAGGATACTTACAGTTTCCCAGTAGAAACAATAGTTGGGAGTATCCATGTGTTGAGGGATTAGGAGTTTTCAATATTTTATCTTCTGATTCCTAGTTGGTGTTCACACATGTATTCTGCCAGTCTGTCTTACAGAGTGACTGTTACAGACCTTTATACTGTATGTATGATGGCTTCTGTGTTTTTTCTTCTTCTTGAGCTACTGGGTCAACAGAAGTGGTCCTCAACTTACAACCTTTCACTTAGTGACCGTTTGAAGTTACGACAACACTGAAAAAGCAGAATACAGGTAGTCCTCAATTTAGGACCACAATGAAGCCCAAAATGTATGTTGATAAGTAAAACATTTGTTAAAATGAGTTTTGCCCCATTTTACGACTTGCCTTGCACAGTTGTTAAGTGAATACCTGCAGTTGTTAAGTGAGTAACACGTTAACCGAATCTGGCTTCCCCATTAACTTTGCTTATCAGTAGGCTGCAAAGGTGATCACATGATCCCGGGGCACTGCGACCGTCATAAATACGAGTCAGTTGCCACACATCAAATTTTGATCAGATGGCCATAGGGAGGCTGCAATGGTCGTAAGTGTGAAAAACGGTCCTAAGTCACTTTTTAAAGTGCCATTGTAACTTTGAACGGTCACTAAATGAACTGTTGTAAGTTGAAAACTACCTCTAATAGAATAACAGAATTGGTAGGGACCTTGGAGGTCTTCTAGTCCAACCCCTGCTTATGCAGCAACCCTGGTCTTAGACCATTTCAGACAAATGGTTGTCCAATCTCAGTGTTGGAAGTAACTTATGACCGTTTTTCACACTTTATGACCATTGCAGCATCCCCCATGGTCACGTGATCAAATTAAGACACTTGGCACTGACTCGTATTACGACGGTCGCAGTGTCCCGGGGTCACGTGATCCCTTTTGCGACCTCCTCACAAACAACGTCAATGGGGAAGCCGATTCACTTAACAACCGTGTTGCTAACGCTGCAGTGATTCACTTAACAACGATGGCAAGAAAATGGGGCAAAACTCACTTAACTGTCTTGCTTAGCAACAAAAATTTGGTCATAAATCGAGGACCATCTGTACTGAATGTTGGTGGATATTGTGTGAATATTAGCCCTACTGCACTGGCTGGGGATTATGAGAGTTGAAGTCCAACCTTACTCAGGGCCTGAGTTAGGAAGATTGCTTTGGTGCTCTACTAAAACCTGTCTAACCGCCTTCCGGAGTTGGCTAGGATTAAGCAGCATTTGCTGTTCTCCTTAATTGCCTGCTTCCTGAATTAATCCATTTGGGGTTCATATAATCCAGGAACTCTCTGTTTAACCAGCAGCTAGAATGAGTACTAACCAAGCTTTGCAGCTATGCAACAAAAACCGCTAGAAGATTACCAAACATGTTCTAATGTGATGTCAACATAAGCAACAAATAAGTTTAGTGTAACATGGAAACTTGCTTTGGGTCCTTATTTTGCATTTTAATTCCTGTTTTTGTAAGGAAACACCAGCATTACAAAGAAAAATAAATACATTATATATTTTTAAAAAAGACTGTAACTCAGGACAGGTAGTCCTCAACGTACACCACAATTCAGCCCAAAATTTCTGTTACTAGCAGACAGTTCTTGAGTGAATTGGCCCCATATTACGACCTTTCTTGCCACAGTCGTTAAATGAATCCCTTTAGTTGTTTAAGTTAATCACATGGTCGTTAAATGAATCTGGCTTTCCCCATTGACTTTGCTTGTCAGAAGGTCGCAAAAGGGGATCACGTGACCCCGGGGCGCCGCGACTCATAAATACGAATCAGTTGCTAAGTGTCTGAATTTTGATCACGTGACCATGGGGATACTGCAAATGTCATACGTGTGAAAACTAGCCATAAGTCACTTTTTTCAGTGCCGTTTAATTTTGAACGGTCACTAAATGAATGTTTGTAAGTGAAGTACTATCGGTAGAAGAGAAATGCCCTTATTATTGTTATCAACCTTAAAAGATCTGTTTTATTTATTTTATTTATTTATCAAATTTCTACATCATCCATCTTACCTAAGTGACTCTGAGCACTTTGTACACAATACAATAAAACCATGTAAAAGCATGATTAAAAGTATAGTTAAAACTAATTTAAAACTAGGTTAAAATTTACAAGACAAAAGATAATTCTGTGGCCGGATTATCAAATGTTCTAAGATAGTAATCAAACAGCTTTTGGTGCCCTTAAGCAAATGGGTGAAAGCCTAAATCATTGTTTCTGAATCTCAGCCATTCTCTTCAAGATGGGTGGACTTCAACTCCCAGAATTCCCCAACCATCATGAAGTTGAAGTCTATCCATGTTATGGTTGCCAACTTTGAAGAACATGATGCTACAGCTTTGCCAGCCTAGCAATTGCCCAAAGAGGTCAAATATAGATCTTGGTCAAGAAGGTCTCATTTTGTGTAGTAGATGTTCTTCAACCAGAGCAAATGAATTCTACAGATCTTCCTCTTCCAAGGAGAATTGCTGGCGTTCTTTCCTTGAGGGCTTCTATCTCCAAGGTCATGCTTCAAAGAACGACTTTCACCAGCCTCTTGGATGGATGGATGGATGGATGGATGGATGGATGGATGGATGGGATGATGGATAGACAATGGATGAATGGGATGATGGATAAAAGGATGGATGGAGGTATGGATGGATGAGATGATGGATGGGGTGATGGATGGATGGAATGAGGATGGGATGCTGGATGGATGGGATGATGGATGGATGGATGAGATGGGACAGATGGGACAATGGATAGATGGAATGAGATTGGGATGGTGGATGGATGGGATGATGGATGGGATGATGGATGGATATAATAGATGGGACAGTGGATGGATGGGATGAGGATGGGATGGTGGGTGGATGGATGATGATGGGATGATGGATGGATGGTTGGATGGAAGGGATGATGAATGGATGGATGATGTGCCATCAAGTCATTTTCAATCCTAGTGATTACATAGACATAATTTATCCAGGGTGATTTGTCCCTAAACTGGTCCCACAGGACTTCCATTGATGCACCCATTGCCACCATAATTTGAGTTGATTCACCTTCTGCTGGTCACCCTCTTCTTCTCCTTCCTTTCATCTTTCCCAACACTGTTGATTTCTCAAGGAAGCTGAGTCTTTGCATTGGTTGACTGATTGACTATCTGCCATCAACTTGGTGTCAAGGCTCAGTGTCCAGACAGATAGATCTTCTCCAAGAAGATCTTTCCTTAAACTGGTCCTTCAAGTCTCCCAATGGTGCCTCCATCTTTTACTCCTGGTTGTCCTCTTCTACTCTTTGCTTCCATCTTTCTTTGCACTATGGACTTTTCCAAGGAGCTGATTGTTTGCATTAATTGATAGATGGTGTACCATCAAGTCACTATTACTCTTAGTGACCAGACAGATCTACCTTTTTCTAGAAGATCTGTTCCTCATCCTTCAAGTCTTCCAAAGGTGCCCCTATCACCAGTGTAAACTGAGTCTATCCACCTTCTCATCATTGTCCTCTTCTTCCCTTTCCTTCTACCCTTCCCACCATCATAAAGGTCTTCTCCAGAAAGCTGGCTCTTTGCACCAACTGAATGTTGGATGGATTATGTTGCCTTCAAGGGTGCTGACTCTGAGCAACCACCTAGATAGAATTTATCCATGAGGACCTATTCCCAACCAACTCTTCTAACGATGCCTCCATCGCCACCATAACTGAGTCCATCCATCTTCTGCTGGTCCTCCTCTTCTTCTCTTTCCTCCCACCTTTCTAAGACGTGTCCAACTGCTCTACAAGGTTCCTCCAAATTGTGCGTTTCCTAGAAGGGGGGGGGGCTTTGATGCGCAGGGAGGGAAGTTGGTCAAATTGTGGAGGCTTTGCACACCCTTGTTTCAAAAGCTCTGCCTTCCCACCCCCTTCGGCCCACTCCTGGCCCACCCCCAGCCCTTCCAGAAGGCCCACCTCGAACATCTCAAGTCATGACCTGCTGCTTGTCATGGCTACACCTCTGGCGAACCACCCAGGCCGGCTAACAAATATGCCCCCAGCCCTCTCTGCTCTTATCTCCGTCAAAGAGCTTACATTTTTATATGGCATCTTAATAACCCATCACTTCCATTACAAGTACGTGCCTCTCATCCTCTTTCGCTCTTCTGCAAAGCCTGAGGCACCTTGCTCCAGCTCAGAAGGGTCAGGTCTCTTCCGAAGCATCCGGGCAGGGGTGGGTGAGAAGCTGGAAGGTCTTTTGGAGAGCCCGGGGGCCTCGTCTCGTTTTCCTTCGTCCCTGCTCAAAGCCACAAGAAAGGCAGGGTCCTTTTAGAGATCTTTTGATGGGGCTACCAAGAAACCTGCTAAGGAACGGAGGAGCCTCAGATATATTGGATTGTCTGTCGATACGGCATGCTGGAGCAGCCTTTCTCCACCTTGGCAACTTGAAAATGGGTGGACTTCAAGCCCCAGAATTGCCCGGCCGGTGGGAAGAATTCCATGCATGTTGGCTGGAGAATTCTGGGAACTGAAGTCTTCATGTCTTCAACCAGCCAAGGTTGGGAAGGTTGATTCTGAGAAAATCTTTCCTTTCTTTTCCCTCTTCCTTTCCTTTCCTTTCCTTTCCTTCCTTTCCCTTCCCTTCCATCCCCTCCCTCCCTTCTTCTATTCTTCCCTTCCTCTTTCCCTCTTCTTTCTCCTTCCTTCCTTCCCTCCTTTTCCTTCCCTTCTCCCTCCCTTCTTTCCTTTTTTGTTCTTCCTTACTTTCCTCCTTCCCTTTTCCTTCCTTCCTTCTTCCCTCTTCTTTCCTTCCTCCTTCCCTCCCCCCCTCCCTCTCTCTCATCATGCTTTCTCCTTCTTTCCCCTTCCTTTTTCTCTCTTCTCTTCTCTCCCTTCTCCTCTCCTCCTATCCACCATTCTGACTGGGAAATTCTCAAAGTCCACACATATTCAGGGAAACACCAGATTAATTAATGTGTGAATGGGCCCATTCAAGAGAACGACATGGTTTATTTAATACAAAATCAATTTAAAACAAAAAGAAAACGTACACACTTGATCAAACAAGCGATTGTGATCTGGCTCAGCCATAAACCACGATAGGTGGTTTGCATTCACTAAGGTAAAAGTAGCTGCCCACATTACTGTTAAGCAACTAGGATGTGTGTAATTTCTCTTTTGGGACATGTTTCTGAAATGATACGGTTAAAATTAAAATCCTAATTTCTGGAAGCTTCGGGATTTTGAAAAAGCTGCGGACGTGCAATCTTTAATGTAAACTTTTAAAATGGCCTGTTAAGGTAGCATATCGAGATTTTGGTTTATCTTTGTACAAGCCTGAAGGAAACAGCCAGCGGGCAGGTGTGAATTTAAAGATATCATAAAACAGCATTTACAGTGTGGCTGATAACCCTGTCAGGTCAACAGGGAAATTTCCATTTGCTACCTGTTTGGATCAGTGCACAATCCTGTTTTATTTTATTTTGCATATTATCTGATAATACATGATATGATATTATTATTTTATTTTGTTACAGGTAGTCCTCTACTTAGGACCACAATTGAGCCCAACATTTGTGTTGCTAAGCAAGACAGTTGTTAAGTCAATTTTGCCCCGTTTTACGACCTTTCTTGCCACATTGTTAAGTGAATCACTGTAGTCGTTAAGTTAGTCACACGGTTGTTAAGTGAATCTGGCTTCCCCATTGTCAGAAATTCACCAAAAGGCATCATGTGACCCCAGGACACTGCAACCATCATAAGTACATGCCAGTTGCCAAGTGTCCGAATTTTGATCATGTGAGGATGCTGCAACGATCGCAAGTGTGAACCATGGTCATAAGCCCCTTTTTTCAGTGCAGTTGTAACTTCAAACAGTCGTTAAACAAATGGTTATAAATTGAGGATTACCTGTAATCCCAGCTAGAACACTCCTGGAAGTCAACACTGGCAATTTTTAACAAGAGATTAGACAACCGTTTGTCTGAAATGGTATAACATTTCCTGCCTGAGCAGGGGGTTGCACTAGAAGACCTCCAAGGTCCCTTCCGACTTATTCTGTTACAGGTAGTTCTCGATTTACAACCATTCATTTAACGACGGTTGAAAGTTACAACAGCACTGGAAAAAAGTGACTTATGACCAGTTTTCAGACGACTATTGCAGCATCCCATAGTCACATGAACTCAAATTCAGACAGTTGGAAACTGACTCATACTTATGACGGTCACAGCGTCCCGGGGTCACGTGATCCCCTTTTGTGACCTTCTGACAAGCACAGTCCATGGGGAAACCGAATTCACTTAACAACCGTGTTGCTAGCTTAACAACGGGAGTGATTCCCTTGACAAGGTTGTAAAATGGGGCAAAACTCAACTTAACAAATGTCTCGCTTAGCAACGGAAATTTTGGGCTCAATCGCGGTCGTAAGTCGAGGACTGCCTTTACCCTGTCAGCAGTTTGAGGAGATGGCTGATGGCAACGTTTCCCCCAGTCTGACTCGAGTCAATTTCTCTTTCCGCAGCCACCCGGGAGTCGGCCTTCGTCCACGCCATTGCCTCGGCCGGAGTGGCTTTCGCCGTGACCCGCTCCTGCGCGGAAGGTTCTTCCACCATCTGCGGCTGTGACACCCGCCACAAAGGTCCCCCTGGAGAAGGGTGGAAATGGGGTGGCTGCAGCGAGGACGTGGAGTTCGGCAGCATGGTGTCGCGGGAGTTTGCAGACGCGCGAGAAAACCGGCCAGACGCTCGCTCGGCCATGAACAGGCACAACAACGAAGCGGGGAGAACGGTAAGGACGGTGGTCCTCTTGTTTACGTTCCCTTAACGGGGTCCACATCGAATGACGAAGTTTCTTTCAGACTGAGGTTGACGTACACACATGTCCACACCGTGGCAGGGACACACACAAACAATCTATCCACTTCTAGTACAGGTAGTCCTCGACTTACAATCACAATCCGGACCTAAATTTCAGCTGCTAAGCAAGGCAACTGTTGACCCTGGGACACTGCAACCGTCATAAGTATGAGTCAGTTGCCAAGCATCTGAATTTTGATCACGGGGATCAAAATTGATCATGGGGATGCTGCAAAAGTCCTAAGTCACTTTTTTCAGGGCCGTTGGAACTTCAAATGGTCACTAAACAAATGCTTGTAAGTTGAGGACTTCCTGTACAAATATTATAGTCAATTAATCTTCTCCTTCTTTGTCCCCTCCTTCCTTCCTTTCTTTTCTTTTCTTTTTTCTTTTCTTCTTTCTTTCTTTCTTTTCTTTCTTTCTTTCTTCTTTCTTTCTTTTCTTCTTTCTCTCTTTCTTTCTTTCTTTCTTTCTTTTCTTTCTCTCTTTCTTTCTTTCTCTCTTTCTCTCTTTTTCAGTCCATCATAGACCACATGCATCTCAAATGCAAGTGCCACGGGCTGTCCGGCAGCTGTGAGGTCAAGACCTGTTGGTGGTCTCAACCAGACTTCCGGGTCATCGGCGACTACCTCAAAGATAAGTACGACAGCGCTTCTGAGATGGTGGTGGAGAAACACCGAGAATCCCGCGGCTGGGTCGAAACCCTGCGCCCCAAATATAATTTCTTCAAAGCACCCACAGAGCGAGACCTGGTCTACTATGAAAACTCCCCAAATTTTTGCGAGCCCAATCCTGAAACCGGTTCATTTGGCACCCGCGACCGAGTCTGCAACATCAGCTCTCACGGCATCGACGGTTGTGACCTGCTGTGTTGCGGCCGCGGACACAACACACGGACCGAGAAGAGGAAGGAGAAATGTCATTGTATCTTCCACTGGTGCTGCTACGTCAGCTGCCAGGAATGTGTACGGATCTACGATGTTCACACATGCAAGTAAAAAGGGATAACCTGCTCCATCATAGGAGATGAACCGGAAGGAACATTTTTTTTTAGTTGGGGGAAAAACGATTTCTTGACAGTGAATGAAGACAAAACGGAGAGAGAGGGAACAAGAAGATAAAATGGGTGGACTAGGATAGATCTAATGTCTTCTGGGTCATCACACCTGGAAATTAACTTTGCAACACCGTCGACAAGAGAAACAAACTAACGGGGGTCGTTCATTCTCACTATCGTTCTGCGGAGAGGAGATGGTGATTTCTTTAACTAGACATAGAATTGGGTTGTAGTTGTCTTCTGGGGTATCATCTCTTCCTTCTTTGAAACCACAAGCCACCGGATCTATAGGTGAATTCTGAACTCGGAAGACGATTCTACGCAAGGATCCGCCTGTTACAGCACCAACCGTAAACCAGGATTTTAACTGTTGTATAGGATTGAAAACGGTCCACATGTGACAGTTTATCAAAGATCTCCCGTAGCTTCTTGAGGGAATTAAAAGGATCTGAAGAGGACCAGTTGCTCTGTGGATGGGCCATGTGCGTTGTCTCCTGAACTGGATGATAACAGTGTCTTGTACCGTTACGCGAAGTGATGCTTTGAGAAGACAATTGTGCTCATACAGCACGTTGGATAAAAGACACACACACCTACACATGCACAGACACAGGCTGTGGTTCAAGTATGTGTAGAACTCTCTCGCGCGGCCTGGAATCAGTCTTGAGGACATTTGGTGTTTCTTGTTCAGGCTGCGAGAAATCGTCTCGTAGACTGCACTCAATGCGGATCCAATAAATGGTTCTCTTGTGTTTGATGCCTTATTGTATGGTTGGTTAATCAACAAATATTGTATTGCCATGATAGAGAGAAGGAGAAAATCGGGCACTTCTCTCTGAATAGTCTTCATCTTTATTTGAGCCATGCAAGACATGAAATAAAATGTTGAATTCATGGTTATCATTATGACTTGGTGGTATTCAAGGTCAAACGTCCGCCTCTTATGCGCCAGTTGTCCCGCGTCAAAATGCTTCTTCCACATGCTCATGCCTGGGGTACAGTTAGTCCTCAACTTACGACCGCAATTGAATCCAAATTTTCCGTTGCTAAGTAAGACAGTTAAGTGAGTTGTGCCCCCTTTTATGAACTTTCTTGCCCCCGTTGTCAAGTCAATCATGCAGTTGTTAAATTAGAAGCACAGTTGTTGCTTCCCCATTGACGCTCCTTGTGAGAGGTTTGCACAAGGGGATCATGTGACCCCGGGAAACTGTCATAAATATGAGCCAAACATCCGAATTTGGATCACTTGCCTCTGCGGATGCTGCAACAGTTGTGTGAAAAAGGGTCATAAGTCACTTTTTTTTAGTGCCGTTGTAATTTTGGACGGTCACTAAACAAATGGGGGTAAGTAGAGGACTACTTGTAGATATATCCTGGGAGTTTCCAGAGTAGAGCTACCTAAATCTTTTCCTCTCTTCTCATCCAGTCCAGGACTGTGCAGGGTCTCCTCTAATTCCTGCTTCAGTTGCACAATCACAACCTAGTAGTGTGTCCCTGTTGCATCCAGAGACTGTCCAGCTTGGAAAAAAGAAGGGACTTGTGAAGACTAACAGTTCCTCAAACATGTATTTTTACGATCATGCATGACAGATAAATACAGATGACTCCAGGGCATAGAATTACAGAATAACAGAGTTGGAAGGGACCTTGGAGGTCTTCTAGTCCAACCCCCTGCTCAGGCAGGAGACCCTATAACACATTTCGGACAGGTGGCTGTCCAATCTCTTTTTAAAAACTTCCAGTGTTGGAGCATTCACAACTTCTGGAGTTGAGCTGTTCTATTGGTTAATTGTTCTGTCAGGAAATTCCTCCTTAGTTCCAGGTTGCTTCTCTCCTGACTAGTTTCAATTCGTTGCTTCTTCTCCTGCCTTCAGGAGCTTTGGAGAATAGATTGACCCCCCCTCCCCTTTGTGGCAGTCCCTCAAATATTGGAAGACTGCTATCATGTCACCCCTAGTCCTTCTTATTGTTAAACTAGACATACCCAATTCCAGCAACCGTTCCTTATATGTTTTAGCCTCCAGACCCCTAATCATCTTTGTTGCTCTTCTCTGTATTCTTTCCAGAGTCTCAGCATCCTTTTTATATCATGGTGACCAAAACTGGATGCAGTATTCCAAGTGTGGCCTTACCAAGGCGTTGTAAAGCGGTACTAACACTTGATTCTATGCCTCTGTTAATGCAGCCTAGATAGGCTATGGAGTCCAGAGAATCCTATGGAGTCTTCCCAAGTGTGCCTAGAAACTGTTTCTGCAGAGACATCTATGGGATCCCACATTTTTTAAGACAGAGCAACCCAAATGCAGAGTTGCACATTCATTGTGCGTATTTTGCACCTCTGTGTTAGAGCTCATGGTGTCACAATACACCAATGAAAGGAGGGAGCTTGCGTTGCAATGATGGAATACCCATTTGGAGGCTCACCTAACCTTAGAAGTAGTGTTCCTATATGGTTAAGCACAGTGGTGGGATTTAAATAGGTGAGCAACTGGTTCTCTATGTGGATGCCACTTCCGGAAGTCCGTTCTGGGCCTGGGCAACAAAAAATTAGCTACCGGTTCTGCCGAAGTGGTGCGAACCGGCTGAATCCCACCACTGGTTAAGCACCACCATCCTGACCCCAGGCAGTGGTCAACTAACTGCCAAACTGATAGCATAAATTGAATCCCAGAGGCCAGGTGACAAGATCAGAACACCGACAAGAGAAAATATTTGTAGCTCCAGGTTGAACTGTGGGGTTCTTGGTGACCTCAAAGTAGTTTTCTTGCAGACATTTCATGAACTAACTAGGCAACATCATCAGTGTTAAAAGAGAGAGTGGAGCTTGTCAAGAGGAGGAGGAGGAGGAGGAGGAGGAGGAGGAGGAGGAGGAAGGACAAAGAAGACTGGGGTCCTTGGTGCTTTCTGAGCTTCCTGGTTTCTTGCAGACATTTCATGAAGCAACTTGGGAACATCAACGGTGGTAGAAGGAGAGTGGGGTTTGCGGAGAAGAGAAGAGGAGGAAGAGGAAGACAAAGAAGTGGGGTCCTTCGTGCTCTCTGAGCTTCGTGGTTTCTTGCAGACATTGCATGAAGCAACTCAGGAACATCATCAGTGTTAAGAGGGAGTGGAGTTTGTGCGGAGGAGGAGGAGGTGAGGAGGAGGAGGAAGAAGAAGAAGAAGAAGAAGCAAAACACTGGGGTTCCTGGAGTTCTCTGAGCTTCATTGTTTCTTGCAGACATTTCAGGAAGCAACTTGGGAACATCAAGAGTGGTAGAAGGGAGTGGGGTTTGCGGAGAGGAGGTGGAGGAAGAAGAGGTGGTGGTGGTGGTGGAGGAGGAGGAGGAGGAGCAGGAGGAAGAAGACTGGAGTCCTTGGTACTCTCTCAGCTTCATTGTTTCTTTCAAACATTTCATGAAGCAACTCAGGAACATCAATGGTGGTAGAAAGGAGTGGGGTTTGCGGAGAGGAGGAGGAGGAAGAAGAGGAGGAGGAGGAGGTGGTGGTGCTGGAGGAGGAGGAGGAGGAGGAGAGGAGGAAGAAGAAGAAGACTGGTGTCCTTGGTACTCTCTCAGCTTCATTGTTTCTTGCAAACATTTCATGAAGCAACTCGGAACATCAATGGTGGTAGAAAGGAGCGGGGTTTGTGGAGAAGAGGGAGGAGGGGAGGAGGAGGAGGAGGAGGAGATTGGGGTTGTTTCTTGCAAACATTTCAGGAACTCAGGAACACCATCAGTGCTAGAAGGGAGTGAGGTTTGCGGAGAGGAGGAGGAGGAAGAGGAGGAGGAGGAAGAAGAAGAAGAAGCAGAAGAAGCAGAAGAAGACTTGGGTCCTTGGTGCTCTTTGAACTTCATTGTTTCTTGTAAACATTTCATGAAGGAACTTGGAAACATCATCAGTGCTAGAAGGGAGTGGGGTTTGCAAAGAGGAGGAGGAGGAAGAGGAGGAGGAGGAAGAAGAAGATGACTGGGGTCCTTGGTGCTCTCTGAGCTTCGTTGTTTTCTCAGAGACATTTCATGACCCAACTAGGTAACATCATCAGCGCTAGCGAGTGAGGAGTCCTACCTTCCATCACTGATGACGTCACCTAGTTGGGTCATGGACCTTCTGCAAGAAAACCGCCAAGGTCAGAGAATTCCATGATCAAAACAGCTGCCGTGTCCTTCCTGTCCCCATATTTCTATCCTAGATGTAAGCGTTTTCTCTGTGCTCTCCCAAGGCCTGGAAAGGAACGGAAAACATCAAGTATCGCCAAAAACGGAAGTTTTATCTCCTTGCACTTGGACTTTCCAATTTATTTGGGGTTCAGCAAAGAGAACAATAACAATTTCCACAAAGTCTATAGACCACCACGCCACACACTTAGTGGGTTTCTAACCCCTAGTTATCCGCCTTACAGAATATTAAACTGTGCACCCAATTTTACGACTTTTTCCTTGCCACGGTTGTTAAGCAAATCACTGCAGTTGTTAAGAGAATCAGACGGGCAAATTCCACAGATAATCCTCGACTTACACCCATTTGTTTAGCACTGAAAAAAGTGACTTCAGACCGTTTTTCACACTTACGACCACTGCTGCATCCTCGTGATCACTTGATAAAAATTCAGGCGGTTGTCAACTGACTCATATTTACAACAGTTGCAGTGTCTCCTGGGGTCATGTGACCTTCTGACAAGCAAAATCAATGGGAGAAGCCTTAACAACTGTGGTACTAACTTAACAACTGCAGTGATTCACTTAACAACCGGCTTCCCCATTGTCTTTGCTTGTCAGAAGGTCGTAAAAGGGAATCACATGACCCCAGGACACTGCAGTTAAGTTAGTAACACAGTTATTGAGTGAATCAGTCATAAGTGCGAGGACCAGCCCTAAGCCCCTCTTTCCAGTGCTATTGCATCTTCAAACATTTACTAAATGACTGTTTGTAAATCAAGAATTTTGATCACCTGACTGTGGGGATTCTGCAACGGTTGTAAATGTGAGGACCAGTTGTAAATGCAAGTTCTCCTTCTAAATCACATTTTTCAGTGATGTTGTAACTTCAAATAGTCATTAACCAAATTGTTGAAAGTTGAGAGTGATCCAACATGCTATTTTGGTAATGGGGGGGGGGGGGAGAATAAATCCTTGACTTACCACTGTTTGTTTAGTGGCTGTTTGAAGTTACAACGGCACTGAAAAAAGTAATAATAATAATAAAGCTGGAAGGGACCTTGGAGGTCATCTAGTCCAACCCCCTGCTCAAGGCAGGAAACCCTATACCATTTCAGACAAATGGCTGTCCAGTCTCTTCTTAAAAACTTATGAACATTTTTCACACTTACAACCATCGCAGCACCCTCGTGATCACTTGGATCAAAATTCAGATGGTTGCCAACTGACTCATATTTATGACGGTTGCTGTGTCCCGGGGGGGGGGGAATCCCCTTTTGAGAGCTTCCAATAAGCAAAATCAACAGGGAAGCCAAGATTCACTTAACAACCCTGTGAGTAACTTAACAACTGCGGGGATTCACTTAGCAACGGTGGTAAGAAAGGTTGTCAAATGGGGCCCCGGGCAACTGTCACGGTTCGCAACAGAAATTTTGGGGTGAGTTGTGGTCGTAAGTCGAAGACTGCCTGTGCAAACGGAGACCAGATGAGCTGCCTGATACAGATACCTGGGCAGCTTACCTGTCCTGATCTGCCCACCTTTACCTGTCCGTTGAAAGGCTCCTAGCTAGAGCGGTGAACCCCAGAGCTGAGCCCCATCGCCGAACACAGGTTGCTAAACATGATTTGAGGACCGCGACGTGTGTGTTCCAGCCTGGGCAGGCTTTTGACCCGTGTGCCAGTCCCTAAGGCGATGGGCTACGCTGGGGTTCACCTGGGCGCAGGGGGGGACTGTCAGGAGGCGAGACGGGTAGAGCAGCCAGCTCTTTTGAAGACAGGTCAATACCATCCATCAGAGGAGCGGCTCAGACAGAGAGAGAAGGCAACCGGTCCGCTTCTGGCTGAAACCACTTGAAACAGACTGGAGCGTTGACAGATCTTGTGGGAGGTCTCCTTCAGCCACACCTGGGTGGCCAGGTCTTGGTTCTCTGGCTCGAAAAAAAGCGGTCTGACCGATTAAAAGGTCATTGTCGTTTTTGTGGGATATGGGCGTCTCTACCTTTCTACAGGACGCTTTGAGCAGGGCACGGATTCGAATCCTGCACTTTCTCCGTCAGGGCCTCTGTGAGAGCCTTGAAGGTGTGAGAAACAAAAATTAGGAAGAATGGGCATTTGTGAAATGGACGCACACAACGCAATTGGTCACACCTCTTTGGCAAACCGTTTTCAAAATGTAATTTAGGCTTTAAAATCTAGGCTAGGAACAACAGTGGTTCTCAACCTTGGCTACTTTAAGATGAGTGGACCCAGAATCCCTCCGCCACCATGCATGGACTTCAGCTTCCAGAATTCCCCAGCCATCATGCATGTTTAACTCCTAGAATCCCCCAGCCACCATGCATGGACTTCAGCTCCCAGAATTCCCCAATTACTATGCATGGACTTCAATCCCCCGAATTCCCCAGCCTCCACATGTTGACTTCCACTCCCAGAATTCCCCAGCCACCATGCAGGGACCAATTCCCAGACTCTGCCAGCCGCTGTGCATGGACTTCAACTCCCAGAATTCCTTGGTCACCATCCATGGACTTCAACTCCCAGAATTCATGCACATTGATTAGGCTCAGAAGTAAAAAAAAAAAAAAAAAAAAAGCTTTGGGGCGGATGGGTGCCAGGATGTGAGACAAGCAGGAAATACAAAATACAAAAAACTACATTTTCCAACATCCCTAGGAAGTAGGAACAGATAGAAGAGAGGCTAAAACCTGAAATCTCAACACAACCAAGTTTTCGATTAGTTATGCCTTACTCTTTAGATTGTGGCTGAATCTTGATATCGGTGGGACCTTGGGTTTTCCATTGGTTATGCCTTAGTCCAGGGGTCTTCAAACTTGGCCCTTTTATGACTTGTGGACTTCAACTCCCAGAATTCGAATTCTGGGAGTTGAAGTCCACAAGTCATAAAAGGGCCAAGTTTGAAGACCCCTGATTTAGTCTTTATATTGTGCCTTTATTTTTAGATTGGATGGAGCTTGGGTTTTTGATTGGTTATGCCTTAACTTTTAGATTGTGCCTTAATTTTTAGATTCAGATTTCTAGATTTGATTTTAATATAGTTTTTACATTGGTTGTGCCTCAGTTCTTAGATTATGCTTCACTTTTCAGTTTGACTGGATCTCAGGTTTTCAATTGGGTTTTAGATTGTGCCTTAATTTTTAGACCTGGATTTTTAGCTTTAATTTTAGATCGTGCTTAGATTGCTTTGGGACTTGGTTTTTAGATGATTGCCACTGCTCTTTAAACAGATTTTTATCTTAGTTTGCAGATTGGTCCTGCCTTCACTTTACAATAGTAATAGTACAATAGTAATTGTAACACAGGTAGTCCTCGATTTACGACCACAATTGAGCCCAAAATTTCTGCTGCTAAGTGAGACATTTGTTGATTTTGGCCCCATTTGACGAACGTTTTTGCCACAGTTGTTAAGCAAAATCCCAGAAAGTTGTGAAGTTAGTAACACGGTCGTTAAGTGAATCTGGCTTTCCCCATTGACTTTGCTCGTCAGAAGGTTGCAAAGGGGGATCACGTGACCCAGGGACACGGCAACCGTCATAAATACGAACCAGTTGCCAAACGGCTGAATTTTGATCACGTGACCCTGGGGATGCTGCAATGGCCATAAGGGTGAAAAAATAGTCCTCAGTCACTTTTTCCGGTGCTGTTGTAAACTCGAATGGTCACTAAACAAACTCTTGTAAATGGAGGACTGTCGTAAGTCCGCCTTAATCTTTTGCCTGATCGTGCCTTAATTTTAGGGAGATCCTGAGTTGTCCATACAGATGCCCGACCTAGGGGTACATCTGGAGAAGAGGAGGGGGGAGAGAAAAAAAACCCTTGTATTTCCAAATTCTAGGGGGGGGTGAGCCCCATCTCACCTGCTCTGGCAGGGAACGATAGTCTTTGGAGTCCCTGCCCTGCCATTGGAACATGCACCCTGCACAATTTAAAAAAAAAAAAAAAAGTTAGGAAAAAGTTTGTTCCTGCTCTTCCTCTCCAATTTTGGATTCTGTTTGCCCCTCCCCTTCTCCCAAACCTCAATTTCTGCCTCTCCCAGAGACCCCCAACCCCTTCATGAGCCAGCCCTGGTTTCCGGGTGGTGGTGATGGTGGTGGTTGCCCAGGGGTGTATGTGGAACACATCAAAGTTTTATCCTGCCCCTTCTTATGGTGTGATGTTTAATTTGAGGCGGGGGCAACAAGAGTCAGACCCTCTTCGACCTGCAGGGGGTAAAGGGGTGTATGTGGGGCACAGGGTTGCTTTTTTTTAATCAATTAGCAATCTGCCAGGGGGCTGCTATTTGCAAGACACCCCCACAGTTCTGCATTATGTTTGGTTTTCCTCCTCCATTCTCACGCCTTTCCTCTATATGCCCCCCTCCCTTTTTTATTTTTCACAGCCTCTCAAGTACCTGCTAACCTGGCCATTTCCCTCTGGCCACCCCACCCACCTCTGGGGCCCACCCCCACATGAAAAGCCCCCCCCCAGGGGAAGCAGCAATGCAAAGGAAGAGGGGGGGCACATCTGCCCCAAACCCCAGCCATAAAATTCTTTTCAAGGGCTTGAGAGGTGGGGAGAAGGGAGAGATTGAGGCTGTCTACTCATTTGCAATTGATAGGTGGGGTGTGAGAGGGAGGGAGGGAGGGAGGGGAAGAGAGACTTTGGAGGGGAGGGGTCTGTACAGCTTCACTTCCAGCATTGTGGAGAAGGGGTCTTGGGGGGCTGGCCCTTTCCTCTCAGCCATGCCTACCCTGCAGGGTTGTTGTGGAAAAATGGACAGGGATCTAGAAATCTACTGTATTAAAATATAGATAAATGCAGGAAGACTGGAAGAAGGGTGGACTTCATTTCCCAGAATTCCCTAGCCAGCATACTGGCTGGAGAATTCTGGGAGTTGGTCCACTCATGCTGGCTGGAGAATTCTGGGACTTGAAGTCCATTCATGCTGGATGAGGGATTCTGGGAATTGAAGTCCACTCATGCTGGATGAGGGATTCTGGGAATTGAAGTCCACTCATGCTGGATGAGGGATTCTGGGAATTGAAGTCCACTCATGCTGGATGAGGGATTCTGGGAATTGAAGTCCACTCATGCTGGATGAGGGATTCTGGGAACTGAAGTCCACTCATGCTGGATGAGGGATTCTGGGAACTGAAGTCCACTCATGCTGGAGAGGGATTCTGGGAAACTGAAGTCCATCATGCTGGATGGGGATTCTGGGAACTGAAGTCCACTCATGCTGGAGAGGGATTCTGGGAACTGAAGGCTGGATGAGGTTGGGACGGGGATGAGGAATTCTGGGAATGAGCCCCATCATGCTGGATGAGGGATTCTGGGAATTGAAGTCCACTCATGCTGGATGAGGGATTCGGGGAATTGAAGTCCATTCATGCTGGATGAGGGATTCTGGGAATTGAAGTCCATCATGCTGGATGAGGGATTCTGGGAATTGAAGCGATTCATGCTGGGATGAGGATTCTGGGAACTGAAGTCCATCTGATGAGGGAGGGATTCTGGGAAACTGAAGTCCACTCATGCGGATGAGGGATTCTGGGAACTGAAGTCCACTCATGCTGGATGAGGGATTCTGGGAATTGAAGTCCACTCATGCTGGATGAGGGATTCTGGGAATTGAAGTCCACTCATGCTGGATGAGGGATTCTGGGAACTGAAGTCCACTCATGCTGGATGAGGGATTCTGGGAACTGAAATCCACTCATGCTGGATGAGGGATTCTGGGAACTGAAGTCCACTCATGCTGGATGAGGGATTCTGGGAACTGAAGTCCACTCATGCTGGATGAGGGATTCTGGGAACTGAAGTCCACTCATGCTGGATGAGGGATTCTGGGAATTGAAGTCCACTCATGCTGGATGAGGGATTCTGGGAATTGAAGTCCACTCATGCTGGATGAGGGATTCTGGGAATTGAAGTCCATTCATGCTGGCTGGGGAATTCTGGGAGATGAAATCCACTCATGCTGGCTGGAGATTTCAGGGAGTTGAAGTCTGGTCATTCTGGCTGGGGAATTCTGGGACTTGGTCCATTAATGCTGGCTGGGGAATTCTGGGACCTGAGGTCCACACATTTTTAAATTGCCAAGATTGAGAAACACTGATTTATACCAATTTATATTTTCAGGAAAAGCTGATAAAGAACATTGAGGCAAAGGTCTCCAGATCTGCCCATCAAAACTTTGAGTTCAACTTAATCCAAAAAAGAAAGCTGCTGTAGTTTGCTGTTTTTTTCATGAAAAATATTTTATTCCTGTTAATATGCCATGGTTTTAATAGTCTATTAAAGTATGAATCAGAATGAGAACAGAGCTGGAAGGGACCTTGGAGGTCTTCTAGTCCAACCCCCAGCTAAAGCAGGAGACACTATATCATTTCATATAAATCCCTAAAGGAAATGAAGTCAGGATAGCAGAATAGCAGATAGCGGAACAGATAAAGCACTGAGCGTTGTCTTTACTCATGTGCTCCTATCAAAACTGGAAAGAACAGGAGACTAGAATAGAATAGAGCTTGGAGGTCTTCTAGTCCAGCCCCCCGCTCAAGCAGGAGAACCTATACCATCTCAGACAGGTGACTGTCTAGCCTCTTCTTAAAAATCTCCAGTGATGGAGCGCCCACGATTTCTGGTGGCAAGCAGTTCCACTGGTTAATTGTCCTCACTGTTAGGAGGTTTCTCTTTAATTCCAAGTTGCTTCTCTCCTTGATCAGTTTCCAACCATCGCTTCTTGTCTTGCCCTCTGGAGAACAGTTTGACCCCCCTCTTCTTTGTGGCAGCCCCTCAGATACTGGATCACTGCTATCATGTCTCCCCTATTTCTTCTTTTCTTTAGACTAGCCAGACCCAAGTCCCTCAGCCGTTCTTCGTATTGTTAGTCTCCAGGCCTTGGATCATCCTAGTTGCTCTTCTCTGCACTTTTTCCAAACTCTCAACATCTTTTTTTGTGATGCGGTGACCAAAACCAGTTGCAGTATTCCAGGTGTGGCCTCACTAGGGTTTTATAAAGCGGTACTAATACTTCGTGTGATCTTGATTCTATGCCTCTGTTTATACAACCCAGGATTGTATTAGCTTTTTTGGCTGCTGCTGCACACGGCTGGCTCACAGTCAAGTGATCGTCCACTAGGACTCCAAGGTCCCTCTCACAGTTGCTGTTTTCTAAGCCAGGTCTCCCCCAGTCTGTACTTGCATCTTTTGGTTTTTCCTGCCTAAATGTAAAACTTTGCTTTTTTCCACATTGAAACTCATTTTGTTGGACAAGGCAACAAAATGTTGCAAAATGTTTACATTTCTCCAGGAACATTTGTCTGGGATCAAACAGGAGACGCTAACAAAATTCAGAAATTTTGTATGTTTTTCTAGTGCTGTCAGTGTTTTATCATGTTTAAATTTGACATACAAGTGATCCTCGACTTACGACCAGTTGTTTAATGACTGTTCAGAGTTATGATGGTCTTCGAAAGGGTATTTTACAACCTGTAAAGAGCTTCCGGCAACATTTCAAATTGTGTCTTATTTATTCATAACATGTATTTATGTCCACCTTTATTATTTTTATAAATAGCTCAAGGCAGGGAACAAATCCTTTCTCCTTCTGCTATTTCCCCTACAATAATAACTCTGTAAGTTGGTTGGGCTGAGAGAGAGTCACCGAGCTGTGGCTTTCATATCTAAGGAGGCACTAGAACTCACCGTCTCCTGGTGATTGGCCCAGAGTCGCCCAACTGGCTTCCAAGGCTAAGGTGGGACTAGAATTCATCATCTCCTGATGATTGGCCCAGAATCATCCAGCTGTGGCTTCCAAGGCTAAGGCGGGACTAGAACTCACCATTTCCTGGTGATTGGCCCAGAGTTGCACAGCTGGCTTCCAAGGCGGGACTAGAACTCACCATTTCCTGGTGATTGGCCCAGAATCACCCAGCTGTGGCTTAGAAGGCTAAGGCGGAACTAGAACTCACCATTTCCTGGTGATTGGCCCAAAATCACCAAGCTGTGGCTTAGAAGGCTAAGGCGGAACTAGAACTCACCATCTCCTGGTGATTGGCCCAGAATCACCCAGTTGTGGCTTCCAAGGCTAAGGCGGGACTAGAACTCACCATTTCCTGGTGATTGGCCCAAAATCACCAAGCTGTGGCTTAGAAGGCTAAGGTGGGACTAGAACTTACTGTCTCCTGGTGATTGGCCCAGAATCACCCAGCTGTGGCTTTCAAGGCTAAAGCGGGACTAGAACTCACCGTCTCCTGGTGATTGGCCAAGAGTCGCCCAGTTGGCTTCCAAAACTAAGATGGGACTAGAATTCACTGTGTCCTGGGGATTGGCCCAGAATCACCCAGCTGTGGCTTCCAAGGCTAAAGCGGGACTAGAACTCACCGTCTCCTGGTGATTGGCCAAGAGTCGCCCAGTTGGCTTCCAAAACTAAGATGGGACTAGAATTCACTGTGTCCTGGGGATTGGCCCAGAATCACCCAGCTGTGGCTTCCAAGGCTAAAGCGGGACTAGAACTCATCATCTCCTGGTGATTGGGCCAGAGTCGCCCAGCTGGCTTCCAAGGCTAAGGTGGCACTAGAATTCACCGTCTCCTGGTGATTGGCCCAGAATCATCCAGATGTGGCTTCCAAGGCTAAGGCGGGACTAGAACTCACCCTCTCCTGGTGATTGGCCCAGAATCACCCAGCTGTGGCTTCCAAGGCTAAGGCAGGACTAGAACTCACCATCTCCTGGTGATTGGCCCAGAGTCACCCAGCTGTGGCTTCCAAGGCTAAGGTGAGACTAGAACTCACCGTCTCCTGGGGATTGGCCCAGAATCACTCAGCTGTGGCTTTCAAGGCTAAAGCGGGACTAGAACTCACCGTCTCCTGGTGATTGGCCAAGAGTCGCCCAGTGTGGCTTTCAAGGCTAAAGCGGGACTAGAACTCACCGTCTCCTGGTGATTGGCCAAGAGTCGCCCAGTTGGCTTCCAAAATTAAGATGGGACTAGAATTCACTGTCTCCTGGTGATTGGCTGAAAGTCACCCAGCTGTGGCTTCCAAGGCTAAGGCAGGACTAGAACTCACCATCTCCTGGTGATTGGCCCAGAATCACCCAGCTGTGGCTTCCAAGGCTAAGGCGGGACTAGAACTCACCATTTCCTGGTGATTGGCCCAAAATCACCAAGCTGTGGCTTAGAAGGCTAAGGCGGAACTAGAACTCACCGTCTCCTGGTGATTGGCCCAGAATCACCCAGCTGTGGCTTAGAAGGCTAAGGTGGAACTAGAACTCACCATTTCCTGGTGATTGGCCCAAAATCACCAAGCTGTGGCTTAGAAGGCTAAGGTGGGACTAGAACTTACTGTCTCCTGGTGATTGGCCCAGAATCACCCAGCTGTGGCTTTCAATGCTAAAGCGGGACTAGAACTCACCGTCTCCTGGTGATTGGCCAAGAGTCGCCCAGTTGGCTTCCAAAACTAAGATGGGACTAGAATTCACTGTGTCCTGGGGATTGGCCCAGAATCACCCAGCTGTGGCTTCCAAGGCTAAAGCGGGACTAGAACTCATCATCTCCTGGTGATTGGGCCAGAGTCGCCCAGCTGGCTTCCAAGGCTAAGGTGGCACTAGAATTCACCGTCTCCTGGTGATTGGCCCAGAATCATCCAGATGTGGCTTCCAAGGCTAAGGCAGGACTAGAACTCACCATCTCCTGGTGATTGGCCTAGAGTCACCCAGCTGTGGCTTCCAAGGCTAAGGAAGGACTAGAACTCACCCTCTCTTGGTGATTGGCCCAGAATCACCCAGCTGTGGCTTCCAAGGCTAAGGTGAGACTAGAACTCACCGTCTCCTGGGGATTGGCCCAGAATCACCCAGCTGTGGCTTTCAAGGCTAAAGCGAAACTAGAACTCACTGTCTCCTGGGGATTGGCCAAGAGTCGCCCAGTTGGCTTCCAAAACTAAGATGGGACTAGAATTCACTGTCTCCTGGGGATTGGCCCAGAGTCACCCAGCTGTGGCTTCCAAGGCTAAAGCAGGACTAGAACTCACCATCTCCTGGTGATTGGGCCAGAGTCGCCCAGCTGGCTTCCAAGGCTAAGGTGGGACTAGAATTCACCCTCTCCTGGTGATTGGCCCAGAATCACCCAGCTGTGGCTTCCAAGGCTAAGGCAGGACTAGAACTCACCATCTCCTGGTGATTGGCCCAGAGTCACCCAGCTGTGGCTTCCAAGGCTAAGGTGAGACTAGAACTCACCGTCTCCTGGGGATTGGCCCAGAATCACCCAGCTGTGGCTTTCAAGGCTAAAGCGAAACTAGAACTCACTGTCTCCTGGGGATTGGCCAAGAGTCACCCAGCTGGCTTTCCTGCCTGAGGTGGGACTAGAACTCACCATCTTCATCATACATCACTTTTTTCAGTGATATTGCAGTGATTTTGAACAGTCACTACACAAATACTTGTAAGTCAAGGACTACCTGTACTGTTTGTTAACCGCAATAAATATCTCCTCCTCCCCTTCCTCCTCCCCCTCCCCACTGCAACACAGCACAACACCACAATGTTGCTTTTGTCATCAGGTTGGCAACCAAAAGAAAAAAAAATCCATATTATTTTCTTGGCAACTTTACAAAAATGATTCGCCGTGCTTTTTTTGGGAGATTTTTCTTTCCAACTTCCCCTTTTAGTCCAGAGGTCTCCAAACTTGGCAACTTTGAGATGGGTGGACTTCAACTCCCAGAATTCTCCATCCCGACATGCTGTCTGACTGGGGAATTCTGGAAATTGAAGTCCTCAAGTCTTAAAAGCTGCATGGCTGGCTGAGGAATTCTGGGAGTTGAAGTCCTCAAGTCTTACATTGCTGGGTGAGGAATTCTGGGATTGAAGTCCCCAAGTTTTAAAACTGCATGGCTGGCTGAGGAATTCTGGGAGTTGAAGTCCCCAAGTCTTAAAAGCTGCATGGCTGGCTGAGGAATTTTGGGAGTTGAAGTCCTCAAGTCTTACATTGCTGGCTGAGGAATTCTGGGATTGAAGTCCCCAAGTTTTAAAACTGCATGGCTGGCTGAGGAATTCTGGGAGTTGAAGTCCCCAAGTCTTAAAGCTGCATGGCTGGCTGAGGAATTCTGGGAGTTGAAGTCCCCAAGTCTTAAAAGCTGCATGGCTGGCTGAGGAATTCTGGGAGTTGAAGTCCTCAAGTCTTACATTGCTGGCTGAGGAATTCTGGGATTGAAGTCCCCAAGTTTTAAAACTGGATGGCTGGCTGAGGAATTCTGGGATTGAAGTCCCCAAGTCTTAAAAATTCATGGCTGGCTGAGGAATTCTGGGATTGAAGTCCCCAAGTCTTAAAGTTACATTGCTGGCTGAGGAATTCTGGGATTGAAGTCCCCAAGTCTTAAAAATGCATGGCTGGCTGAGGAATTCTGGGAGTTGAAGTCCCCAAGTCTTAAAGTTACATTGCTGGCTGAGGAATTCTGGGAGTTGAAGTCCCCAAGTCTTACATTGCTGGCTGAGGAATTCTGGGATTGAAGTCCCCAAGTTTTAAAACTGCATGGCTGGCTGAGGAATTCTGGGAGTTGAAGTCCCCAAGTCTTAAAAGCTGCATGGCTGGCTGAGGAATTTTGGGAGTTGAAGTCCTCAAGTCTTACATTGCTGGCTGAGGAATTCTGGGATTGAAGTCCCCAAGTTTTAAAACTGCATGGCTGGCTGAGGAATTCTGGGAGTTGAAGTCCCCAAGTCTTAAAGCTGCATGGCTGGCTGAGGAATTCTGGGAGTTGAAGTCCCCAAGTCTTACATTGCTGGCTGAGGAATTCTGGGATTGAAGTCCCCAAGTCTTAAAAATGCATGGCTGGCTGAGGAATTCTGGGAGTTGAAGTCCTCAAGTCTTACATTGCTGGCTGAGGAATTCTGGGATTGAAGTCCCCAAGTTTTAAAACTGCATGGCTGGCTGAGGAATTCTGGGAGTTGAAGTCCCCAAGTCTAAAAGCTGCATTGGCTGGCTGAGGAATTCTGGGATTGAAGTCCACAAGTCTTAAAGTTACATTGCTGAGGAATTCTGGGAGTTGAAGCCCCCAAGTCTAAAAGCTGCCAAATTTGGAGAGCTCTGTCTTAGTCCAAAGGAGAACATCCTTTCTTCGTGGTCACCGATCCTGTTGCTAACCACAACCAACACTGGTTAGTTGTTCCAGATCAGCCCCCAGCAACCACGGGAAGTCATCTGCGGTGGACCCAAAGGAAGACTGCAGTTTGAAAGTTCAGGCTGACGAAATGATGGTCCGGACCAGCCCGTTTTCCAAGATAAAGAAACAACAACAACAACAGCTTTTGCAAAAACAGAAAAGAAGAAGAAAAAATTGGATACTTACTCTTTGGAGGATGCAAATCAATTTTGTGTCAACCAGTGAATCGATTGTGTAAATATTGCGGCGAAGGGTTTCGTGGCCCACAAAACTGTGAAAAGCCAGAGGAACAAGTCAGCCAGACAAGATGATTAAAATGAAAAGCCGGAGGTAAAAATGTTACTTTCCACCTTGTTTTCACTCCCTTCCTTCTTTGAAGCCCCAAGCTAAGAAAAGATCTCTGCTCAATTTTATTTTATTTTATTTATTTATTTTTGCTGAAGTGAAAAAGGAAAAAAAAAATTAACTAAAAGATGTTAAGAGATTTGGGTCTCAGCCAGCCTGTTGACAGAGCTCTGACACGCTTTTAATGATTCTGAATTGGGTGGCTGTTGCCCAAACATTCCTGAGATGGTTGGATTTAATCACCCATCTCTTGTTCTAAATTATTTTCTTCGCCTCATTAATTTTCAGGTTCCTTCTGGGACATCTGGGGAGGGAGGGGAAAATGTAATTTTTCTCTCTTTGGATGCCTGGAAAAACAAATAAGCAGATGTGGGGGGGTTTCCTCCCTATTAGGATTGCATGGAATAGGGCAACAGTTTGATAGTTTAGATGAGAGAGAGAGAGAGAGACAGAGAGAGACAGAGAGGAGTGAAGGAGGAGTGGATGGATGGATGATAGATAGATAATAGAGATGATTGATGATAGTGACAAATGGCTGGAGAGAAGGACAGATGCGGAGAGAGAGGGATGATAGATGATAGATAGATAGATAGATAGATAGATAAATAATAATAATAATAATAATAATAATAATAATAATAATAATAATAATAATAATAATAATAATAATAATAATAATAATAATAATAATAATAATAATTAATTAATATAATATAATAATAATAATGTTGGAAGGGCCTTGGAGTCATCTAGTCCCCAAACCCCCTATTCCAGCAGGAAACCCTACACCATTTCATATATGGATGGATGGATGGATGGTTGGATGGATGGATGGATGGATGGATGGATAGATAGATAGATAGATAGATAGATAGATAGATAGATAGATAGATAGATAGATAGATAGATAGATAGATAGATAGATAGATAGATAGATAGATAGATATGGATGGTGGGATGATGGTATGGAGGGAGAGAAGGATACATAGAGACACACAGAGAGAGATCATAGATAGATGATAGATAGGATAAGACAGACAGATATAGATTGCACAAGTGATATTGGGGTGATGGGCATCTCCAGGAGCAAAGATTTCTGCCCGATTTTGCACCGGTGACAAACCGAAATTCGAACCCTATTGCCAAACCCCGATACACGACTGCTAAGTCTGTTGTCCTTGATCCATGGGACCCAACTGGTTTTTAAAATCCAGTTAGCCCCCCCCCCCCCGTCCTCCTGCGCTTGGACTCCAGCGGTGTGTGTGTGGAACGTCAGCTCTGCCTTTTTCCTTGTGCAAATGTGGGTGTGCAGCAATTCATGATTCCAAGTTGATCTGCTTTACAGGAAGCGAGGAATTCCTTCGGGGGCTCTCTTAAACCTTGCTGCCAGAAAAAAAAAGAAAAAAAAAAGGAAATTAAATTAAAATTAAACCCCCTTCCCCTTTGCAACTTGGCCTTCCAGCTCGGTATCCCTCGAGGGATCCATAATGGTGTAATTGAGGCGGTTAGTCTGGACTCTGGTGTGACATTGTGCGAACATGAATGAAGCTGGCCACGCAGGGCTGGGATGCACCGCGAGGAACTGCTGGACTCTATTCAGGCCGCGTCTGATGTGTTTCATTGCTCCTCGCCCCTCAAATTCCTGGCCCAGTGGTGGGTTTTTCTCTGGGTTTTGTTACTGTTTCTTAAAGACCTCGGCAGGCTGCCGGGCCTGAAAGGAATCAAATTATTAAAGATTTTGTGGAAAATCCAAGGAGAATGGACCCCTTTCTATAAGAAGGATGGCATTGTGTCTCCGGAGGGGAAGGTTCTCAGCTGCTCTGTGCCGGGCGCTCAAGTCGGCTTTTGTGGCCTTAACCCTTTCAAAAGGAGGAAAATGATACTTAGCTGAGCACAAAGTGCGCTCTTCGCCACCCCTTTCTTTCTGTTTTCCTTTCTTTCTTTCTGTTTTTTTCCCTTCTCCCTTCCTTCCTATCTTCCTCCTTCCATCTCTCCCTCTGTCTCTTCTTCTTCGTTTATTTATCTATTTCTTTTCTTCCTCTTTCCTTCCTTTCATCCTCTGTACTTCCTTCCTTCCTTTTCTTTCTTCTATCCTTCCTTCCTTCTTTCCCTCCCTCCCTCTTTCATTCCTTTTTTCCCATCCTTCCTTCCCTCCCTCCCTCCCTCCTTTCTTACTTTCTCTTTTCTTTTTCTTCCCTCTCCTTCTTTCATTCCTTCCTTCTTTCCTTCCACTCTCCCTTTCTCCCTCCCTCCCTCCCTTCCTACTTTCCTTCCACTGACTTTCTTCCTTCGTTCCTTCCTTTCTATCTTCCCTCCCTCCCTCTTTCCTTCCTTCCTTCCTCTTTTCTTCCCTCCCTCCTTCTTTCATTCCTTCCTTCTTTCCTTCCACTCTCCCTTTCTCCCTCCCTCCCTTCCTACTTTCCTTCCACTGACTTTCTTCCTTCATTCATTCCTTCCTTTTTTCCTTCCTACCTTCCCTCCCTCCCTCTTTCCTTCCTTCCTTCCTTCCACTTCCTTCCTTCCACTTCTTTCCTTCCTTTCTTCCTTCCTTTTTCTTTCTTTCTTTCATCCTTTCATGCCGCCCTCCAATCCAGTTTCACCTTATTATTTTTGTTTTCAACACACAACAGGAATTTGAGTCCTCTGGATGTTTTCCTTTCAAAGCTGGCCCAAAAGGATGTAAAATGAAGAATTAGGAACCAGAAAGGCAAAGGCTGGTCTGGATAGGTGGATAGGAAGGAAGAAAAGCCAAGTCAGCCCCAAGGGAATTAATTGTTCGTGTTTAGAAATGTGTTTCTTCCAGTCCCACCTTGATGCACTATTTAATCTAAACATCAAGAGGAAAATTATCCAGGCTGGTCCCTTTGGAATTAACAGAATAACAAAATTATTTGGACTAGGGGTCTTCCTAGTCCAGCCCCCTGCTCAAGGAGGAGACCCTCTACTATTCCGGACATATGGCTGTCCAATCTCTTCTTTAAACCTCCAGTAATGGAGCACCCACCACTTCTAAAGGCAAGCCGTTCCACTGATTTAACTGTTCTCAGTGTCTAAGGAAGTTTCTCCTTAATTCTAGGTTGCTTCTCTCCTTGATTAGTTTCCATCCGTTGCTTCTTGTCCTGCCTTCAGGTGCTTTGGAGAATAGCTTGACTCCCTCTTCTTTGGGGCAGCCCCTGAGATATTGGAAGACTGCTGTGATGTCTCCCCTCGTCCTTCTTTTCATTGGACTAAACATAATGCAATTCCAGCAAACGTTCCTGATATGCTTTAGCCTCCAGTCCCCTAATCATCTTTGTTGCCCTTCTCTGCACTCTTTCTAGAGTCTCAACATCTTTTTTACATCGTGGTGACCAAAACTGGATGCAGTATTCCAAGTGTGGCCTTATCAAGGCCTTGTAAAGTGGTATTAACACTTCACGTGATCTCGATTCTATCCCTCTGTTAATGCAGCCTACAGCTATATTGGTTGAGCCTGGCTTGGCCGTTTTCGCCATCTCTTTCTTAGTGACCACCGAGGGCCGTCCCGCTATCTCAGATGCCAGAGTTGGCACCGTGAGCCTGTTCTCGCTTTCACATCCTGCTCTTTGTGGGAAACAATGTCAGGCTAACCCACATGCCGAGCAGATAACAACATGTTAACATTGGTTAAGAAGCTGGGCTGGGCGGTAGAATGGATTCCCGCGAGTTTGCATGGAGACTCTGGGGAGGGGGCCAGGGGCCACGGCAAGGCGCTTTGTGTGGCGGGCAACACAATTTCGTGACCTGTGATTGTCGGTGCTGCGGGGGCGGGGTGGGGGAGGTGAATTTGCAGAAAGGCTGGTTTTTTTCAGGGGGAGCCGTGCAAACCCCACACAGTGCTTTGCAAAAGGGGGGGAGGGAAGAATCAGCAAATATAGATAGTCCTCCACTTACAACAATTCATTTAGTGATGGCTCAAAGTTACAACAGCACTGAAAAAAATGACACCATCATTTTTCACACTTACGATCATTGTGGCATCCCCAGGATCAACGCTTGGCAACTGACTCGTATTTATGATGGTCGCAGTGTCCCCCGGGGTCACGTGATCCCCTTTTGCGATCTTCTGACGAGCAAAGTCAAAAGAGAAACTGGATTTGTTTAACAACCATGTGACTGACTTTACAACTGCAGCGATTCACTTAACAACTGTGACAAGAAACGTCGTAAAATGGGGGAAAATTCACTTAACAACTGTCTTGGTTAGCAACAGAACTTTGGGGCTCAATTGTGGTCGTAAGTTGAGGACCACCTGTAGAAAACTGGATGAAAAGCCTTTTTCTCCCCCTGAGATGGATAACCCAACGGTTGTCAGCCAGAGCACAAATCAAAGCATCAGACGACTCATCTCTTTAAAGTCTGGGAGGATTAAAAAGAGAAGGAAAATTTTGAAAAAGCACAACCAAGGTGTGTGCTTTGACTTAACCACAGGAAAAAAAAAAATCTCTCCCCAAACAACAAAATAAAAGAAAGGAAGAAAGAAAGAAAGGGCGAGCAAGAAAGAATGTCTTGCCTTTGGAGCCATCATCGTAAAGCACGGGATTAGGAAGAAAATTTCGCTCACCACATCTGTCAGCCGAATGGCAAAAAGGCAGGTTTTAATTGCCGGGATCTTCCTGCATCTGTTTGGATTGTTGAAAGGGAACAGAGGGATCCCTCCTGAAAAGCAAAGTCTCTCCTGGCACTGGGAGGTTGCGTGGTGCAAAAAGGAAAATAGCGCTTTTTAGGTGTGCAGAAATCAGCTAAAGCCATTCTCTCTCTCTCTCTCATTCTCTCTCTCTCTTTCTCTCTCTCTCTCCCCCTCTCTTTCTCCCTCTCATTCTCTCTCTCTCTCTCTCTCTTTCTCCCTCTTATTCTCTCTTTCTCTCTCTCATTCATTCTCTCTCTCTCTCTCTCTCTCTCTCTCTTTTAAATTTTTTTATTGATTTTCTAGTTTTACATTTAAATATTTGAAAAGCAACGTGGCAGCTGAGTTGGTCCATAATTCAGTAACATACAAATATCTTTAGTACAGATCTCAAACTATTACATTAAATATTTCCTCTCTTTTCCCCTTAGTATGTACTATCTCATATTTAAATTAATACAATTCTTATTTATATCAATTAAATAAAAATATCTTTCTTACATTTATCAATAACTTTTGTTTATACATATCCTAGTTGTTTTAACATTCAATCTTTTCAGACAATCAATGTCCTGTTTAGTTTTTCCCTGTGTTGTTGTGTGTATTGTTTGATGTAGAAAAAACCATCCGGTCACCATTTTTTTTGAGAGGACTAACAAATCGTCTCTCTATTTTTCCATTTTGACGTAGTTGTCCTGAACGGTTTATCTTCTCTTCAATCTGTTCTTCTTCTTGAACCTCAGGTTCCTTCTGATTTATGTAGAAAGTCTTTTCCTTTTTCCATATTGTCAGTCCCTTTTCTGGGTTTTCCATTGACTGTATTTGTTGATCAGTTGAATCTTCTGTCATAATATTTAATTGTTCCACTTTTTCTGTTATATTCTGTACAGTTGATTTTTTAGTTGTAATCAAAGTTTGAATTCGTATCTCTGGGCTGACATCTTGTTCTTTTCTGTAACCTCTTATTTCATCAGTAGCTGTAAGAATAGTTTGATGAATTGCTTTCAACATAAAGAGAATCTGTTCCTGATCTTCATCCATATTCTCTTAGTGGTGTATTAGGTTAAAAGCTTTACTATCAGAGAATGCAGAAAAAAGTTTTTTGTCACTGAGTATGGAACACAGCTGGGCTTCTCACAGCTGATGTCTCAAGGTTACATAGGTCTTATCTATTGTCTGGGCTGCTGGCCAAGTCTCTTTTAAGCAATAACAAATTGTAATATCAGGTTTGGCCACAAGATGTCGCCCCTACCATTTAAGGTTTTCTTTTAAATCCAAAGTTTTTATAATCTTTTCAGTTTTGCTTCTTTTTTATAAGTAAAAATCCAGATCATCAGTAAGAATAGAAAATCTTTTAGTCCACAAGCTTTAAAAAATAAAATTCCAATTAGGATCAAGTTATTCTTGCAACGTTTTAAACTCCCCTGGATAGTCAGTCGCCGCTGTTTCTAGAGAGAAGGATAAAATCTCCCTTCCCTCTCCACAGTGGGGAAAGTACTTTAAGCAGCTTATGCAGGTAAAAAAAATAGTTAGGATTTAAGAGAGGTAGATCTCACCCAGTCTCATCCGCGCTGCTTTATAATTGCCTGGTGGTAAATGTGATTTCGGCTGGCTGCAGCCTAGTGGCGAGCCATATTGCTATGGCTGGTCCTTCGTCCACCGGTTTGGAGGGCTACCCCGGATCAAGCGAAAGGGCTACTGCCCTTTCGCGATCAAGCGGGGATCCCCTCCTTTCTGGTCGCCCCTACAGGGCAACTTTCGACCCTTTCCAGGGTCCCCCAGTGAAACGAAACTGGACGTGAAAGACGGAGCTCACCTTCCAGATGTCCATGATGGCTGCGTCGGCAAACCAAAAGTCCTCTCTCTCTCCCTCTCATTCTCATTCTCTCTCTCTCTCTTTCTCATTCCCCCTCATTCCCTCTCTCTCTCTCTCTTTCTCCCTCATTCTTTCTCTCTCTCCCCTCCCTTTCTTCCTCTTTCTCTCTCCCTCCCTTTCTCTCTCTCCCTCTTTCTCCCTCTCTCCCTCCCTCTCCCTTTCCCTCTCTTTCTCTCTCTCTCCCTCCCTCTTTGTCTTTCTCTCTCCCTCCCTCTCGTTATTTTTCTTTCTCTCTCCCGCTCTTTTTCTCTCCTTCCCTCTCCCTCCCTCCCTCCCACCCCCTCTTTCTCTCCCTCTCCCTCCCTCCCTCTTTCATTCTTTCTCCCTCATTCTGTCTTTCTCTCTCCCTCCCTCCCTCTCTCCCTTTCTTTCTCTCCCTTTTTCTCTCTCCCTCTCCCTCCTTCCCTTTCTCTCTCCCTCCCTCCTTCTTTCTCTCTCCCTCCCTCTTTCCCCCTCCCTCTTTCTCTCTCCCTCCGTCTCTCCCTCCCCTTTCTTTTTCTTTTTCTCTCTCTTCCCTTTCCCTCTTCATCCCTCCCCTCCCTCTCTTCTCCTTTCTCCTCATTCAGTCTGTTTTTCTTTCTCTCCCTCCCTTCCCATTCTCCCTTGTCTTTTTTCTCGTCCCGTCCCTCCCTCTCTCCCTCCTTCTTTCTTTCCTCTCTCTCCCCCTCCCTCTCTCTTTCTTTCTCCCTCTCTCTTTCCCCCTCATTCTTTCTTCCTCTCATTCTCTCCCTTTCTTTCTCTCTCCCTCCCTCCCTCCCTCTTTCTCTCTCTTCAGCTGCACTTGGACAGAGGAAACCCCACAGTCCTCCTCCTTCTCATGCTCCTCCTCCTCCAAGTCCATTCCCTTATCACTGATGATGTTCCCTAGTTGGGTCATGAAACGTCTGCAAATATACCATTAAGCTCAGAGAGCACCAAGGACTCCACAGTCCTTTTCTTCTTCTTCTTCCTCCTCCTCCTCCTCCTCCTCCAACTCCAACCTCTTATCACTGATGATGTAACCTAGTTGGGTCTGTTAATATCTGCACGTAAACCATTAAACTCAGAGAGCACCAAAGACTCCACAGTCCTCCTCCTGCTCCTCCTCCTCCTCTCTCCAAACCCCACTTCCTTTTAGCACTGATGATGTTACCTGGTTGGGTCCTGAAACATCTGCAAGAACCCCCCCCCCCAAGCTCTGAGAGCATCAAGGGCCCCACAGTTCATTCCTTAACTACAGGTTTTTTTTTTTACTCTGAGTGCAAACACTCCTAAACTCATGTTGCCCCCTTCTTCTCAATGCTGATCTTGATCGGCAAAGTTTTGTTGCTGTGACTGCTGGTTTCAACTGTCCACTCTATTGTGTACCTCAGCAATTCCTTTCAGAGGCCTCCAGTGCACAATTCCATCAAATATTGCTTAAAGATTTGTTGGCAAAGTCACCCAACCAATGTCCTCACCAGACCCAAGGGGGGGGGGGAGGTTGAGGAACCTCAAGTTTCATGAACCTCAAAGAACCTCAAGTGCCATGAACCTCAAGCTTCATGAACTCTAACCCTAACCATCTTAGGTAGTTTGTAGAACTTCAGGCTTCATGAACCACATAGAACTTCAAGTTTCCTGAAACCTAACCCTAACCATCTTAGGTGGTTTAAGGAACATGAAGCTTCATGCACTTGAACTTTCATGAATCCTAACCCTCACCATCTTAGGTAGTTTGAGGAACCTCAATTTTCATGAATTAGCAGAACCATCAGGGGCAAAATTCTAAAGAAAATGTGAAGGATCTCATCAGGAACTGGGTGTGCAATGCCAAACTTCTAGAAGACAAAGGAAAATTGAAGGATATGAGGAATTTGAGAAAAAGAGTTGGTTGGAAACCCTGAGGAGAGGAATTCCATCTAAATGAGGACATGTTACTGCAAGCTTTATGCTACTTGACTATTTTAAATCATATTTAATTTGGAGAAGTCATTTGGAGAGGTTCTGTGGTTGCTAGGATGGCAAATAAATGGTACATTGAATTATTACCAAGCTCTGGGGGAAGCTATGGGGCGTCTCTCCTCTGCCACAATGGCTTCTTTCCATAAATGAAAATATTTGGGGCAAGACGCGAGTTTCAAAAGGATCTTCACAGACTTGAACTCTGGGGCCTAGCCAACAAAATGCAATTCGGTGGTGAGAAAAGTAAGGTTTTACATTTAGGCAGGAAAATGCTCAGGTGTAGGACAGGGAGTACCTAGCTTGACAAAAGAAATTGGGAAAGGCGTCTCGGAGTCCTAGTGGACGATCACTTAAATATGAGCCAGCCGTGTGCTGCAGCTGCCAAAAAGGCCAACACAGTGCTGGGCTGCATGAACAGAGGGATAGAATCAAGATCACGTGAACTGTTAATACCACTTTACAATGTCTGGGTAAGGCCACACTTGGAATACTGCATCCAGTGTTGGTCACCACGATGTAAAAAAGACGTTGAGACTCTAGAAAGAGTACAGAGAAGAGCAACAAAGATGATGAGGGGGCTGGAGGCTAAAACATATCAGGACCGGTTGCTGGAATTGGGTATGTCTAGTTTAATGAAGAGAAGGACGAGGGGGGACATGATAGCAGTGCTCCAGTATCTCAGGGGCTGCCCCAAAGAAGAGGGAGTCAAGCTCTTCTCCAAGGCGCCTGAGGGCAGGACAAGAAGCAACAGATGGAAACTGATCAAGGAGAGAAGCAACCTAGAACTAAGGAGAAACTTCCTGACAGTTAGAACAATTAACCAGTGGAACAACTTGCCTCCAGAAGTTGTGAATGTTCCAACACTGGAAGGTTTTAAGGAGAGACTGGACAGAGCCATTTGTCTGAAATGGTATAGGGTTTGCTGTCTGAGAAGGGGGTTGGACTAGAAGATCTCCAAGGTCCCTTCCAACTCTGTTATTTTGTTACATGATGGTTAATTGGAACTCACTTTCTTCTATTTTTTTTTCACTACATTGCTTTTATCTTTTAAATTTATTTTGAATGTATTTTAATACAACTATTCGTTTGCGGACCATTCAAAGTCACAGCGTCACTGAAAAAAGTGACTTACTTAAGTCCTTGCACTTATGACCGATGCAGCATCCCCATGGTCATGAGATCAAAATGCGGATGTTTGGCAACCAGTGTGTATTTACAACCGTTGTAGCATCCCGGGGTTGTGTGATCACTGTTTGTAATCTTCCCCGCCGGATTCCAAAGTCAATGGGGGGGAACCAGATTCACTTAACGACCGCATGATTCACTTAACAACTGCAACAATTCGCTTAACAATCATGGCAAAAAGGTCGTAAAAGGGGGGGGGCGGTTTGCTTTACTGACACCCTGCTTAGCCATTGTGGTCATTAAATTGAGGACTCGCTGTTTACAAATACAGGTAATCTTCGACTTACGACCAGAACGGAGCCCAAAATTTATGTTGCTAAGTGAAATATTTATTGAGTTTTGCCCCATTTTATGAACTTTCTTCCCACATCTGTTAAGTGAATCCCTGCGGATGTTAAGTTAGCAACATGGTTGCTAAGTGAATCTGGCTCCCCCATTGACTTTTCTTGTCAGGAGGTCGCAAAGCGGGATCACGTGACCCCGGGTGCTGCAACACCGTCATAAATATGAGTGTTGCCAAGCGTCTGAATTTTAATCACGTGACCACATGGGAATGCTGCAACGGTCATAAATCTGAAAAACGATCGTCACTTTGAATGGTCACTAAATGAACCGTTGTAAGTCGAGGATTACCTGTATTGTGCATCCTTGCACACTTGAAGGAAGGGTAGATGCTGAACCCGCCTTTGCAAAAAAAAAAAAAAGGAGTCAGGTCTCAGACTTCTGCTGGCGATATCGATGCGAGCTCGACAATTGTGCGTTTCCAACACAAGATCTGGAAAAACGAAGCCAAGCCAGACTTCTAGGCAGTCGCCTGGTGAATCCATGCTGTGGTTCCTAAGGAAATGCATTGTTTCTGCTCTGTTTAGTAGTCCAGCAACGGAGCCAAGGCCTCATCCCATTGCAGGTTATTTATTATTTCTTTTTAATCCACTGTAGTTCCATTTGTTGGGAAGGCTAAATTGCCATCGGTTTCCTGAAAAGCGTTTTAAAAAAAAATGCCAGAGGGTTCAATGCTAGCATAAAGTTGATTTCGGGTTAGAATAAATACTCTGAAGGACCTTTAACAGAACAACAGATTTGGAAGGGACCTTAGAGGTCTTCCAGCCCAACCCCCTGCTCAACCAGGAAACCCTATACCATTTTAGATACTTTGTAAATTACATTTCAGAAGGCTACCGGATCCGACTCTATGGGGAGTTCTCGACTTAACCCAAATTTCCGGTTGTTAAGGGAGTTTTGCCCCATTTTACGACCTGTCTTGCCATAGTTCTTAAGTGAATCATTGCAGTTGTTAAGTTGGCGACATGGTTGTTAAGTGAATTGGGCTTCCTCATTGACTTTGCTTGTCAGAAGGTCAGAAAAGGGGATCACGTGATCCCGGGACACTGTGACCGTCTTAAGTACATGCCAGTGTCCAAATTTTGATCACGTGACCACAGGGATGCTGCAGTGGTCGTAAGTGTGAAGTCACTTTTCTCAGTGCTGTTGTAACTTTGAACAGTCACTAAACAAACTGTTCTAAGTTGAGGACTTCCTGTGCTGGTTCTGGATTCTGCAGGGCTTCGTCTACTGAAAAAATTCTGCCGTGTCTAAAGAGGTCAGCAGGGTTGGGTCAAAAAAGTCAAGATGGCCTGTTTCAGCTCCCCACTAACTCAAGTTACAGGTAGTCCTTGCCTTACAGCTTAGCAACTGTGACTCATATTTATGACAGTTGTAGTATTTTGCAGTCATGTGATTGTGTTTTGCAATCTTCTCATCTGGCTTCCGACAAGGTCAGCTTAGGAAGCCGGATTTGCTTAACGACCAGGGTAAAAATAATCATAAAATTGGGTCCAATCACGTGATGACTCACTTAACAACCAGATTGCTTAGCAACTGAAATTGTGGTCCCAGTTGTGGTTGTAAGTTAAGGACTACCTGTATCAGAAACTTATGGATAAGTCCAGGATTAGCAACCGACACGACACCTGTCCAAATACTTCTTCGACTGCGCTAGTGGAGGATTCTCTCAATCGGTATTTCTCCACTGCACCATCTTTAAAATAGGTGGACTTCAACTCCCAGAATTACCCAGCCAACCATGATAGATGGAGACAAGCCATATTTACACACTTCAACTTCTGGGAGTTGAAGTCCTCCCCTCTTAAAGCCTGCCTGGCTGGGGAATTCTGGGAGTGGAAGTCCACCCTTCTTCAAACATGTTGGCTGGGGGATTCTGGGAGTGGAAGTCCACCCTTCTTAAAGCATGTTGGCTGGGGGATTCTGGGAGTGGAAGTCCACCCTTCTTAAAGCATGGATGGCTGGGGGATTCTGGGAGTGGAAGTCCACCCTTATTAAAGCATGGATGGCTGGGGGATTCTGGGAGTGGAAGTCCACCCTTCTTAAAGCATGTTGGCTGGGGGATTCTGGGAGTGGAAGTCCACCCTTCTTAAAGCCTGCCTGGCTGGGGGATTCTGGGAGTGGAAGTCCACCCTTATTAAAGCATGGATGGCTGGGGGATTCTGGGAGTGGAAGTCCACCCTTCTTAAAGTTGCTGAGGTTGAGAATCCCTGCTCTCAATAAATCTTCCCCACCCCCTTATCTTCACCTGCACCTTGCTTCGAACAGCTGATGTTCTGGGGTGGGGCCCTCCACACCGTGGTGCAGCCATGATCTCATCCTCCACCCGTTCCTTCTCTCTCCCTCAATTTTTAGACCCGAGAGAGGCCAGGGGAGTGAATAGGCACCCTTGTCAATTAGAGAAAGAGCGAGCAGAAAGGCACAAGAGCCCGTTGTTGGCTCATGCAGCAGGTCACCTCAGGGGTCCTCAACCAACTCACCATCACCACCTGAACCTATTACAGAGGAATTCCACCTTGAGATTCGGCTAATTTCTGGTGGGGTGGGGCCATTGGTCGGGAGACCCTTGCTAGAACCTTCAAGTGTGTTCTTCGGGCGAGGGGGGGGGGAGGAAGACATGAAAGAAGAACAGTGATTGAGAAGACTTCAAAGGGAGGATGACGTTCCTCCAGATGTGAATAATTGCTGGGTCAGTGTTTTAATCACAGGTAAGCCAGCCTTATAGGGGCAAAATAGACTTGTTTGCTTTGTGACAGCAAGGGAGGGGGTGGGAGAGACATGGGAAGGGTTGGGGGGAGAGGAACCACCGAGCCCCCAAAACAAGGCTTTGATACAGTACGGAGGGCCTACAAGCCCAAGAAATGTATTTTGTGAGGTATGATGGAAACCGTGACTCAGCCTCTCTTTTTTTTATTAATAAGGACTCCGTGACCCCTATAATTGAAGAGGGCAATTTAATCAGAGAGGGCAGGAGGGGATGAAGAGAAGACATTTATAAGTGGGCCTTTCTTTGATTTCATGATAACCTGCAGGTCGTCCTCTACCCCGATCCCAGATTTGAGTCGTCTCATCCTAAGGTGGCTGGGAGTTTCGGTGGGTGACTAGAAGTCAGACTAGAGAGTCTGTATTTGGAAGCAGGTTCCCATTAAATGTGGAAGGGAACATTTGATTTCTCTGTTGGTCTATGATTGGTGGGAAGAAGAGGGCCACCACGGCCGAGGTTGTTCTTCTGCAAGACAAAAAGTCCAAATATGAATTTTGGGGTCCTTGTTGGTCTCTGAGCTTGGCGGTTTCCTTGCAGACCTTTCATGACCCAACTAGGGAACATCATCAGCGCTAGAAGGGAGTGGAGGAGGAGAAGGAGGAGGAGGAGGAGGAGGAGAAGACAATGGGGTCCCTAATACTCTCTGAATGTGGTTGTTCTCTTGAAGGTGTTTCATCACCCAACCAGGGAACATCATCAGTGCTAGAAGGGAGTGGGGTTTGCAGAGGGGAGGAGGAGGAGGAAGACTGTGGGGTCCTTGATGAAGACAACATTAAAAACCCCTGCCACAATCCTCCTTACTTGACAAATATATGACACTTTGGATGGATAAATTAAGAAAGAAGTTAAGAAAGAAATTGAGAGAGAGAGAGAGAGAGAGAGAGAGAGAGAGAGAGAGAGAGAGAGAAAGAAAGAAAGAAAGAAAGAAAGAAAGAAAGAAAGAAAGAAAAAGAGAAAGAAAGAAAGAAAAGAAAGACACCCAGACACAGACAGATGCATCAGCAAGAGACTCAGTTATTGCTGTCCTGTTTTCAAGGCTCAGCATCAGCTGTGTTTGGGTGGGATTACCTTTTCTCTCTTTTTTCTTTCCATAAACATGACCGTGTCATTTTTACAATGTAGAGGTAAAGGATTCCAATTCAGGAATCCGTTAACTCTCTAGGGCAGTCTTCCAATTATCTGGCATCTTTACTTTTTTCTTTTCTTCCATTTCCCTTCCTTCCTTCCTTCCTTCCTTCCTTCCTTATTCCTCCCTCCCTCCCTCCCTCCCTCTTCTCCATTACTCTCCCTTCCCTTCTCTTCGCACCCTGTTTAGCTGTGTTTGTTTTTGCTTTTTTTTTGACATTCTAATATTTTAATGGTAAGCTGGAGCAACTAGAGCAGTGTTTCTTAAGTTTACCAACTTTGCCATGGACGGACTCCCAGAATTCCCCA
Source organism: Azemiops feae (assembly GCA_023970755.1). NCBI lineage: Eukaryota > Metazoa > Chordata > Lepidosauria > Squamata > Viperidae > Azemiops > Azemiops feae. The sequence continues at coordinate 383,044 of JALGBA010004117.1, read as the reverse complement.
GCCAGCATGCTTTAAGAGGGGTGGACTTCAACTCCCAGAATTTGTCCATGGAGATTCTCACTCATCCAGGTCATGGTTGTCCCAAAGCTGTTCTTTTTTCCTTCAAAAGGCAACTGGACTGCTTGTTTGATGAGGTTAAACTTTCGTTGCAGGAAGGCAAAGCTGCCTTTCGCAATTGACTGGTAGAGACTGTGTCAATGCCGATGGTGTTCACAAGGTGCCTATTAGAGGTAGTCCTCAACTTACAACCACAATTGAGCCCAACATTTCTGTTGCTAAGCAAGACAGTTGTTAAGTGAATTTTGCCCCATTTTACAACCTCTCTTGCCACAGTTGTTAGGGGAATCACTGCAGTCGCTAAGTTGTTAAGCGAATCTGGCTGGCTTTGTTTGACAGAAGGTTGCAAAAGTTGATCACATGACCCCAGGACACTGCAACCGTCGTAAATATGAATCAGTTGCCAAGTGGCCTCATTCTGAGCACCTGATCACAGGGATGCTGCAACGGTCGTAACTGCAAAAACCAGTCATGAATCACTTTTTTCACTGTCGAAACTTGAAATGGTCACTGTTGTAAGCCGAGGACTACCTGTATTATTTATTAAATATAAACAGCCGCCTTTCTCATGTTGGCATTCCCCTCTCTCTTGCCCGTCTCTTTCCAATCAGAACAGGCAATGCCCGATCATTTTGGGGTGGGGGGCTGAGTAGACGCAGACCCCCAAAGCCGGTCCTTTCATCTCCTCCGTTCGCCAGGTGGGAAGGCGTTGTTCTCCCCTCTGGACCGCAAAGGCACCACGAAGCGCTCCATGCAAGCTGCAGTAATGAGGCATTTGGACCTCAGCCCCTAGGATAAACAGTGATTTGCCCTCTGCCAACTTCTAAATTGCTGTTTATAACCAAAACAGACCGCAAACTGGGGGGAAAGGAGAACTGCAAGCTAAGCAAGGAGATTTGACACCCTTCAGGCCAACCTCTCACCCTTCGGGAGAGGGGTAAGTCACTCTTTGCGGTGAATCGCGTCATGCCCAGCTGGCAGCCATCGTCCTTGGGGGCAGATCTGGACAAAAATAGACCCTGGGTTCCCAGGACTGTAGGAGGGAAGAGGTGGGGACAGGGTGCTTATGGTTTATTTATTCTTTCTTTTATTTATTTATGATTACATTTGTAAGTCACTCCACTGGCCAAAACGCCCACCTTATTGCAACGGGAATTGTGGATGCTTGGTGCAGAATTTGCTGGTTACATTTTATTTCTTTTTATTTATTTCTTGGAATGACTATGCTGCCCCTTCAGAATTTCCTTGTTAGTGTGGACTTCAACTCCCATAATTCCCCAGCCAGCATGCTTTAACAGGGGAGGACTTCAACTCCCAGAATCCCCCAGCTGGCATGCTTTAAGAGGGGTGGACTTCAACTCCCAGAATCCCTCAGCCGGCATGCATTAAGAGGGGTGGACTTCAACTCCCAGAATCCCTCAGCCGGCATGCATTAAGAGGGGTGGACTTCAACTCCCAGAATCCCTCAGCCGGCATGCTTTAAGAGGGGAGGACTTCAACTCCCAGAATCCCCCAGCCAGCCATGCTTAAAGGGGTGGACTTCAACTCCCAATCCCCCAGCCAGCCATGCTTTAAGAGGGGAGGACTTCACTCCCAAATCCCCACCGCCATGCTTTAAGAGGATGGACTTCAACTCCCAGAATCCCCCATCCGGCATGCCTTTAAGAGAGGAGACTTCAACTCCCAGAATCCCCAGCCAGCAATGCTTTAAGAGGGAGGACTTCAACTCCCAGAATCCCCCAGCCAGCCATGCTTTAAGAGGGGAGGACTTCAACTCCCAGAATCCCCCAGCCAGCCATGCTTTAACAGGGGAGGACTTCAACTCCCAGAATCCCCCAGCTGGCATGCTTTAAGAGGGGAGGACCACTCCAATCCCTCAGCTGGCATGCTTTAAGAGGGGTGGACTTCAACTCCCAGAATCCCCCAGCCAGCCATGCTTTAAGAGGGGAGGACTTCAACTCCCAGAATCCCCCAGCCAGCCATGCTTTAACAGGGGAGGACTTCAACTCCCAGAATCCCCCAGCCAGCCATGCTTTAAGAGGGGAGGACTTCAACTCCCAGAATCCCCCAGCCAGCCATGCTTTAACAGGGGAGGACTTCAACTCCCAGAATCCCCCAGCTGGCATGCTTTAAGAGGGGAGGACCAACTCCCAGAATCCCTCAGCTGGCATGCTTTAAGAGGGGTGGACTTCAACTCCCAGAATCCCCCAGCCGCCATGCTTTAAGAGGGGAGGACTTCAACTCCCAGAATTCCTTAGCTAGTATTCAGCACTGTTGCACCTTCAAATGGGGGCTAAACGAATGTTTCTAAATTGAGGACTACTTGTACTTTCACTTTTTTTATTTTTAGATTCATGAAAGCCGGCTGGGTGACTTTGAGCCAATCACTGGGAGATAGTGAGTTCTAGTTCCATCTTAGGCATGAAAGCCGGCTGGGTGGCTTTGGGCCAATCATGAGGAGTCTGTGAGTTCTAGTCCCACCTTAGGCAGGAAAGCCAGTGGGTGACTTGGGCAACTCCTCTCTGTCTCTTAGCCCAGCCTACCTTACTGGATTGTTGTGGTAGGGAAAAGAGGAGGAGGAAGGCCTTAGGTGTGTTCGGCTCCTTGAGCTATTAAAAAAATAAAAATAAAGGTGGGATGTAAGTATAAATAAAAAATAAATAACTATTGCCTTCCTTCTTTCCCTGTGCAGGTCCCTACTTGGTGGTCTCCTTTCCACGTGGATTGTTCTTTGGAGCAGCCAAAAAAAATGTTCGGCCAAAACCCCTTTTCTGTTCCTTGAAGTAATAAAGGGCTGGACTCTTAACTCAGCTGCCTGACAGCCTCTCCAGAGAAGATGACTGATGAAGATGTCCCTTTGGTATTCCATCAAATTTTGCATCCCCTGGGGATGCAGAGGTGTGAAGATTATCAGCTTCCAGGCTGAGTGGGCAAACAAGGATGTGTGAGAATTGCCCAATAAAACAGCAACAGTTGGGAAAACCTACAAGGGCGGCAGAGTTCCCGATTTTGAGGAGGAGGTAGACCAATGTCCTTTACACCTCTTTTTTTCCAAGGGAAATCCCCAAGGAGTTACACTTCTGGGCAGGGATTTTTTTAAAAAAATCTGTTTATTTATTCAATTTATATGCGGCCGATCTCACTGTCAAGGGATGGCTTACAGCATCTTAGAAACAAAACATCAGGAAATCTTCTCTTTTCTTTTCTCTCTTTCCCTTTCCTTCTCTTCTCTTTCCCTTTTTTCTTTTCCTTCCCTGTTCTCTCCTTAAATTTCTAGGTTGGTTTTTCTCCTTGATCCGTTTCCATCCATTGTTTCTTCTCCTGCCTTCAGGTGCTTTGGAGAATAGGCTGACCCCCCTCTTCTTTGGGGCAGCCCCTCAAATATTAGAAGACTGCTATCCTATCACCCCTATTCCTTCTTTTCATTAAACTACACATACCCAATTAACTGCAATCGTTCTTCGTATATTTTAGCCTCCAGTCCCCGAATCATCTTTGTTGCTCTTCTCTGTACTCTTTCTGGAGTCTCAACATCTTTTTTACATCGTGGTGACCAAACCTGGAGGCAGTATTCCAAGTGTGGCCTTACCAAGGCCTTGTAAAGTGGTGATCTTTATTCTATCACGTGATCTTTATTCTATCCCTCTGTCAATGCAGCTAGGACTGTGTTGGCTTTTTTGGCAGCTGCAGCACACGGCTGGCTCCTATTTAAAAAGAAACTGGAAAGCATTTGATGAGCTGATTGCATCTTCTATGGGTCCAGCCTTCCTACTTGGGCAAGACATCTTTGGGGTTTGCTCTTGGGAAACCAAGTCAGTGAACGTCATTATCTCCCGTGGTTCCTTGATCATATGCTTCTTCTTGGCTTAGTCTGGATCCTCCTTTTATTAACGGGGGGGGGGGGGACACCGTGTATGACCTAAGAGGCTAATTCTAGCATTGGCAGACATCAAATGGACTCTCCTGCTCCACCTCGACCCCCTCTCCCCTTCCCCCCCCCAAAACAGCTCTGGCAAATGTCCCCTGCTAAGCACCTCCGAAATTACCAGGTTCAGAAGTTGACTCGGCATGTAGAGAAACCTTCTCTTTGATCCCCCAGATCTGGCAGCCTGCCACTCACAGTAAGTGATTGATGGCAACCAGAGGGGTGTTAGATCCCCTCCGCTCTCTTTTGAACTTGTAGGTGCTGCTAAGCCGGGAAGATAATTAACCTTAATTAACCTTCGGGGTTGACATGAGTCATGAAGACTTGCCTTGGAAGGACAAGAAGAAGGAGAAGGAGAAGGAGAAGAAGAAGAAGAGGAAGAAGAGGAAGAAGAGGAAGAAGAGGAAGAAGAAGAAGAAGAAGAAGAAGAAGAAGAAGAAGAAGAAGAAGAAGAAGAAGAAGAAGAAGAAGAAGAAGAAGAAGAAGAGAAGAAGAAGAAGAAGAAGAAGAAGAAGAAGAAGAAGAAGAAGAAGAAGAAGAAGAAGAAAAGAAGAAGAAGAAGAAGAAAAAGAAGAAGAAGAAGAAGAAGAAGAAAGAAAAAGAAAAAGAAAAAGAAGAAGAAGAAGAAGAAGAAGAAGAAGAAGAAGAAGAAGAAGAAGAAGAAGAAGAAGAAGAAGAAGAAGAAGAAGAAGAAGAAGAAGAAGAAGAAGAAGAAGAAGAAGAAGAAATTTGCAGACGACACCAAGCTGGCAGGAGAACACAACGCTCCAGAAGATAGGCTTAAGATACAGGAGGATCTTGACAGACTGGAACAATGAAATTCAATGGTGAAAAAAGTAAGATTCTACACTTAGGCAAGAAAAACCAAATGCACAGGTACAGTATAGGAGGTGGTACCTTGCTCAATAGTAGTAATTGTGAGAGGGATCTTGCAGCCTTAGTGGACAATCACTTAAACAGGAGCCGGCAGTCTGCTGCAGCTGCCAAAAAAGCCAATGCAGTTCTAGGCTGTATTCAGAGATAGATAAACAAAGAGGAGGAAGGGGAGAAGAGGAGGAGGAGGAGGAGGAGGAGGAGGAGGAGATAGACAAGGAGGAGGAGAAAGATAAGAAGGATAAGAACCTGAAGAAGGAGGGGAAGGAGAAGGAGAAAGGCACTGAGGGGGGAGGGGGAGGCAACAGAGAAGGAAGAGAAAAAGAAGAAGGGGAAAGAATAGGAGGAGGAGATGGAGCAGGAGAAGAAGAAGATGGAGGAGGTGGAGAAGATGGAGAGAGAGAAGGAGAAGAAGGAGGTCAAGAAGGAGAAGGTGGAGAGGGAGAAGAAGGAGAGGGAGAAGAAGGAAGAGAAGGAGGAGGAGAGGAAGGAGAAGGAGAAGTACAAGGAGCTGGTGAGGAGGAGACAGATAAGGAAAAGGGGGAGAAAATGGGGAAGACAGACAAGAAGGAGGGGGAGGAAGCATCAGCTCCTCAAAGCCAGCTGTCTCCAGGCTTTAGGTCAGATAAAGACACCAAACATCTCATCTCCTGCCTTCCTGTGTTCCCTTCTCCCATCCAGACCTTTGCTCCCCCTTCCCTTCCCTTCCCACCCCGCCCCGGAACCGCTTCCCTTTTGCATGTCTGCGAGAGCTTCTCCGGGCCCCATAAACCTCTCCCCTCTCCCCGAAGATAAAGGGAAGGTGACAAACGGAACTTCCCATTGTCACCCCCTTGAGCTCCGCCATTGACAGGTGGGTGCCAAGGCTGGACCGGGAGGCTGCCCAGACAGACAGACAGACAGACAAGCGGGCGGGCAGCGGGAGTGCAGATCAGCCATGGGGGAAAAGACATCCAGGCATGGGACCCCTTCCTCTTCTGGGGTGCTTGTGGAGGGAGGGGCTTTCCTGGGCATCCGTTTTGTTTTTCCAAATGGAAGTGAGAAGCAGGGGATTTTTCCTGAACTTCAAAAACGGAAGGATGTGGTCTTATCTGCATGGGTGGGAATGGTTAGAAGAGAGAGAGAGAGAGAGAGAAACTGTCTGAATAAGGAACGTTATAAAGGTACCCTTAATATGTCCCTCCTGTGTAGGAGAGGAAGATCTTAAATGCCAAGAGACGTTTCCAGGTTTTTCAGAAGTATTCCTGGGAAGGAAGGGAAGGGAAGGGAGGGAGGGAGGGAGGGAGGGAGGGAGGGAGGGAGGGAAAAAGGCTAGAAAAAAGGAAGAAGGAAATCAGGGAAGGAAAGATAGGGAAGAAGGAAGGATGAAGAGGGAAAGAGGAAGGAAGAAAGGGAGGGAGGGAGGGAGGGAGGAAGGAAAGGAAGGAAGGAAGATGGAGATCTGGTCTTCTTCTCCCTCCTCTACTGACAAACTATCCAACCAGGATGGGAAGGGTCTCTCCTGTCTCTCATTGCAACTACAGCAGTATTCCCCCCCCCCCACCGCCCTGCATCTCAGGGAAAAAGGAGGGAGATTCTGAGGATAGTGATTGGCCAGCCAGTAGCCAATGGCGTGCATTTTCCCACCTCCCTTGTCAGATGCAGGCACCACTCTTGGGAATCCATCAATGGTCGATCAAGCCTAGTCTGGCCACAGAGGGTTGCGGCATCTCAGGGTCATGCGATCGCCATTTGTGACCTCCCCAGCCAGCTTCTCACAAGCGAAGTCAATGGAAAAAGCCAGATTCACTTACCAACCTCACAATTCACTTAACAACTGAAGTGATTCGCTTAACCGCCACGTCATAAATACCTGCCAGTTGCTAAGCGCCTGAATTTTGCTCAAGCGACCCCCCCCGGGGATGCTGCGGGGGTCATGAAGTGGGAGGGTGGGTTGTAAGTCATGTTTTTCAAGCGCAGTCACAACTTCAAACGGTCATAAGTCAAGGACTCCCTGTTCTCCAGTGAAGGAGATCTCTCTCTTTCTCTGTCTCTCTCCTTCTCTCTCTCCCTTTCTCTTTCTTCTTTTTCCTCCTCTCTCTCTCTCTCCCCCTCCCTTCTTCACAACCTGCGTTCTCTATTTATTTATTTATTTTAATAAAACCAAATAAAAGCTCAGCTTATTTGTTTTTTTCCTCTTTTTCTCTCTCTCTCTCCATCACACCTGACTAGCTTGCAGGCACAAAGATTCCACTCCTTGCTGGATCTGCACCTTTCTGCGCTGGCTGGACCACCTGGAAAACGTCAGGTGCCTTGACTGGAGTGGCGTGAAGGGCCTCTTGAGAGCTCCGAGGCACGGACCACAACTCCCATCACTCTCAGCCAGCACTGTGTAAGTATGCCTTCTTCTTCTTCTTCTTCTTCTTCTTCTTCTTCTTCTTCTTCTTCTTCTTCTTCTTCTTCTTCTTCTTCTTCTTCTTCTTCTTCTTCTTCTTCTGCTTCTTCTGCTTCTCCTCCTCCTCCTCCTCCTCCTCTTCTCTCCACAAATCCATCTCCCTTCCTTCACTGATGCTGTTCCCTAGTTAGGTCACAAAACACCTTCGAGCAAACCCCCAAGCTCAGAGACCACCAAGCACCCCACAGTTCCACCCAGGAATTTGGTTCTTTTGGAAATTGGATTTCGCACATCTGCCATGTTCTCAGGGCTCAATATTTTGATCAAACCTGGCTAGCAAACCCATCGTTTGGACCATGTGAGAAAACATGCAGCCTCAACTCAGGAGAACAGTCCAGAGTTCGAAAATTGATTGAAATTGGATGGCCAATACTACTAATAGCTTTGTTTCCTGGCTTTTTGCCTTTGCATTTGGGAATGCAAATCGTTAAAAAATTATATGCATGTGCCTGCCAATTTCCATTGGTCAATATTAGTAAGAGTATTGACCAGCAATGCAGGCAGTCCAATGGAGCCCAAAATTTCTGTTGCTACGTGAGACAGTTGTTAAGTGAATTTTGCCCCATTTTACGACCTTCCTTGCCACAGTTGTTAAGTGAATCCCTGCAGCTGTTAAGTTACTGACACAGTTGTTAAGTGAACCCGGCTTCCCCATTGACTTGAGTCATGAGTCAGTTGCCAAGCATGAGTCAGTTGCCAAGCATCTGAATTTCGATCACATGATCGTGGGGATGCTGCAACGGTCGTAAGTGTGAAAAACGGTCGTAAGTCCTTTTTCAGTGCTGTTGTAACTTTGAACGGTCATTAAATGAACTGTTGTAATTCAAGGACTATCTATAATAATAAGCAATACTAATCAGTATTAAAAAGCATTGCTTGTTTGATTTTTGTTTTAAATTACAGCTTATTGTTCTCTTTGTACATTTTTTAGGGATTTGATTTCTTCTGAAACAGTGTGTGTGTGTGTGTGTGTATGTATGTATACACACACACACACACACACACAGTATATATATATAGCTCTGATCTGGTCCTAAGTCAGCAGAGAGTGTCAGAAAAACCAGAAAAAGAGAAAGAGGATATACAGATACTCCTCAACTTACAACTTCATTTAGTGACCATTCAAAGTTACAACAACACTGAAAAAAGTGACTTATGACTTCAATGGGGGAAGCCAGATTCACTTAGCAATCGTATTACTAATTTAACAACTGCAGCGATTCACTTAACAACTTTGGACAGAGAGGTTGTAAAATTGGGCAAAATTAAGAAATGTTTCACTTAGCAACATAATTTTTGGGCTCGTAACTCAAAAGACTACCTGTACTCAGAAAGCCAGAAAAAAATATGAACAGCAGAAGAAGAGAGAGAGGATGGTTAACATTAAAAGCTGATGCAATTCCAATTCTCCTTCTAACCTGCTGGGGAGAAGGAGAACGAATTTTGATTTTTGATTTTTTTTCCTCCAGAAATAACAGAGTTGGAAGGGACTTTGGAGGTCTTCTAGTCTAACCTCCTACTCACGCAGGAAACCCTATACTATTTCAGACAAATGGTTGTCCAATCTGTTATTAAAAACCTCCAGTGTTGGAGCATTCACAGCTTCTGGAGGCAGGTTGTTCCACTGGTTAATTGTTCTAACTGTCAGGAAGTTTCTCCTTAGTTCTAGGTTGCTTCTCTCCTTGGTGAGTTTCCATCCGCTGCTTCTTGTCCTGCCTTCAGGCGCCTTGGAAAATAGCTTGACTGCCTCTTCTTTGGGGCAGCCCCTGAGATATTGGAAGACTGCTATCATGTCACCCCTCGTCCTTCTCTTCATTAAACAAGACATTCCCAATTCCTGCAACCAATCTTCGTATGTTTTAGCCTCCAGTCTCCTAATCATCTTTGTTGCTCTTCTCTGCAGTCTTTCTAGAATTTACATCATGGCGAGAGTAGGACATTTGAAGGACGTCAGAGGGGAAGATTTCAGCATCTTTATGCCAAAGTGATCCCAAGGTCTTAAGGCTTATGCACCAGCTCCCTGAATCTCTTTATAGCTAAGGAGATATTTGGATTTAAACCAGCCTGGGCCATCTCCTGAGCGCCTTGCTCAAGCCAGCGCCTTCCTTCCACGTCCTGCCAAATCAGATCTGACATTTCATTTAAAAATCTCGTTTTAGCAACGAGGGTGGAAGGCTTGCACGGCAGCATCAAAATCCTTCACAGCAGAAATACATCTAAACAGTTTATTTCTGTCTTAGGTTCTTTCCTCATTCGCAGCCAGGAGACAAGAGCTATTCTTAGAAAGAGACCCCCTTTGTCAAGGACCAATAGAGGTTTTTTTGGGGGTGGTGGTGGAGAGATTAAGATCTGTACTGAGATCCTGTCCCTTTTTAAGGGAACCTGATGTGATGTGTGGTGGGGGGGAAAGGGGCATTTTTTTCTCCTTTCCTATTTTGCAGATACATCCTTACAAAATTGGGGCGGCCCATTCAACAGTTTAATGGATTGGGGGGGACCTAAAAGAGTTCTCTTACCCCCACCCCCCAAGTTATCTGGGATGTCTCATGCTATCAGAAGATGGAGGATTTTTTTTATTCTGGAGAAGGAGCAGGAAAAGGAAGGGGAAGATGAGGAAAGGAAAGGAAGGAGGAGGAGAAAATACAGGAGGAGGAGGAGTACTGTGAGGTCCTTGGTGCTCTCTGAGGTTGGTGGTTTTCTTGCAGACATTTCATGACCCAACTAGAAAACGTCATCAGTGCTGGAAGGGAGGGGGGTTTGTGGAGAGGAGGAGGGGGAGGAGGAGGAAGAGGAGGAGGACCCAACTAGATACTATCATTAGTGCGAGAGAATGTGGGGTGTACATACAGTAGCTTGCCTCCCAGAGTTGGTGGGGTATGTTTTTCTCCTTGGTAATGCTGCCTTGATTCGAGTACTGTTTTCTGTTTGGTTGTTTGTCTGGTGTTAATCCCTGCTTATCTGGATGTAGGGGCCCTGTAAAGCAAAAGCACCAGCAGGCTCCAGAAGAAAAAACAGGACACCTCTATAGCATAGCCATACAGTATAAGGACTGTAACAGCCACTATGTAGGACAAACAAGGAGAAGACTAGCAGAGCGCACTTGTGAACACCAACTAGCGATCAGAAGACACAATGAAAACTCCTTAATCTTACAACACATGAACACTCCCAACTGGGAAACTGAGCATCCTGGACCAAACTAACTCCAAAACTCCAGGGTAGGCAACCTTGGCTCTTTTATGACTCGTGGACTTCAACTCCCAGAATTCCTGAGCCAGCATGGCTCAGCTTGGAAACCTCTCCCTTTCCCCTCAGCATGGCTGGCTCAGGAATTTTGGGGGTTGAAGTCCACGAGTCATAAAAGAGCCAAGATGGCCTACCCCTGTCCTAGGGAATTCCTGGAGGTATGGCATCCAGACACTTCAGCCATCAATGGGCTCATTGAGATATAACCAAGTTTACCCATCATTCAGAAGAGATAATGATAAAGCTAAGAAGGAAACAAAAGGACCAGAAGGCATTCTCTCCGGCAGCCAACAACTGTGTGTTGAGTTAAACTAGATCTGGGGTTAAAACTGATTGTGTGAACCCAATTTACAATCAATGAAATTACCAACTGTCATTTGCTGCAATGACAAAGATAATTCTATAGTTTTTTTTTTTTTTTTTATAATACAGGTTGTCCTCAAGTTACGAACGTTCACTGAGCAACCACTTAAAGTTACGACTGACCTAGAGGAAGGAACTTACCAACCAATCCTTGAACTGCAATAGGATTTTCTGAAAGGAAGTGTGGGGTAATGAAGGAAAAATTATTTTTCTGAAAACTGCTTTTAAAAGGGGAGGAACACACTCACATGGTTTGTTAGCTTTACTTAATTAGTGTGTTAACTTTGGTGGGATTCAAATCTTTACCGAACAAGTAAAGCTAAGTAAGCCAAACCTGGTTAGAGAATGGATGGGAGACCACTACGAGAGCCCTGTTCTAGCTAGGTCAGAAAGAAGATCGTGACAACATATTGGCTTGTCAAAAAAACTACATGGTCACCAGGAATAAAGCTCACCTTGAGGGAAATGTGCTGCCTGGCTGGGCAGAAGCATGGCTGATATCAAGACTGATCATGATTCACCCTTGGATGGGAGACCATCAGGAAATCCAAGAAGCTGGCTGGCTGAAATTAAAAGAAGGAGATGATAGCAAGCTGCTTCCCCTTAGTTGCCGAGAAGATGTTGTCAAGTCTCCAGGAGTTGGTGTCATCTGGAAGATTTGGAAACCAACCCCATTCCTCTCTCTTTACCATTAAGTCCTGGGCTTACGATCACAATGGAGCCTAACATTTCTGTTGCTAAGCAAGACAGTTGTTAAGTGAGTTTTGCCCCATTTTTTTTGCCCCAGTTGTTAAGTGAATCACTGCAGTTGTTAAATTAGCCACACGGTTATTAAGTGAATCTTGCTTCCCCATTGACTTCGCTTATCGCTTATTAATTTAAGTACTGCAGCGATTCACTTAACAACTGTCGCAAGAAAAAATCGTCAAATGGGGCAAAACTCGCTTAACAAATGTCTCATTTGTTAGCAGCAGAAATCTGGGGGCTCGGCTGTGGTTGTAAGTCGAGGACTGCCTGTAAATTCAAGTTTCTGAATCTCGGTAGGGTTTTCTATCTCCTTGGGGCAACTGGAGGGAAAGGTTTTGTGGGATGGGTTAGGGTTCTGCCCCTTTTCTTGAGTTTCCTTTGCAGAAATGTCTGTGGCCCCAGGCAGTACTTAAGACATGCGCGGGATGAAACACAGCACTGCTTCCAAGCTCCGGGGATGAAAATCCCTTAATGCTTCATGAGTGGTGCGGAAAAAAAAACCCCAAAATAACTGCGATCGCACTTCCCATCAAAGACTTCCCATCAAATTTGGAATTTCCAACCGCTAAGCTCCCCCAAAGTCAAAAGTATGGCAGGGAGAGGTCTGGTGCAGAAGCTGCATTTTCCTCCACCCTTTAAAAAAAAAAAAGAGAGAAAGATTTCACAGAAATAAGGATTTATATACGGCATCGCCTCATTTTTATTTTTTTTTAAACAAATAGGAACGAAAGCACCCGCTTGGGGGGGGAGGGGGGAAAGAAGCTGGGAGCTCAGATTTGACAATAAGAGGATTGTTGGGTTGGAAGGAGGGGTCAAGATAATGTAAACGGCAGAGCGAATGAATTTTATAGGCCATTTTTTTTTCTTTTTGCAGAAAGGGGGGAGGGTCATCTGCAGCCAAGGAAGAATAAAGATTCAGGCCCCAAAACTGGCAGGTGAAGAGATGTCCTTTTCTTTATCCAATGGGATGCAGGAAAAAAAAAAACTACTTAGGATCAACAAGGAGATTCCCTCCCCCCCTCCCCCCAAATTTATCTTTTCTCCATCCTTATCTTGCCCATAAATGCAATGCAGAAATGACTGGCAAAGAGAATTTGCAGAAAAGGTCAAGTTGTCATGTTTGGCTGGAGAAAAGACAATAAGCAGAGATGGGTGAAGGACTGGAAAACTTTGGTAGATTTTGGCTGAAAATGGGAGGGGGGGAGCGGTTTAGAGGTTGGATGGTTAGAAAGACAAAGAATGTGGAAAAAAGAGAGATGCTATAACTATATATATAGACAGAGGATGAAATATAAATATATTTGTAAATGCTGTAAAGAAAATCAGAAGCCCCTTCGTTCCTATCTCTTTCTTCTTTTCTTGTTTCTTATTTATCACTTTTTAAAACTATCCTTGGTTTAAATTTGTTTTGTTTTTATTCTATAAAATGTTTCTCCAGTAACAAAATTAATTCTAAACTGGTGATAGATAGATAGATAGATAGATAGATAGATAGATAGATAGATAGATAGATAGATAGATAGATAGATAGATAGATAGATAGATAGATAGATAGATAGATAGATAGATAGATAGATAGAGGAGATGGATGGATGGATGGACGGACAGACAGACACATACATATGTAGGCAGTTCTTGACTAGCAACAGTTCATTTACTAACTGTTCAAAGTCATAACAGCACTGAAAAAAGTGACTTATGACTGTTTTTCACACTTACAACCATTGCAGCATCCCCATGGTCACGTGATCAAAATTCGGCTGCTTGGCAAAAGGTAATCACATGACCCTGGGACATTGCAGTCGTCATAAATATGAGCCAGTTGCCAAGCATTCACTTTTGATCACGTGATCCATGGGGATGCTGCGCTGTTTGTAAGTGTGAAAAACAGTCAAGTCACTTTTTTCAGTGCTGTTGTGTCTTCGAACAGTCAGTAAATGAACTGTTGCAAGTTGAGGACCACCTGTACTACCCTTTCATTGCCAGAAAACTATAAAAATGTGGTCTTTATGATGATGATGAGGAGGAGGAGGAGGGGAGGGGAGGAGGGGGGGTCCCGCTCTTGGCAATTCTATAGGTCAAGTCTCTCCATCTCTTCCACTACTTGAATTGATTTAAGCTCTGGACGGTGTCAGCTTTTATCGTGTCCATCTACGATGTTCTCTGGCTGCTTCCTTTTACCGCTAACCCCTTCCAAACAAAATTGCTTTTTCCAGTGAATTGCCCATTACAACACATCTAACAATCCAGGCTAAATCAAGGAAGACTGACATCTGGAATTGCCTGACATCTGGAATCAACAGTATAGGTAATTCTCGATTTATTTCATTTAGTGACCATTTGAAATTACAACACTGGGGGGGGGGGAAGGATTCCCTTAACAACTACGGCAAGAAAGGTTGTAAAATGGGGCAAAACTCATTCAGCAACTGTCTCACTTAGCAAAGGAAATAACAGAATGAGAGTTGGAAGGGACCTTGGAGGTCTTCTAGTCCAACCCCCTGCTCAAGCAGGAGATCCTACCTATACCATTTCAGACAAATGACTGCCCGGTCTCTTCTTTAAAACCTCCAGTGATGGAGCACCCACAATTTCTGGAGGCAAGTCGTTCCACTGGTTAATTGTCCTCACTGTCAGGAAGTTTCTCCTTAATTCCAGGTTGCTTCTCTCCTTGATTAGTTTACATCCCTTGCTTCTTGTCCTGCCTTCAGGCGCTTTGGAGAATAGGTTGACCTTCTATTTTTTGTGGCAACCCCTTAGATATTGCTATCATGTCACCCCTAGTCCTTCTTTTCATTAAATTAAATTAAAATGTTGTGTTAAATTGTGGTCGAAAGTTGAGGATTATCTGTAAATATTCCTATCTTTTCTAAATTTGCCTTGGCCATCTTGTTTTTTCTGCTATATCCAGGTGACAGTGTCTTCATCTCCTCTGACCACAAAGAGAACGTGCTAAACAGGGGAGGTCTCTGCAGGAGATGGTTTCACAAGATCAAGGCAACAGCCATGGTGGTGGGATCAGACCACTGTCTGGAGTTTAAGGGCCATGCCGAGCTTTGAAGGCTCAGAGAGTTGTGGAAGATTGGTCCTCCGCCATACAACCAAGGTTTGAGATCAAGGTTCAAGAGTTATGGATGATTGGTCTATCACCAGATAACTAAGATTTGAGATAGACTCAAGAGTTGTGGAAGATGTCTTTTGCCAGGGAACCAAGATTTGAGAATGAGACTCAAGAGTTGTTCAAGATTGATACTCCACCAGGCAACCAAGATTTGAGATCAAGGCTCAAGAATTGTGCAAGGTTGTCATCTGGGTGAACCTAGAAGATCCAAATAGAAGGGAGCCTTCATTTGACCAAGAACCCTCAAATAGCCAAACCAGCAACTGCAACAATACTATTGAAGCTCCATCTTAACTGATGTCTATAAGAAACTGGCACAGCTTTAATAGTAACATGGCAGCTGCCCGCTTACCGTTTTTGCCCAGATCCTGCAAACACCCCTGGACTTGGACTGATACCAAGTCCCCAAATTGAGGAAGGCAAGGATTGACAACAAGGATCTGATAACTGTAATTGGTTTACTTATTAATGGACCTCTGCTTGCATGAAAAACAGGAGGAACCTCTTGAAATGAACCCCAAATGTTTGGGTGAAGGAGACCCATTCTCCAAGCATCCCCCATTTTGGTTTCCAGGCTAATATGGACCCCCAAGTGAGAGGCAAAAAGCCCATCACACGACACCCCATCGCTTGAGACGTTGCCGCCCCTCCCCAAAAACTCAGCCTGCTGTCCAAATGCACCAAATGTCTTCATCGAATCAATATGGCATTCGAGATAGTAGCGACGGACAAAATTCGGGAAATTGGCAAGCCTGAAGCGAGATCGTTTAGGGATGTTTTTCCTGACTTTTATCTCCCTTTATGCAAATATCCCTCGAAAGTCTTCAGTGCGCCGTGCATGATGATATATATATATATATATATATATATATATATATATATATATATATATATATATATATATATATATATATATATATATATATATATATATATATATATATATATATATATATATATATATATTTAAAAGAGCATATTTTCCAAGCGATGCAGGATACACAGTTGAGAATTTTTTTTTTCCTTTTAATTTCTCTTCCAGCCAACTACTTTCTTTGCAGGGGAGCTGAGCAGTTATCACGTTTACCCCCTGCCGGGTTGCCATATTTTCCATATTATCTCCCCAACTGCAGGCGGAGAGCGTGTGCGTGATGCTCTTTTACATGTAGATTGAATTTTGCACCCCATTTCGAGACTTTTGAGATTAACCGTATATCCCCAGCAGGGCTTGCTCAGGATTGGGGTGGCTCGCAACAGGGGTGGTGCCATCCGTCAGAACGCCAACCCAAAAGAGGCTGTGTGTCTCTGGGAGAAAAAAAATGTGGGTTGTCTTGGCTGCAGCATTTCTGCTCAAAAATGTCAAAGGAGCAAAACGAAAAAAAGGAAAATTAAAGGAAGGGGAAATCGAAGGGCTGGTTCAGCAGCGGTGGGGGGGGAAACGAATGGCAGCCAGCTTTGGAACCTGATTAGGCTGATTTAAGGCTCACTCTTTTGGGGAATCTTGAAAGACCGGGGGGGGGGGGGGGAAGGCTTGACTGAGGTCCTACTAAAATGCAATGGACGATTGTGATGTAGTGTCAGTTGGATGTTAGCAACTACAGGTAGTCCTCAACTTACGACCTCAACTGAGCGTAACGTTTCCGCTGCTAAGTGAGACATTGTTCAGTGAGTTTTACCCCATTGCACGACCTTTCTTGCTATCGTCGTTAAGAGAATCACTGCAGTTGCTATTAGTTAGCAACGCGGCTGTTAAGCGAATCTGACTCCCCCATTAACTTTGCTCATCAGGCAGTCGCAAAAGAGGATAACGTGACCCTGGGACTCTGCGACCATCATAAAAACAGGCCAGTTGCCAAGCGTCCAAATTTTGATCATGTGACCACCGGGATGCTGCATAAATATGAAAAACGGTCATAAGTCACTTAGTGCCATTGTCACTAAACGAATGGTTGTAAGTTGAGAACTACCTGTATTAAGGATGAAATGTCTTGCATCCTTCTTGATGTGGCGGTTCTACAGGGCCTTGATTAATGTCCTTGAGTTCAAGGAAAGCAGACATTATACAGTTCTTTGAGCTTGGTTGCTTTCTTGCAGATGATTCATTGCCCAGTTAGGTAATATCTGCAAACTTGCAGAGCGAAGCCATGAACTAGCAGTCAAAAGACATGATGAAAATTTCACTTAAACCATAGTTTCAAATGGAAAACTGAGCATCTTAGACCAACAAAAATGTTACAGAATTAAGCCTGCACTCTGACATATCAGCCATCAACAGGCACACAGAGATAAAGAACATCTACACATCATTCAAAAGAGAGAATCATAAAGCTAAAAGACCACAGTGTTCCCTTATCAGTAGTCAACGCCCAGATAAGCAGAGATTAACTCCAAGATTAATACTAGACCAACAACTAAGCTGTAAGCAATATCTTAACAATGAACCAACAAGAGCACTCCCACCCACACAAACAGGGCAAGCCACTTGTGTATAAACAGAGAACAAACCACACTCCATTCTAGTACTGATGATGTTACCTGGCTGGGTCATAAAACTTCTACAAAAATACAACCAAGCTCAGGGAGCATCAAGGACCCCACAATCATCGTCGTCTCCTCCTCCTCTCCATAAACCCCCTCTCTTTTAGCATTGATGATGTTCCCTAGTTGAGTCATGAAACATCGGCAAGAAAACCACCATGCTCAGAAAAAAAAATCAACTTAACTGCATTGTTTTAATTTAGATTCCTGCACAAGCTCCTTCCAATTCTAATTACTCCTCCCAATTTTATCTTTTTGCTTTGATGGGGCAGCCTCCCCTTATTTCAACAGAGCCATCCTCATTTTGAGTCATATAATAACATAATTTAATAGGAATCATAAAAATTTTCTGAGTCATATAATGGATGGTCTTTTGAATCATAATATAAAATTGCACAGTTTGGTTCATGCAAGGCGATGCGGTAATTCTCCACTGATGAACCTCTGGGTGTGTGTGTGTGTGTGTGTGTGTGTGTGTGTGTGTATGTATGGGGGGGGGGGAAATACTCCTTTTTCTTTTCTCTTACCTTGTTGCTCCCCCTAGTGTTCAAAAAACTTCCACCCTACTCAGTAGTTAGGAACTTGAACTGGCTATTTGTGCCTGAGAAATTTTTTTTTTTTTTAAAAGAAACTTTAAAAGAAAAATACATTGTCAGGTGATAAGGATGACATTACGCAGGTGGATTTCTAATCCTCCTCTCAAAAGATCAGATGGGTGTTGCATGAAATTCAGAACCTCCTAGGCTAAAGGCAGTAGGGAGGAGGAGGAGGAGGTGGTAGTGGAGGGCTACATGTATATGATTAAAGGTTTTCAGAGCCAATCACATCCTTGCAAAATTGGGGCGGCCCATTCAACAGTTTAATGGATTGGGGGGGACCTAAAAGAGCTCTCTTGCCCCCACCCCGAGTTATCTGGGATGTCTCATGGCTATCAGAAGACGAAGGGGTTTTTTTTATGGAGAAGGAGCAGGAAAGGAAGGGGAAAATGAGGAAAGGGAAGGAAGGAGAAAATAGAGGAGGAAGAGGAAGAGGAGGTGGTAGTTGGGGTCTACAAGTATAAGCAACCATATGATTAAAGGTTTCCAGAGCAAATCACAGTGATGTTACATAAGGATAGGATAGCAGCCTTCCAATACTTGAGGGGCTGCCACAAAGAAGAGGGAGTCAAGCTATTCTCCAAAGCACCAGAGGGCAGGACAAGAACAAATGGAGAAAACATATCAAGGAGAGAAGCAACCTAGAACTACGGAGAAACTTCCTGACAGTGAGGACCATTAACCAGTGGAACTACTTGCCTCCAGAAGTTGTGGGTGCTCCATCACTGGAGGTTTTCAAGAAGAGGCTGGACATCCACCTGTCTGAAATGGTAGAGGGTCTCCTGCTTGGGCAGGGGGTTGGACTAGATTAGAAGATCTCCAAGGTCCCTTCCAACCCCGTTATTTTATGTTCTAAGCCAGCTGGGAAAGTCACAAGTGGTGATTGCGTGACCCTGGGATGCTACAACCATCTTAAATATATGCTGGTAGCCAAGCATCTGAATTTCAAGGACCATGGGAATGCTGCAATGGTCATAAGTGTGAGCACTTATCATAATTCACTTTTTTCTGTGCTGTTGTTATTTCAACTAGTTGCTAAACAAAATGTGATCAAAATTCAGACACATTCATATTTATGACGGTTGCAGTGCCCCAGGGCCACGTCATCATCTTTTGCAACTTTCTGACAAGCAAAGCCATTAGAGAAGCCATGTTACTAACTTAATAACCATGTTACTAACTTAATGATTACAGTGTTTCATTTAACAATTGCAGCAAGCAAGGTCGTAAAGTGGGGCAAAACTCAATAACTCAAAAACAGAAATTTCGGGCTCAATTGTAAGTCAAGGACTATCTGTAGATGAACCTATCAAATCTAGATGAAATTAAACCAGTGTTTTTTAAACTGAGCACTTAAAAGTGGGTGGGCTTCAACTCCCAGAATTCCCCAGCCAGCATGCTCGCTGGGGAATCCTGGGAGTTGAAGTCTACCATCTTAAAGTGGTCAAATTTGAAGAAAAACTGCCATTTTGTTCTCACAAAATACTAGGAATTTTGTTGAAAATCTTTTGCAAGTTTCCTTTCCGTCTTTCCTTGCCTCTTGTAAGTAGGTGTATGGGATTCACTCACTAAACCAGAGCATTTTCTTCCATGACCCATTTTTGGGGTTAAACAAAAAAGAGAAATTAACAGTCTCGTTTTTCTCTAGAAATCAAAAAAGGCTGACAAGAATTTCCGGCTTCCAAACAATAGATCTTTCCTTATTTTATTAAAGATATTTCTCTCCCACTTTTGATTTTGAAGAATTGCAGAGCAGGTTTAAACAGGAAATATTGTTAATGTGGGATTTCCCCTCCTTCTTTCTAGATCCATCAGGATTGTTCTCTTGGATGGTCCCAGTCAAGTTAGCTATTTTTTAAATCACAATTTGTTTTGGGGAAACCTGTGTTTTGAAACTGGTCACGATTTACTGGGGCAGCCATTTTGAGAGAGTGCCCAAGGTTTCAAGGGTGTGACATGTAGCATCACCGCCCCCGAGTTTGGTGACTTGTAGGTCTGCAGGCAAGAGATTCTGGATTAGGGAAGGTTATACTGGGGGCACCTGTGAGTGGAAATGATTTCATTTATTTGTATTCTGCCTTTATTATTTTTACAAATAATTGAAGGCGGTGAACATATCCAACACATCTTCCTCCTCCTATTTTCTCCATAACAACCACCCTGCAAGGTGGGTTGGGCTTAGAGAGAGGGACTGCCCCAAAGTCACCCAGTCAGCTTTCATACATAAGGTGGGACCAGAACTCACCGTCTCCTGGTGATTGGCCCAAAGTAACCCGGGCAGCTTTCGTGCCTAGGGCGGGACTAAAACTCACCGTTCTCCTGGTGATTGGCCCAAACACACTCAGCCGGCTTTCATTCCTAAGGCAGGACTAGAACTCACAGTCTCCCGCTTTCTAGCCTACTGCCTTAACCACCAGACCCAAGTGGCTAATACTGAGAAACAATACTGGGAAACCAAAGGCTGCAACCATCCTGTTTCAGAGAGGCTTATGAAGCTGGCACCAAGATGTTTCTCTAAGGTGGACCATCGTGAGGAACAGCTTGGGAAGAGCTCGGTCTTAAGAAGCTTGGCAAGAGAAGGCCACTGAAGCATGAAATGGTCCACTGGAAAGAATACCCGGCTTCCACCATCCGCGTTCATTGTGGTCGCCAAGGGGAACGTTTGGGTCATATCAACGGGCCCTTTGCTTTCGACAGTTAATGAGAGAAGCTGGATGCGCTTTTCGGGCTCAAGCTGCTTCCTTTTCTTTCGTTGAATGACTTTTCCGTCCCTTCTCGGCAAATGAAGGATTGGCGAAAACAGAAGAGGATCTCACTCAGGGGGTAGTTATCCAGGCATTAAGCTTCTGGAGAGTCCCGTGAGACAAAACAGAGACGTCGGAGGGGGCTGGATGCCTTTGTCCGCCCAACCTAATCTGGTTTTTTGTCCCGGAGATCCAGATAATTGGAATTTAGAAGCCTCCACCTCAATGCTTTTCCAACAGTCACCGAGAAAATAACTCCCCGCCGTTCTAGTTATAAAGCTATGCAACATTTCGGGTGAACTTTGGGGAGTTTCTTGGGCGGGCAGGGACCACCCAGCTTTGCTCCAAACAAAGCTGGTCTGCCACAAGCTGAGAAGGTTAGGGAATGACCAGCCTGGATTCTTGTCCTGTTTGCAAGGAAAGTAGTAGACAGTCAACCAATCGGAGCAGAGCTGGAAGGGACCGTGGAGGTCTTCTAGTCCAATCCCCTGCCCAAGCAGGAGACCCTCTGCCATTTCAGACAAGTGGCTGTCCATCTCTTCTTCAAGACTTCCAGTGATGGAGTACCCACCACTTCTGGAGGCAAACCGTTTTGCTGGTTAATTGTCCTCACTGTCAGGAAGTTTCTCCTTAATTCCAGGTTGCTTCTCACCTTCATTAGTTTCCATCCATTGTTTCTTGCCTTGCCTTCTGGTGCTTTGGAGAATAAATGGACCCCCTCTTCTTTGTGGCAGCCCTTCAAATACTGGAATACTGCTATCATATCACCCCTAGACTTTCCTCTAGACTAGCCACAACCAGTTCCTGCAACCTGACCAGTTGACATTGGATCAGGATGTCAAAGAGACACGGCCACTTTCTCCTCATCTACCCACTGGCTGCATATCCTGATCCAAGGCTTCTTGATGGAGATGGGGTGCTGTGAAATGCAACGTTCCTCCAGATACTGGCCAACCTGTATGTGCATTGTCTCTCTCTCTCTCTTCTTCTGCAGTCTTCCAATATCAAAGGTATTGCTTCAACTATTGGAAGTAGACAATCCCTTAAATATGAGCCAGCAGTGTGCTGCAGCCTCCAAAAAAGTCAAAGCAGTCCTAGGCTCCATTAACAGAGGGATAGAGTCAAGATCACGTGAAGTGTTGATATTGCTTTATAAGGCCTTGGTGAGACCGCACTTGGAATACTGCGTCCAGTTTTGGTCACCCCAATTTTAAAAAAAGATGCGGAGACTCCAGGAAGAGTGTAGAGAAAAGCAACAAAGATGATTAGGAGAATGGAGGCTAAAATACATGAAGAATGTTGCTGGAATTGGGTCTGTCTAGTTTAATGAAGAGAAGGACGAGGGGGGACAGGATAGCAGTGTTCCAATATCTCAGGGGCTGCCCCAAAGAAGAGGGAGTCAAGCTCTTCTCCAAAGCCCCTGAAGGCAGGACAAGAAGCAACGGATGGAAACTCACCAAGGAGAGAAGCAACCTAGAACTAAGGAGAAACTTCCTGACAATTAGAACAATTACTGAGAGGAACAGCCTGCCTCCAGAGGTTGTGGGTGATCCATCACTGGAGGTTTTTAAAAAGAGACTGGACAGCCATTTGTCTGAACTCTTATAGGGATTCCTGCTTGAGCAGGGGGTTGGACTAGAAGACCTTCAAAGTCCCTTCCAACTCTGTTATAACATGAGAAGTGAATTACAAGTAGTCCTTAACTTACGATTGTAACTGAGCCTGGCTGTCAATCATTGTGGTGGTAAGTCAAGGCAGCACATCAACAGACCTGATTTTTGGACACTTTTTGAACCGGTTGTTAAGCGAACACTGCAGGCACTGAAGCAATGTATGACTGTCGCAACATCCCCACAGTGATATAATCAAAATTCAAGTGCTTGGCAATCGGCATATATTTACAATGGTTGCAACCTTTCATTTAGTGTCATTCTAAGTTACCACAGCACTGAAAAAAGTGACTTCTGATCGTTTTTCACACTTACGACCGTTGCAGCACCGCCATAGTCAGTTGATCAAAATTGGGGTGCTTGGCATGTATTTATGAGGGCTGCAGTGTCCTGGGGTCATGTAATAACTTTCCCAGTTCCAATCAGCAAAGTCAATGGGGGGGAACAATGGGGAACACTGAACAACTGTAGCAAGAAAGGTAACAATTGTGTTATGTGACAACTACAGGGATACCCTTAAGCATTGTGGCAAGAAAGGTCATAAAATGGGGCAAAGCTCACTTAACAACTGTCCCGCTTAGCAATGGAAATTCGGGGCTCCATTGTGGTCATAAGTCGAGGACTACCTGTAATGTGTTTAAATAGGGTGGGGCTTCAGTTGTAGGGTTGAGGCCACCATCTTGGCATTTTTGGCCTCTTGACCCATCAGGATCCGATGCAAATCATGAATTTCCCTTTGGTTGCAGTCCGTCCTCTCCCCAGACTGCCGACATCAAATACCATAATCCTCAGTCTGTCCGCAGGGGGGAATTGTGGGAAATGAGACTAAATACATCTACCGGATATTAAGATCTGGAGCGCTGCATGCAAGGAAACACAAGGCAGTCCTGGGGTCCCAGAGGGAGGTTTTACTCTTAAAAAAACCTCTTAAAGTTACAACCGTTCATTTAGCGACTCTTTGAAGTTACCACAGCATGGAAAAAAATGTCTTACGACCATTTATGACAGCCTTGGGATCTGAAATTTTTATTACTATGCAAGTCAGTTATTGAGTCGCACCTGATTTTATGGCCTTTTGTGGCCACAGTTGTTAAGCAAATCACTGCAGTTGTTAAATGAATCCTGCAGTCGTTAAGCAAATCCCCCATTGACTTTGCTTGTCCGAAGCCGGCTGAGAGGGTTGCAAATGGCAACGGCGTGATCTGGGAGACTGCAACCATCGTAAATATATGCTGGTTGCCAAGCCCCTGAAATTTGATCACATGACCGTGGGGATACTGCAACGGTCATATGTGCGAGCACTGGTCATAAATCCCTTTTTTTCCCCAGTGCCGTTGTAACTTTGAACAGTTGCTCAAGGAACGATTGTACGCTGAGAACAATCTCTTCACAAAATGCCCTTCTCCCAGGTGGTTAAATTTATCCATTGCATTTACAGATATTCCTTGACTTACAACAGTACGTTCAGCGACCGTTCAAAGTCACAACAGCAGTGAAAAAGTGACTTATGACCGTTTTACACACTTACAGTTACTGCAGCATCCCCATGGTCATGTGTTCAAAATTCAGGCTGTTGGCAAACTGGTTCATATTTATGATGGTCAAGAGTCTCAGAGTCACGCGATCCCCTTCTGACGGGCAAAGTCAACGGGGAACCGTGTTCCTAACTTAACACCTACAGCGATTCACTTAACAACTGCGGCAAGAAAGGTCATAATGGGGGAAAATTTGCTTAACAACTGTCTTGCTTAGGAACGGACGTTTTGGGCTCAGTTGTGGTCTTAAGCTGAGGACTACCTGTATAACCGAATTGGTAAGGAGGTGGTTCATTTGATGTATAGAAAGAATTTGACCTTCCTTCCTTTCTTTTCCTCCTTCCTTCCTTTCTTTCCTCCCTCCCACTTGACATATAAATTCTCACCTATAAACCCTTTGCACCCAAAGCCTCTAGTCTTGCTGAAATTACACTTAAAGATCTGATATTTGAAGGGCTGCAACTAAGAAAAGAGAGTCAAATTATTTTCCCAAGCACCTGAAGGCAAGACAAAAAGCAACGTATGCAAAATAATCAAGGAGAGAAGCAACCTAAAATTAAGCAGAGATTTCCTAACAGACAATTAACCTATGGAACGGCTTGCCTCCAGAAGTTGTGGGTGCTCCATCACTGGAGATTTTCAAGAGACTGTCTAAAATGGTACAGGGTCTTCTGCTTGAGCAGGGGGTTGGACTAGAAGACCTCCAAGGTCCCTTCCAGCTCTGTTCTATTCTAATTCTAATCTCTGACAGAGGACCAAAATGGAATAGCAGCTTTGCCTCCCTGCTGTGACCAGCATATCTGAACCCATGATGCCAGCTTCTAAGGGACGATGATCTCCTGCCCGGGCAGATTTCAGAAAAGTAGCCGAGCATATTAAATAAGGATGACTCACGACATTGTCTGAGCTCTTGCTGCACGGACACCACCAGCTTAAGAAGGTAATTGAAATGCATTCCCCAGAATAAATCAGGAGCTGTTTCCCTGGAGATAAGGGCTAACGTTCTTAGATATATATTTCTATATATATAGAACTGTCAATGCCGGGGAATAATTGGAGGAAACTCACAAAGCCCGAGCTAAAATGGGAAGGCGAGGAGATGGGTCTATTCTGAAGTCATTAGCCTGTATTGGAAATTCCCAAGCAATATTTGTGTTGGGGATAATTAAGAGGTAGGCGTTAAGCCGCGGAGGGGCAGGAGGGAATCCCTTTGAATAAAGACTGGCTCAGATCAAGTCCAATTCTTTAAAAAAAGAAAAAGCATGCAGCAAATTTGGAACTAATGGTAACTTATAAAAAATGCTTAGGCTTAATTACAAAATCTCTATTTAAATGTGGGAGAGAAGACCACCTTGAAATCTTCCTTCCCTCCTCCCTCCCTCCCTTTTCTTTCCTTCCTTTCTCCCTCCTTTTCCTTCCTTCCTTCCTTTCCTTCCTTCCTCCCTTCTTCCCTCCCTCCCTGACTATAGGTATGCTGCAGTGATGTGAAAAACAGTTTTAAGTCCCTTTTTTCAGCACCACTATAACTTCAAACGGTCACTAAATGAACTTTTGTAAGTCGAGGACTACCTGTATTTTCAGTTTCATTGGAGAGGTCGCAGCTGAGCTGGACTGAATGACAGGCAGAATGGAGAGGGACATAAACCCTTGTAATAAATCATACAATACAATATGTCATAAAGACAGAAGGAGTATGGCTTTTCTTCATTCCACTTAACTAGGTTGAACGTTATCTTTCTCCTAGGCAGGTGTTCCATTAAAGTTGAGGTCCTCCTGACATTGATGCTGTAATTGGACAAGCTTCCATTTCTGACTTCGACCCGGAACAATTGGTATCCCTCTTTGGAGAGGTCAGAGGTCACCTGTCCATTGGTATCTCTTCGAGGTCTCTCCACGAGTTCTGCTATCCACGTGTTCAAGTAATGAGCAAAAACCTCTCACTCTAATGAGGTCTTGATGATAGAACTCCATTCCCTCATTTAAAAAAAAAACAACAACTACAAAATTATCCTTGATTTAGCTAGCTTCATCCGCTTGTTTTGTCAACCAAGAATCCCCCTTTATGCTTATGGGATAAGTTGATACAAATATACTCCTCGACTTACAGCCGTTCATTTAGTGACCGAAGTTACAGTGGCACTGAAAAAAATGACTCATGACCGTTTTTCACACTTAGGACCGTTGCAGCATCCCCAGGATCACGTGATCAAAATTTGGATGCTTGGCAACTGACTCATATTTATGACGGTCGCAGTGTTCCAGGGTCATGTGATTCTCTTTTTGCAATCTTCTGACAAGCGAAGTCAATGGGGGAGCCAGATTCACTTAACAACCGTGTTACTAACTTAACAACTGCGGTGGTTCATTTGTGGCAAAAGCCGTAAAACGAGGCAGAAACTTTTTTAAAGAACTGTCTTGCTCAGCAACGGAAATTTTGGAATCAGTTGTGGTCGTACGTAGAAGACCATCTCTAGTTATCTTGTATTATTCATCTTATCTTTAAGGAGGGTGCTCCAGGACTGGAGGTTTTTAGGAAGGGATTGGATAACCATTTGCTTGAAATGTGTAGGGTCTCCTCCTTGTGCAAGGGGGGGTCGACTAGAAAACCTTCACGGTCCCTTCCAACTCTGTTATTCTATTCTTCTTCTGTTACTCTATTATTCTTCTGTTCTTCTGTTACTCTGTTAACATGGCACTCCCGGGCACCAATGTTGAGCTCAGTGTCCAACAAACTCCTGACCTTTTAAAAAGGTAAATGAATATTTGATGGCCAGCCCTACCTATCTACCAAGCAATCTGAAAGTGGATCTCCCACAAAAGTGGATCCCTTCACAAAAGCCACCTAGAGTAGTCCCTCGGCAAGGTAGGTGGCAAAAAGCTGACCAATAAATAAACAATAAATTGAACAATAAATTAAAAAAATATATGCCCAACCCTAAAAGCTTGCTGTCTCATTTTAAGGAATGAAGAGTGGGAATTATCAAGTTGCAGCATAGGCTTGTCAATTTTCAACCTTAATAAATGCAAGGGAAGTATTATTTGTTCCTAAAGCACCTGAAGGCAGGACAAGAAGCAACGGAGGGAAACTAGTCAAGGAGAGAAGCAACCTAGAACTAAGGAGAAACTTCCTGACAGTGAGAACAATTAACCAGTGGAACAACCTGCCTCCAGAAGCGGTGAATGCTCCAACACTGGAAGTTTTTAAGAAGAGACTGGACAGCCATTTGTCCAGAATAAGGAAGCAGTGGGAACAACAAAGTCCCTCCCAAGTTTGCTATTCTGTTATTTCTTTAACAACCAGCAAAGAACTAAGCATCATCTTGTCCGAAGTTTTGCCCTACATGGGCTAAATTTCTATTTGTGATGCGTCAAATTATTATTCCTTAATTGTAATTCCCAAACTTCCATCCTGTGAACCTCCAATTAAAAGATGCCCATCCTTTCAATTAAAACCAGGGTGTAGCTGAATTCGGTACAATTTGATGTGTCGGTTGCATTTGTATTGTTGAGTCAGTTCAATTTTTTCCCCTTTTTTTCCAAGAGGTGAAAATTCCAGACGGGGCATCTGGAGATTCAGCCCAATCAGCTTCCAACTGAAGCTTTGCAAAGCCCTAAAAACCAGTCCTTTGCATTTTTATCTGCAAAGAATGAGGATTACAGTATTTCTTTAAGAAAACACTCCCTAGTTGTGACCTTGACTTGGGAAGAGTCCTTCAAGTCAACTGTGTCAAAGTTCCTCCACACTGCTGTATAAATTCTCTTCCACTCAGGGGGGAAAAGGGGGGGGAAACGATCCTTTTGGTGTGCAAAATGATCATATGTGCACAATATTTATTAAGATATATCTTGTTGGGTTCTCGGCTTTGCAAAAAAAGATGTACAAATGTATGAAATGCAAATTCATACCACTCGCCATAACACTAATAAACAGTTTCTCCTCCTATCGAGATGGTGAGGTTTTGAATTTTAAATATTTTTTAAAGTCACAGATATCAAAGAAGGAAACACCAGGCATGCAGGCCCCTTGCATAAATTGAGATACCAGGGAAACCTTAAATATTAGACGGGATTAATGGTTTTAAGACAGAGTCTCGGTTATCAAGAGTAAGAAGATAAAATGAATCCCATAAATATGGAAGCTATCTAAATTATACATTCTAACAGAGATGTATTTATTTTTTTATTCAGGCTCCAAAATAGACTGCTTCCTTAGCCATCACTCCAACTTAACTGGGGGGGACACTTTTATAATAAATGATATGCTTGATTTGGAGACACGGAAACCTTAATGTGCAATTTGAGCATTATTTCCATGGTGTCAAAATGGGTTTTTGCATATACTCTGCCAGCATTTATTCTTTTACTTTTTCAAAATGTGATTTAAAATAATTGAACACCGAGAGCAGGGAACCTGGCATAAACTATATAGCCAAAAAAACCAAACCAAAATACTATTGCATTTAATAAGTTGAACAATTGGATCCTCCCCCCCCCCCCGATGAATCTTCTAAAAATGCTGGTTTGGGAACTTCCTTTTGCAAATGTTCTCTCCGGGGAGAGAAAGCTGAACTTTTCACATATATACAGCTAGTCCTTGACTTAAATCCACAACTGAAACCCAAATTTTTACTGCTAAGTGAATTTTGCCCCATTTTATAATCTTTCTTGTCACAGTTGTTAAGTGAATCCTTGCAGTTGTTAAAGTTAGTAACACGGTTGTGAAGTAAATCTGGCTTCCCCATTGACGTTGCTTGTCAGAAGGTCGCAAAAGAGGATCACACTGCAACCGTCATAAATATGAAACAGTTGCCAAACTTCCAAATTTTGATCACATGACCACGGGGATGATGCAATGCTCATATATGTGAAAAATGATCACAAATCACTTTCGGTGCTGTTGCAACTTCGAATGGTCACTAAATGAAATGTTGTAAGTCGAGGACTACTTAGTGCAGCATTTTATGTTCATGTTTGCTCTTAGAAGTGACAGCATGGAAAGCAATCTTTGGAAGCACATTAAAAATGCAAATACAGGTTGTCCCTGACTTACAACCATTTTTAATGACCGTTCAAAGTCACAACAGCACTGAAAAAAGTGACTTTTTCAGTTATGACCATTGCAACATCCCCCCATGGTCACGTGATCAAAATTCAGACGCTTGGCAACTGACTCGTATTTACAACGGTCGCAGCGTCCCGGGGTCATGTGATCTCCTTTTGCGACCTTCTGACAAGCAAAGTCAATGGGGAAGCCAGATTCACTTCACAACCGTATTAACTAACTTTAGTAACTAACTGCAATGATTCACTTAACCCCAGGGGCAGAGAAGGTCATTAAATGAGGCAAAATTGACTTTACCACCGTCTTGCTTAGCCAGAGAAATTTTGGACTCAACTGTAGTCATAAGTCGAGGACTACGGGTATTAGAAAACAAACAACAAAACAACGAAGCACTGGGAACAAATAAATGAGAAAATAGGAAAAGGAAGGGGAAAAAAAGATTATACAGAAGAAAAGATTAAAAAGACTTTTTGTTTCCAAAGACTTTGTTCCTGGCCTTGTTCCTTGATTTTCCTGGCATACTTCTGCTTTTAAAATTATGTTTATCCTCTTCTTTTTGAAAAGGCTACATACCTCTTTAGTTTTTTTTCTTCTGTTCAATCACGGCCAATTCTCGGAGACTGCCTGGAGAAGCAGTTTTCTTGGCAAGGTTTTTCAGAAGTGGTTTGCCATTGCCTCCTTCTAGGAGCTCAGAGAAAGTGGCTGGCCTAAAATCACCCAGATGATGCCTAAACTACAGGTTGTCCTCAACTTACAACAGCTCATTTAGTGATCATTCAGTTACAATGGCACTGAAAAAACTGATGACCAAAGTTCACACTTATGACCATTGCGACATCCCCATTGGTCACATGATCAAAATTCAGATACTTGGCAACTGACTCATATTCATGACGCTTTCAATGTCCTTGAGTCATGTGATTCCCTTTTGTGACCTTCTGACAAGTCAATGGGAAAGCCAGATTCACTTAACAACCATGTTACTAACTTAACAACTGCAGTGATTTGCTTAACAAATGTGGCAAGGAAGGTCATAAAATGGGGCAAAGCTCACTTAACTGTCTCACTTAGCAATGGAAACATTGGGCTCCATTGTGGTCATAAGTCGAGGACTACCTGTAATGTGTTTAAATAGGATGGGGCTTCAATTGTAAGGTTGAGGCCACCATCTTGATGTTTTTGGCCTCTTGACCCATCAGGATCCAATGCAAATCATGAATTTCCCTTTGGTTGCAGTCCGTCCTCTCCCCAGACTACCGACATCAAATACCATAATCCTCAGTCTGTCCGCAAGGGGGAATTGTGGGAAATGAGACTAAATACATCTACCGGATATTAAGATCTGGAGCCCTGCATGCAAGGAAACACAAGGCAGTCCTGGGGTCCCAGAGGGAGGTTTTTGTTGTTGTTAGTTGCGAAGTCGTGTCCGACCCATTGCGACCCCATGGACAACGTTTCTCCAGGCCTTCCTGTCCTCTACCATCTTCAGTGAGGTTTTACTCTAGCTTATTCTAATGTGTAATATGTCTACACAGGTAGTCCTCAAGTTACAACCATTCATTTAGTGCAGGGGTCTTCAAACTTGACAACTTCCAAGACTTGTGGACTTCAACTCCCAGAATTCCTCAGCCAGCCAGACCATTCATTTAGTGTCTGGAAATTTGGGGCTCAATTGTATTCGTAAGTCGAGGACTACCTCTGGCACGCTAAATTGGCTGTCTATATAGCTCTCATAGCCATGTAATAAGCAGATCATAAACAGTACTGGTTGAACTGCTGCCTGCAGCTTGTAAAGTCCTAGGGCAGGAGGAGATGGTCACAAACACAGTGCCTCCTAATCCCACTTTCCCACTTCACTTCTCTACCTCAAGCATCCTCAACTTTATGACTATTCGTTTAAGGAAGTTATGGCAGCGCTGAAAAATAGCAATTTCCAACGCAGTCAATGAGCGAGAGCCAGATTTGCTTCACAGCTCTGCGATTCGCTTAACGGCCATGGTGATTTGCTGAACTCGCTGCAACTCGTTTAACAACTGCCTCATTTAGCAACAGAAGTTCCAGGACTCCCTAAAAAAAACGACCAACAACCCTAACCAGAAAACTAAGCCCTTGTCTGCTCAGAGAATCTCAATTCTCATCCCAAATTGGGGGGGGGGGGAAAAGGCACTCGGGGGGGATGATGGGCTTTGTCGTCCCCAAAGGCCCACCGCTGCTGAGGTAGAACGAAGCGCTCCTCTCCTGCCCCTCCCCTCCGCGGAAACCGAGGCGCGAGCCCAAACGGGCCCCCCCCT
Source organism: Azemiops feae (assembly GCA_023970755.1). NCBI lineage: Eukaryota > Metazoa > Chordata > Lepidosauria > Squamata > Viperidae > Azemiops > Azemiops feae. Next base: position 351,842 of record JALGBA010004117.1, on the reverse strand, counting down.
TTTTCCAAGGCGCGCGCTCCCCCCTTTCCCCCCCTCCTTGAAAAGGGTCACGCGGCTCCTCCCCTGCCGCTTTCTAACGGTTGGCAAGGGCGCGCGCGAGACGAGGAAGGGAGCGCGCATGCTCCTGTCCTCCGCAAGACTTGGCCACGCCTTCCCCGTCCCTGGTCTGCCTCCTCCTTTCGGGGATGAGAGAGAGAGAGAGAGAGTGAGAGATAAAGCAGGAGGGGCGGGGAAAGGAGGGATATTAAAAAAAAAAAAAAAAAGACACCCAACCAGCCCGCGTTTCCCGTCGTGCTTTGCGGGGCCCTTGGCACTGACCGTGGCCGCGGGAGCGCCCTTGTGCGCAGTAAGGGAGGTGTGAGGGAGGGAAGGCGGAAGGCCAGAAGCAGACGAGCACCCGGCGGGCCCGGGAGAGGACGACGACGGAGACCCCGGCCAGGCACCCGCAACGTCGCCGGTAAGCAGCCGAGCCCTCACGAAGTCTTAGCTGCGGCCAGGCCTGGTCCGAACCGACCCTTCCTTCGCACGGTCCGCGCTGAGGCGGCCGGGCCTAGCTCGCGGCGGGCGGGGCAGCCTTCCCCCGGACGCCCGCTGATCTCCCGGCCGAGCTGTGGGAACCCTTTCTCCCCGCCCTCCTTTAACCTCCCCGATGCCGCCCTCATAAGCGGGGGTGCAGAGGGGTACCTCCGTTCCCCTCATCCCCACCTCCCCCACGAAAAAGGGACTGTAGTCAGAGGGCGAGAAGGCGGCCCTTGCCGCGGAATCCGCTCCTTGTAGGCCTAGACCTGGGACGGTTGGGCAGGCCGGGGAGGAGGGGAGTCACCCCCGATCCTGGCGCTTTGGCCTGGTCGAGTAACATCAAAAAACGGGGGAGAAGGCAGGGTGGCCCCCCCGAGGGTGGAGGAAGGGGTTTGGGGAGAGGATGAAGGAATTAGGGGGGGTTGGGTGGATGATGGGGTTTTGGGAGGAAGATGGGGGGGGTGGGAATGGGGTTTGGGGAGGAAGATGGGGTTCGGGGAGGATGGTAGAATTTGTGGGAGGATAATGGGGTGGTTTGGGGTGGATGATCGGGTTTGGGGGAGGGCGATGGGGTTGTTTGGGAGTGGTCTTTTTTCTTTCCTCATCTGGAATTTGGCCCCAAAGATGAGGGATGGGTGGGGATTTGGGATCCCTTAGTCACTTGCTGGTGACTTCATCGGCAGGACAAACAGTTGCGCAAGGGCAGGGAGTCTCAAGTACATTCTGGTGGTGGTGAAGACTCTCTTCCTCTTTATTAGTTGAGGAAATCGGACTCAGAAGGTCTCGGTTGACAGGCCAGGACAAGAGTCTTAATCCATTTGGCCAGGGTGGTGTAAGGATGCCAGGGGTTGGGCTAGATGATCTCCAAAGTCCCTCCCAGCCCTAGGATTCGGGAGAGAGAGTCAGATATTAAGCCATGACAGAAATACTAATCACAATTAGCCACATTTAGTTTATCGTACAGGGTCTTAGCTGGGTCTTCCTATGTCTTCCTTAAGTTTGCTAGGCAAACTGAGTCATGAAATGGGGAGGGAGGGAGGAAGAGGTGAGGGAAGGAAAGAAAGAAGTAGGAAGGTAGGAGAAAGGGAAGGATGGAACTAAGAAAGAAGGGAAGACAAAAGAAGGAGAGAGAAAGAGGGGCAAGGGAAAGAAAGGAGTGGAAGCTGATCAGAGGGAGATGCAACCTAGAAATAAGGAATTCCCTGACAGTGAGGACTATGAAGCAGTGGAACAGCTTCCCTCCCGGAATTGTGGGTCTTCCAACTCTGGAGATTTTCAAGAAAAGATTGGACAACCATTTGACCACGATGGCATAAGTTCTTCTGTTTTGACCAAAGGGTTGAACTAGATGACCTCCAAGATCCCTTCCAGGCTTATGATGCTTCTCAAAGCTGCTTTCCTGGCCATTTCCAGGGTTGTGAATTGGATCTCTAGCTTTGCCACACAGGCAATTACAGTACAGTATAATTCTGGGCATCAAAGCCATCTCAGGACGACATAATTTGTTGCATAAGTTTCTTTTTCCTGAAATACTAGGAAATGTCAGACTGGATTGATGTTGCTAGTTTTCTGCCCCGGATGCACTCCACTGGAAAAAGTCCTCTTTGGTTAATTTGGTTTTTCTTTTCTTTTCTTTTTAGGAAATATGTTAAATAGCTTTTCATGTTGCTAATACCTGGTAATGACATGTCCCTCATAAATACTTGGGATAATGAGAGGGCAATTGCTTTTAAACATTAATTTTTGTATTTTAGAATCAGGTCTTGCAATGTCAAGGGAGATTGTATTGCTATTTTTTTTTTAGTGAATTCTAGTATTTTCTGATTATTAACTTATTTGTCTTTCCTTGATGTAGTTCACCAGTCTACCTTAAATTTTGGCTACCTTAAAAGTTTTCATCTTTATCTTTGTGACATGGGAGAGCTGTAAATAAGAGGCAGCAACTAATGTAGATCCAAGGACAAACATCTCAGTTGCTCAGCTTCACTTTTCCCCTCCTTTTTTTCCAGCATAGACTTTTCCTTGTTTGTTCATTCATCAGAACGTTTGGGAAGTTGCTGTCCTCCACAAAGTTCTTGCTACTCTATATGGTCTTTGTCATCATCTACATTTTTGAAACATTTGGGGATTTCTTTTACAAAGCTGGCAATCTGATTTCTGTAGCTGTCCTTAAAGAAGGTGTGTAGGGCAGGTACACTTCAGTATAATTTACTGCCAATCATGTGAGAAATAAATGATAGTTCAGGTAGTCCTCTATCACAATTGGAACCGAGATTTCCATCGCTAAACAAGGTAACGGAAGTGAGTTGTGCCTGATTTTATGATCTTTTTTGCTATGATTGTTAAGTCACACGGTTGTTAAGCAAATCTGCCAGTTTCCCATTGACTTTGCTTGTCAGAAGCCAGTTGGGAAGGCCACATGATGCAACTGTTGTGTATAAATGCTGGTTGCCAATCACCCAAATCTTGATCACATGACCATGGGGATGCTGCAACAGTCATATGTGCGAGGACCAATCATGAGTGACTTTTCAGTGCCATAACTTAGAACGGTTGCTAAACAAATATTTGTCAGTCAATGAGTACCTGCATTATACTACTACTATACCGGTAGTCCTTGACTTAATAACAGTTTGTTTAGTGACTGAAGTTAGAAGGGCACTGGAAAAAGTAACTTGTGATTGTTTTTCACACTTAACGACCATTGCAGCATCTCCATGGTCACATGATCAAAATTGGGACGCTTGGTAACTGGCCTTTATGACAGTTGCAGTGTCCCTGGGTGACATGATCCCCATTTGTGATCTTCTGACAAACAAAGTCAATGGGGGAAGCCAGATTCACTTAACTGTGTTACAGTGTACTGTGTTATAGTGTAACAACTGTGGTAAGAAAGATAACATAGGGCAAAGCTCACTTAACAACTGTCGTGCTTAGCAACAGAAAATTTGGGCTCAATTGTGGTCGTAAGTCGAAGATTACCTGTAATAAATTCGGGGTATGCATTTGGCACCTTGCAGGTAATTTGGATTGCATCTCCTACAAATTTCAGCTACCGTGAAAATCAAAATATTTGGAGGAGCATTTCTTTTTTGCATTTCCTTTTCTTAATTGCTTCCGACCAGCTGCTTTAGATGCATCTTAGAAGCATCTTGTGAAATGTTCCCATGATAACGAATAACATACAGTCTGGATTGAACTGCTTGGTCTGATATGTTGGAGGATTTAGTGTGTAATTGTCTGGAACAGACTTGGGAAATAATTATGTTAATGCAGCTATGGCTGACATTTTTTTCGCAATCTCCATATTCATACGGCATTTATATCTTCCTTTGAAATTAAATAAGCAAACCACGAACCGTCCTATTATCCTGGCTGGGATCACTTCACAGTTGCCGTAATGCATTAGCTGCAATGGGCAACTGAGGTTCCTCAGTCCTGCAATACGAAGGGGGTTGTTACTGTCTTTAAATCAGGAGGATAGCTCCAGGTCACAAAAGCAAGGCCTTGCACAGACAGTCATCCACGTATGATTACAGTGGAGCCCAAAATTTCCATTGCTAAGTGAGACAGTTGTTAAAAGAGTTTTGCCCCATTTTACGACCTTTTGTGCCACAGTTGTTAAGTGAGTCATTGCTGTTAAGGTGTTAAATGAATCTGGCTTCCCCATTGCCAGAAAGTCGCTAAAGGGAACACTTGACCCAGGGACACTGCAACTGTCATAAATATGAGACAGTTGCCAAGCATCCGAATTTTGACCGTGGGACCCTGGGGATGCTGCAAAGGTCGTAAGTGTGAAAAACGGTCAAAAGTCACTTTTTTTCAGTGTCGTAACTTCAAAAGGTCACTCAGTGAATTGTTGTAAGTCAAGGACTACTTGTATCTCCTTTTCATGCTGCTAGCTTCAAGCAGGTTGCAAAAGTTTGGGTGCTTTGAATCTGGACAGCCTATTACACCTAAGTTGGATCTGTTATCTACAGCTACTCCTTTCAACTCTGAACTGTCTGAGCACTGTTTAGTTTTCATCCATCCCCAGGGTGGATAATAATCCATTTTAAAAAAAAATCGGTTTTTTTTTATTTTTATCAAATTTATTTTAATAAAATGCTTTTGAAGTAAAAAACTAAATTAGTTTTCTATTTAAGATACATTAATAATTTAGTTTATTCAGCATGAAACTGAGCTTAGTTATGTAGCATGAGGCTTTATAATCTGCAATATTTACATTTTTGGTAAACTCATTCAATGGATCCAAGCTCTGCGAGCTGGGATAACATGCACTGCCTTGATGCATCCGCACAATTTCACAGTAACCGTGAGATAAGTCATAAAACAAAGTTCAGGAATATTCCTTTATCCCGTTGTTTTGCCAATCTATGTACACTACAAACTGTACAATTGTTTGAAGAGAAATGCATCTGTACCAGGCTCTTAAGTGTTTTGGTTAAATGAAAGAATTTGAGTAGTTCTCCAACTCTGTGTGATTAACCTAAAATCGGTTCTGATGTCGCTGTTTTACTGACCTGACAGCTTCTTATTCTAAATAGGAAACCTTCATTTTGTTTGCAAATAATGATATTAAAGATTCTAACTACCAGCAAGAATGAGTCCCTACATTTAAAGAGCAGCTGTCATTTCAGATCCATCCTGGCAGCGCCTGTTAGTGGGCATCCACTCGCCCGCTGCCCGCCACGTCCCTCACCTTGTGGTGTCCCTGCCGCATCACCAGCCGCCCCATTCAAGGGAGTGGGACTGTCGTTGAGTCAACATCCGGTCAGAGGAGGAGCCGCTGCGGGACAGAGATGACAGTTGCTCTTTAAAAATTATAACTTAAATCAAACCCATCCTGTCCATCCCTGTTCCTTCTTCAAGCTTAAAATACTTTTCTGCTTTTGAGGGACGGAACAAGGTCTTCTGTCTTCCTGGAGTACAGGTAGTCCTCAACTTAACCATTGTTAACAGCACTGAAAGTGTGACTCCTTTTCACACTTACAACCCCGTAGTCACGTGAACAAATTCAGCCGTTTGGCAACTGGTTCATATTTATGACGGCTGCAGCTTCCCAGATTCATGTGATCCCCTTTGCGAACTTTCAGCAAGCGAAATCAACAGACGCGAGATTCATTTAACAACCATGTTCCTAACTTAACAACTGCAATGATCCACTTAAACGACTGTGGCAAGAAAAGTCGTAAAGCGGGCAGAACCCACACAGCAACAAAAATTTTGGGCTCAATAGTGGTCAAGGACTGCCTTACCTCCAGTGTGGGGCGCCCACACTGGGACCGCAGAGCCAGGTGTTAAGGCCCTTCCACAGGACCAAGGGGGGTGGGTGCGAATCTTACCTCAGGGGGCACAATATTCCAGAGAGCAGAAGTCACAGCAGAGCAGGTTCTTCTGGACCCCTCCAGCTGGAATTCCAGCTCTTTTGCTGACTTAAGATTGAATTAAATCTGGTGACTGTTACCCCTCGAATCAAGGGCAAGCAAACAGCAGCTGCATCACAGCTGAAAGAAGGAAACCTCAAGGTTAGGACATCATCACACACTCTTGTGTGGTGCTGTCTTTAAAGGTGCTCTGGGAGCTTCGCTTAGTACTGTACATGGCAGCAGAATTTCCTGGTGGGGTGGGGGGGGGAGCCAAGCAGGTAGAACTTGTTATACCTGTTTTATACAAATATTATCGCTGCCTCCTTGTTCCTGGCTGAGCTTATTTAATGTGTTGCTTTAGTACAGGTAGTCCTTGACTTCATTTAGTGACCTTTCAAAGTTACAACCACACTGGAAAAAAAGTGAGTTGTCATTTCTCACACTTAAAACTGTTGCAGCATCCCCGTGGTCCCGTGACTCAAAATTTGGACACTGTGCAACTGACTCGTATTTATGACGGTTGCATTGTCCTGACATCATGTGATCCCCTTTTGCAACCTTCTGACAAGCAAAGTTAATGGGAAGCCAGATTCACTTAACAACCGCGTGACAAAGTTAACTGCAGTGATTCACTTAACAACTGTGATTGTAAGTTGAGGACTACCTGTACTTCACTATCTTGGTCAACCAGTTTTCCATATGACTCTGCCTCTTCTGCTTCTTATTGAGATGAACAGCCTCAGATTTGTGGAATTTATGTATTTTCATTTTCAATTTAAAAATAAAACGGACTGAAACATTTTAACATTTTTTAACATTTCAGATTTTGGGTTATTAATTGCGACGGTTGCACAGTGGTTCAAATCGTGTTTGGAAGAGATACTCGGAAGTCACAACTTCAGTGCAGCATCCATTGATAATTTGTTAAAGCAGCTACACCTTTTTTCCTGATCTCATAGGAACCTTTGCTTGGTTAATTTTGCAGATCTATATTTTATGGCTGCTCTAATTAAAAGACAAACAGGTGCTTCTGAGCATATGGAAGCATCCACATGACATGTACTGCAATTTTTAAAGCCAGATGTATATCCCTTTTCTCAAGTTATATGGCAGATAGTTGAGCTTAAGAAAGATAGTTGCAATCTGTATGACATGAGAACTTCTGCAAATCTCTGCCTTACCTTAAAATTTGAAGCACTGTTTAGTATGTATTAGAAGTACATATTTATGAGTTGCATTGTCCAGCTCAACATCAGTGCATAAATGGAAAATCGTGTAAAAAAGCCTTAGCTAGATTTCGCAGAGGGAAAAAAAATCAGTACTATATTAACAAACTTTCACAGGGAAGCTTAAGTGTCTTAGGCTACTGATAAAATATGAATGTATAATTAGATTTCCATGAATCTCACCTGGAACAAATTGAAAATGTAAGCGCAACTTTTATTCCAGCCCTTTTTATAGCTGGTAGGCAAGGGAATCTAGTACAGTTCCGATTATAACATTTACTTTTTGGATTATTCATCAGTTTTCTTGCTGAGTGCTAAAAACCTAGTTTAATTCTTATTTCTAAGTAGCTCTTTGGAGAACTAGGAAATGCCACTTTACTGCTGTTTTCATTTGCCTTTTACTATCCATGGTATCTTCATCGATATATTGTGGTTGATACGCTCACTCTAAAACTTTGTGTTTTAATTTTTAATTTTTTAATTTTAATGATTGTTTTTACCACTATTTTTATATTATTTGTATGGTTCCCAGAGTCACTTCGGGAGATGGGTGACAATACAAATTGAATAAATAACATGCTGCTGTTTTCTTTTCCTCTAATTTTTAATCGTTCTACTGTGTAAAAAAAACTTACGATTGCACGTGCTGAGCCAATTAATGAGTAATGCAGCTTAATATAGTAATTTACAACTGAAAAAAGTGTTCATGTAAAGCAGTGTTGTGTACGCCCTTTGCTTACCTAGGACCCTCTTAATTAGATTTTATTATAGGCACAGATATATAAAAAAAACATAGGGAATTTGCTTTCTGCAAATACTGCAGAATATTCAACCCACATGGTATCAAATGTATCATTGCAAATAGTAAAAAAAAGTTCACAATATTTGGCTAAATCTGTATTGTACAGGTAGTCCTCAACTTACAATCACAATTGAACCCAAAATTTATGCTGCTAAGTGAGACACTTGTTAAGTAAGGTTTGCCCCATTTTACGACCTGTCTTGTCACATTTGTTAAGTGAATCATTGCAGTTAACTTAGTAACACAGTTAAGTGAATCTGGCTTCCCCCTTCACTTTGCCGTCATAAGCCAGTTGAACAAGCACATGAATTTTGATTATGTTGCCATGGAGATGCTGCAGCGGTCTTAAGTGAAACATGGTTATAAGTCACTTTTTTTCAGTGTCGTTATAACTTTGAGCAGTCACTAAACAAACTGCTGTTAAGTCGAGGACTCCCTGTATCGGAATACAAATGCAGTACTAAAGGGTTAGCTATCAAAGTATTGCATCAATGTTTAGGACTAATTTAGAGTTAGATACTAAACTGGTCATGAAGATAAAGTAGTCTAAGAATCATAGGGTCAGAAGGGACCTTCGAGGTCATGTAGTCCAACCCACTCCCAAGGCAGGAGTTCTCGTGCCATCTCAGGCACATGGTTGTCTAATCCTTACTTGAAAATTAAGCACCCAACAGTTCCAGGAGGCAAGCGGTTCCACGCCACGTTGTGGTCCTCCATGGTTTGTTCCTCTTTCTGTATTATCCGGTAAGGAATACTTGGGTGGGAGAATTTTTGAACTGGAAGCTCAAAACCACCCAACCTCCCAAGTTAGAAAAGCAGATGCTGTGCTCCCACAAATGGAATACAAGTAGTCCCCGCCTTAGGACCACAACCGAGCCCAAAATTTCTGCTGCTAAGCGAGACGTTCTTGAATGAGCATTTCCCCGTTTTATGACGCTTGCCAGAGTTGTTAAGTGAATCACTGAAATTGCGAAGTTAGTCACACGGTTGTTAAGTGGATCTGGCTTCCCCCATTGACTTTGCTGGTCAGAAGGTCGCAAAAGGGGATCCCGGGGCACACTGTGCAACGGTCATCAATATGAGTCTGTTGCCAAGCGATTGAAGCTTGATCACGTGACCATGGGGACGCTGCACCGGGTCGTGTGAAAAACGGTCTGTCACTTTTTCCAGTACCGTTGTAACTTTGAACAATCACTAAACGAATGCTTGTTAAGTCAAGGACTACCTGTGGTTGCCAAGACAAATGAGGGAAGGACTGGCAAGAAATTTTTTCCGCAGATGTTCTGGGGTCTGAAGTGAAGGCTTCTTCCATTGGCTGAATTAAATCTCTCCCTGTTTCGAATGTGAGGCTACTTTCGGCTGAGAAAATGTTTGTGTGCAACTGAGGCCTTATTTCCATTGACCCGTCTCTCTTTCCTGTGCTACACTTTCATATCTCCACCTACCAGTGATATTTTTGTACAAGGTCTGGATAGGAAAGAACACTGGTTCTCTTAAAACCCACTCCGATCTGTATATTCTATTAATTGGCAGTAGTTGGGGGGGGAACCCCCACACACCCGGGGTTTTTAATACGATGCTGGCTGAGGAATTCTGGGAGTTGAAGTCCACAAGTCATAAAAAGGGCCAGGTTTGAAGACCCCTGCTCTATGGCCATCTGAAAATGTGTTTTCTGTCATCTCAGGAATTGAGTAGGCTGTAGTGGTTTTGCCTGAGTAGCTCAATTAACACAGAGCAATCTCCATGAAAGTGCAGTTCAGCCTGTGAACCCTGAGGGGGCTCTCCTGAGTAGAGCACCGGATATTGATCCCGAAGTCAAAGTTGGTCTAGAACAGTGATGGCGAACCTTTTAGACACCGAGTACCCCCAACCCCCCCCCCGCCCACTCCACCCCACCCCTGTTCTGTCCACCCTGCCTCCGCTCTGCCCCCCGCCCCACCCACCCGCAGGGCCATCTACAGCTTCCATGGCCCGCCGCAGCAGATCACCCCAGCGGCCCTGCAGCGCCATGGCAGCCATGCCCTCCGCCTGCGCCCCGCAGCATCTGCGCACGATGGGGCGCGAGGGCTGAGTCTTATCCCTGCTGCCCGGCTGCCATATCCTTGGCTGCACTGCTCTGCGTGGGCCACGCCCAGGGGCAACTCTCCTCCGGGGGGGGCTGCTGGTGAGGGTCCGCGGGGGAAGGCGGGGCTGGGTGATGGCTCGCGTGCCCACAGAGAGGGCTCTGCGTGCCGCCTCTGGCATGCGTGCCATAGGTTCGCCACCACTGGTCCAGAATGTGGCAGCTGTTGGCTGGGTTGAGCACCTGACTGCCTTGATTCCAAGCAATAAACCACTACACTAACTAGTGGACAAGGTTTTCAAGGCTTTATGATTGGCAAATAAAATCCAAGGCAGTGCAGGCATGCTGAGTTAAATTTAATAAACTGTTTTATATCCTGAAAACATGGCTTATCCCAGCTGGACTGTGTGAGTGTCTGTAGCAGCATGGAGCTCAGGAGCCAGAGCTGCAGAAGAGAAAAAGAGTAGAGTAATGTGATCCTCGGCGCTCTCTGAGCTTGGTGGTTTCCTTGCAGACATTTCCTGACCCGACTTGGGAACATCCTCAGTGCTAGAAGGGAGGAGGGTTTGTGGAGAGGAGGACTGTGGGGTCCTTGGTGCTCTCTGAGCTTGGTGGTTTCCTTGGCAGACATTTCATTACCACATTAGGTAACACCATCAGTGCTAGAAGGGAGTGGGGTTCTAGCTTCTAGCACTGGTGATGCTTCCTAGTTGGGGTACTGAAACGTCTGCAAGAAAAGCATCGAGCCCCCCCCCCCAGTTCAATCCTGAACTGCAAAGATTTGCTTCTAATAATGGCTCTTGTGTCCTTCAAAAGGGCATGGGATGGTTAACCTGAGACGTTTCTGCTCTTGGAACAAAAGAGCTTGAGACATCTGGCTTAGTCCTGGAGGATGGGCGCTGTGGAAGCGGTCCCTGATGGGCTTTGAAAGGACATTGAGGGGAAAGGTCTGGTGGGGCCAGATTCTGGAAGTAGAAGTTAAATTGAGCTCCACCCAAAAGGGAAGTGAATTTTTCTCCCCCTCTGCAGCGCCCCAGCTTAGGGTGGTCTGGCAGGGATGGGAAGGAAATAGCAGGGAAGCACTTACGTCTTTTCAGAAGTTGTTCCTCAAATGGCTCCCTTGGAAATTAATGCTGTAATGACAGGGCACGCTAAGTACTGAGTTAAATATATTTCTGTAGACCTAATTAATTTATAATAGCATAAATACGGTGCTTGTGAAGATTATTCAGGCTAAATATTGCAGCTGCCCAGTTATAAACACTGGGGAATTGCTCTTCACAGCTCAGGTGAAAACTTTCTTGGCAGTTGGTATCTTTCTTCGTGAATAAAATACCGATTTACATTCTGCGATACCTGTTCCCAGGTAGTCACGATTCGTATTCTCGAATCATCTTACTAATATTTCATTGCCCTTCTAAAAGTTGGAAAGAGCATACAAATGTTGTCATGCGCTATTAGTTTCAAACCACAAGATGGGCAGCATATAAATTTAATAAATGAAATAAAAATGTTATACAGGCAGTCCTTGACTTACAACCATTCGTTTAATGACTGAAGTTACAACAGCACTGATAAAAGTGAACTATGACTATTTTTCACACTAAGATCGTTGCAACAATCCCATGGTCACATAATCGAAATTCAGACACTCGGCAACTGACTCATATTTATGACAGTTGCAGTGTTCCAGAGTCATGCAGTTCCCTTTGGCGACTTTCTGACAAGCTAAGTTAATGGGGAAGCCAGGTTACTAACTCAACTACAGTGATTCATTTAAGAACTGTGCCAAGAAAGGTTGTAAAATGAGGCGAAAAATTCACAAGAATTGTCTTATTTAGCAACAGAAATCATGGCCTCCCTTCTGGTCGTAAGTCAAGGATTGTTCTGTCCCAGCCTATGTGAGTCCTTGGTATGCTCACAAGGAGAAACCCCTCTTCCAAGAAACAGGCAGGAACCGCAAGAAAAAACCCGACCCCTTTTATTCTCACAGTCAGTGTCCAAGGCAAACAAACAGTCCACAGAAACTAGATCCTCAACACGAACGGTTGCCTTTGGCAACCAGCACCTCCCACACCTTCCCTTTTATAATTCAGCCCAGGCGTGGCTTCCTAATGCCTTCTCCTTTGCCTTTGGAGCCGCCCCATTGCATTCCTCTGTCCTACTCGCATTTGTGCATCCGGGATTTGTCCCAACTGTTCTTCATCACTGTCCAACTCAGGCTCCCAGCACTGCTGTATCTCAGCCTGAGCGCGAGTAGAGGGGCCAGGCCCCTCGTCCGACTGTTAAGTCTTGGAGCTCCTCAGAGCCTTCCTCTGACTCTGATGTCACTCCAGGCCCCTCCTCCTCCGATTCCTCAGACTCAGCTGCCGGGTCCATTGGCTGGCGAGGAATCACAACAAGGATTACCTGTATTAAAACTACAGTAATATGCTTCTCTGAGGAATTGGCTGCCTTTCTCTCTGCCATGTTTGACAGAGTAGAAACTGGTTAACTATAACTCAGTTATTATGATGTCCAGAGAATGCCAGGAGCATTCTGATGATGCTTGGATTCCAGAATTGTGAACAGCCTTCTTTGAGAGAATCGTGCTGGTCAAACTGGATTCTGCCAACTACTCCGTTTCAGAGAGTTTTGGAAAATGCGTGCATAGTATGATAGAGATTATTTTCATTAAGGAAAATGTCATGTAGTTATCTGGTTCACTGTACTGTTAACAATATTCCTAGCATAGTTTGTTCTAATTAAATATGATTAGTGTTGGATAGCATTATGCCACAATCGGTGGTTTGTCCTAGCTATTATTTTTTCTCATTTAGGGAAGAGGAAAAATGCGATTAATCTTGAAATTTTATGCTCCTGTTTCTCTGTTGAAGCCCTCCCTCCCTCCCTCCCTCCCTCCCTCCCTCCCTCCCCCCCTCCCTCCCTCCCTCCCTCCCTCCCTTATGTTTGTAGATATATTTATAAATAAACATAGTCAATAAACCTCAAGTGATCTATTCTGTCTTTTAGGAGTAACATGGTTTCCACACACGTATCTTTCAACGTCCTTATGTATTTTGATCATTTTATTGTAGTTTCATAGAACATGTAATCTTGTTACAATAACTGTATATTTGAGCAAGCCGCCCCTTCTCCCGCTAAAACTTTTTTATCCTATTATGGAAATACCCGTTGCTGTCTTTGTTTATACGTGGCAATTTAATCTGCATAAATACTGCCTTCTAAGCTGCTGTTTGCATGCTCAACTTGGGTTTTGAACCTCGGTGTTTTCACAAACTGGCTACACCCAGTCCTTGACATACGACCACAATTACCCCCAGAATTCCCATTGCTAAGCGAGATAGTTGAGTTTTGCCCCATTTTTACCTTTGTTGTTAAGTGAATCACTGCAATTGTTGTTAGTAACAGGGTTGTTAAATGAATCTGGCTTCCCCATTGACTTTGCTTGTCAAAAGGTTGCAAAAGGGTATCACAAGACCTCGGGACACTGCGACTGTCGTAAATACATGCCAAACTTCCAGGTTTTGATCATGTGACCCTGGGGATGCTACAGTGGTCATAAGTGTGAAAAACGGTCATAAGTTGCTTTTTTCAGTGCCGTTGTAACTTTGAATGGTCACCAAATGAATGGTTGTAAGTCGAATGTTTACATGAGAAATAAATCCCCCTCGGGCCATTAATGTATACTTTGGGGGCTGTGCTAGCTAGCCTCATGACATTCAACTGCGCTAATAGTCTCTTCCGTCTCCTAGATTCTCTTGGCCAGTGGGTGAACAACATCCTGAAACATGGGAAATATTTTTGCCAACCTTTTCAAAGGCCTCTTCGGCAAAAAAGAAATGCGTATTCTTATGGTCGGACTGGATGCCGCAGGAAAAACTACTATATTGTACAAGCTTAAACTCGGTGAAATAGTAACTACCATCCCTACTATAGGTAAGAATGCAAGCAATCTCTTAACTGCAACTAAATCTGGGTTTAAAGTAAAATTAAAATAAAATCTGCACAGTATCACAACTCTGGGTAAAAATGCAAAATTAGCCTGCAGAGGTGCTACTTCAGTTAACTCAGTTCAATCAATTCAAGATCTGCGCTGCATTTTTGGAATTCCTTGAACTAAAGGAAACTGCTTGTGGACATACTACATGCAGGTAGTCCTCGACCTATGGCCACAATTGAGCCCAAAATTTCTGTTGCTAAGTGAGACATTTGTTAAATGGGTTTTGCCCCACTTTACGACCTTTCCTTCCACATTTGTTAAGTGAGTCACTTAACCATGTTAAGTTAGTTATGCGATTGTTAAGTGAATCTTGTTTCCCGTTGACTTTGCCTGTCCACAAAAGGGGATCGCATAACCCCAGGACTACAACCGTCATAAATATGAGTCAGTTGCCAAACATCTGAATATTGATCACGTGACCACGGAGATGCTACTACAATGGCTGTAAGTGAAAAATGGTCATAAGTCACTTTTTTTCAGTGCCGTTGTAACTTCAAATGGTCACTAAATGAAATGTAAGTCAAGGACTGTATTGATTTCAAGTGTGTAAGATAAATAGCATGCTATTAAAACCTTTCTGTTCAGTTTTTGCAGTATCATTGTTGAAGTTTAACAATGCATAGACCTGGTTTTTTTGGGGGGTTTTTTAAACTATGTAGGGACACTTCTTCATTTGTTCTTGTTTGGATAAAATCCTACTTTTTGAAAGGCAAGTCTGAGGTGGTCTGAGGATTCCTGAGTGAAAATACAGCAGATTTAATATTATCTAAAAGCATTTACTCTTTAAATAGCCTTCATTTAATTAATTGCATTTGGAAGTTTCGGGAGATAAACAGCTAAATAAAAAGTATGAACATTATGTTGATAATTAGCTTTGTGTATGGCATATTTTATGCATAGTAAATTTAAAATCTAGCCACTCACTTCTTCGACCAGAAAGGCTTAACCAGCTTTTCCTGTTTCCAGAGAGCCAGTTTGATGTGGTAGTGAAGGTGCTGGTCTAGAAACTAGGAGACAGTTCTAGTTGCACCTTAGGCTTTGTGTCAATCAGCAGGAGACTTGAGTTCTAGTCCTGCCTCAGGCACGAAGGCCAGCTGGGTGACTTTGGATCAGTCCCTCTCCCTCAGCTCAATCCCCCTCACAGGGTTGTTGTGAGAAAAATTGGAGGAGGAAGGAGCATTAGGTATGTTCACCACCTTGAGTTTTCCCTACATATATCTATGAAAGCGGAGATAGAAATAGAAGCATCCTCAGTGGCACAGCTAACCTCCCGCAGCCCTCGGTGCATCGTCCTTGTGGGATTATGCATTTACTTATTTTAAACATTTATGTAGCCACTCATCTTTCAAACAACTCTGGATGGTTTCCAATCAAAACTTAAAAGATGTATAAATCATTTTAATACTTTAAAAGTCAACCCATTAAAACATTTTTTTAAAAAAAAACCCCGACACCAATCAGTTCTGATGTGTGTGATCATCTAATCTGCCAAAAGCTTGGGAGAAAGGTGGAGGCTTTGAGCACCCAGTTAGCTGAGATGGTCTGAAGATTCCTGCCATGGACAAGGACTAGAAGACCTCCAAGGTACCCTCTGATCTTGGAGTTCTATAATATTTCACTATATATGTTTGTGTGTGTGTGTTTGTATATATAGCTTTTTAATATATTTATATTTTCTTCTGTTTAGTTGTGTCCAATTCTCAGAAATTGCCTGGATAAGTCCCTGCAGTTTTCTTGGCAAGTTTTTCTTCAGAAGTGATTTGCCATTGTTTCCTTTATAGGGCTGAGAGAGAGTGGCTGGCCCAAGGTCACCCAGCCTGCTTTCATGCCTAAGGCGGGACTAGAACTCCCAGTCTCCTGGTGATTGGCCGAAACTCACCCAAGTGGCTTTCATGGCTAAGGCGAAACTAGAACTCCCAGTCTCCTGGTGATTGGCCGAAACCCACCCACACACTGCTTAGGCAGGACAAGAACTCAGAGTCACCTGATGCCTTAACCATTACACCAAACTGGCTCTCAGCTTTTTAATACCACTTTAAATAAAACATATAAAGTGGGGAGGGAAAGGTTAGTTTTTTCCTTGTAATATAGTGACTCTTGCTTATAAAATTGTTTCGGCTGGGAAGAGGAAGGGGCTGTTGGAAGACCACATGTGACTGATCTCCTCTTAAATGGATAAACCTATCTTCCTCCTGTTAACTAACCCATTCTCTCCCGCTTATTACTGTCTAGGTTTCAATGTAGAAACAGTAGAATACAAGAATATTAGCTTCACGGTGTGGGATGTCGGCGGACAGGATAAGATCAGACCACTCTGGCGCCATTATTTCCAAAATACACAAGGTGAGCTGTTTGCGGTTGCAAGACCCACATTCTGTTTCTATCTATTAAAGCTGCATCAGCGTTAAATTGCTCCAGAATTGCATCGACGGCACCTGGAAATCTTGTAAATTGCATGAGTCAAATGGAAATCTTATGAAGGATACAGGTAGTCCTCGATTTACAAGTTTATTTAGTGACCATTAATCCCTCAGTATTTTTGCTAAAGTAGCTGGAATGGAAGGAGGTCTGCAGATGTAAAAAATAGGCTGAGACCCTAGAAAGAATGCAGAGAAGAGCAACAAAGATGGAGGCTAAAACATAGGAAGAACAGTTGCAGGAATTCGGTATGTCTGATTTAACGATAAGGACTAGGGGTGACATGATAGCAGCCTTCCAACATTTGAGGGGTACCTACAGAGACAACGGGGTCAAGCTATTTTCCAAAAAACCAATAGGCAGGACAAGAAACGATGGATGGAAACTAACCAAGGAGAGAAGCAACCTGGAACTAAGGAGAAATTTCCTAAAGGTGAGAGCAATTAACCAGTGGAATAACTTGCATTCAGAAGTTGTGGGTGCTCCATCACTGGAGGCTTTCAAAAAGAGACTGGACAACCATTTTTCTAAAATGGCATAGGGTCTCCTGCTTGAGCAGGGAGTTGGACTAGAAGACCTCCAAGATCCCTTCCAACTTTGTTATTCTGTTGTTCAGTTTGCCAACTTTAAAAACGGTGGACTTCAACTTCCATAATTCCCCACCCATCTCGACGTTGACAAAGTTAAGGAACACTGCAGTTCTGCTTTGCTGTTTGGAGCCAGCTATTCCATCCCCAAAGTTGCCAAATTAAATGGGTCAAAGACTTTGGCTC
This sequence comes from Azemiops feae, assembly GCA_023970755.1. Taxonomy (NCBI): domain Eukaryota; kingdom Metazoa; phylum Chordata; class Lepidosauria; order Squamata; family Viperidae; genus Azemiops; species Azemiops feae. The sequence continues at coordinate 334,670 of JALGBA010004117.1, read as the reverse complement.
GGTGGCTGCCAGATTCAGTTAGCCTGTTAAAATATAAATGTGGATTAAGAAAATCCATGATTTAGCATAAAACCCAAAAAACGTGAGCCACAGACCAGGGGAAAGACTAATCCACAATTCTGCCTTTGCCATGATCTTAAATGATCCTTTGTGCCTGGCACACTGGCAGCCTTTGCTTAATCTGGTTTACCTCTTCCAAATATGAAACACTGACCTTTTGCTAAATCAAAGAAAGAAATAGAGACTTGTTTATTTAGTGTTAAGAATGGAAGGTTAAATGCAGCATTACTGTTATATAGAAGTGTTTGTGAGGTGTTTAAGCTTCTCATCTATGTATAATTGGTAGTTTATGCAAAACAAAATATATATCCAGTTGGTAGTTTTCTTACATCCTTTCTTTCTCTGTCCCTCCCTCCCTTCTCTTTGTCCCTCTCCCTCCTTTCTTTCTTTCTTTCTTTCTTTCTTTCTTTCTTTCTTTCTTTCTTTCTTTCTTTCTTTCTTTCTTTCTTTCTTTCTTTCTTTCTTTCTTTCTTTCTTTCTTTCTCTCTTCCTCCTTTCCTCCCTCTGTCCTCCCTTCCTTTTCTCTTCATTCTCTTTCCTTCCCTTCTTTGCTCTCTTCCTCCCATCTCTTCTCTCTGTATCTCTCTCCTTCCTTCCCTCTCTCCTTCTGTCTCTTCCTTCCTCTCTTCTTTATTTCTCTGTTTCATCTTTCTCCTCCCTCCCTCCCTCCCTCTTTCTTTCTTTGTTTCTCTTTCCCTCCCTCCCACCTTCTCTCTTCCTTTCTTTCTCTGTCCCTTCCTTCCCTCCTCCTTGTCTCTCTGTCCCTCTCTCTTTCCTGTGGTCACACACAACCCCTTTCAGGGTGACCTGTTAATCTCTCTACCAGCAGGTTAACCACATCAAGCATGTTGCTGATAGAAAATTGAGTAGTGATGTGGGATAAATGCAAACAAGGGTGTGTGTGGGATGTGCTGTTTTCTCCTGCATTGTGAAACTCTTTTTACACAAATTGTTGTTCTAAATTGCTTTGTGCACAACCCCCTTACACAGAATCTTTCTATTGATTTGTTTGTCCAATTTGGGTACTGCCCATCTCTGAGGGCTGATAGTTCATTAACAACATTTTATCTCTTCCCCTTTGTCCAGTTTCCAGCTTTGTCTTAAAAAAAAAAAAAATCCTGTTTCTCCTTCTGTACAGTGTATATTCGCTTTCCAAAATCTGCAATTCTCTTGCGTGACACTGATATTACACAGCATGTTAGTTTTTTGAAGCTGCCTAAGAAGATCACTCTCTGCAGTGTGGTTCGCTTGAAACAGTAAATTACACCCTTGCAAAGTTTACTGCTTTTACTCTCTTTGTGTGTGACTAGCTTTGAAACCCAGTAATCAAAGAAAATTGGATTAAGGTACATGTTGATTGTGGACACCGTTTACAAACACCCAGAAGTCAATTTCGTATTGTTTGAAGCCTAATGTGGCAGGATGTTTCTCTCCCTGTGTATGTATATCTATCAAGACTTAAATTTAAAAAAATATAATAACAATTTTTCCCTCTGAATGAACAACCCCCCCCCCCATTGGTTAGTTTTGAACCAAACACCCTAAAATATTGTGGCTATTTCAAGATGTGTGGACTTCTCTCTGAATTCTCCATCCAGCATTCTGGCTGAGGAATTCTGGGAGTTGAAGTCCAGGCCTACTTTATAACAGGTGGTGCTCGACTTGCGATTCAACAGCACTGGAAAATGTGACTTAATTTTTTTCACACTTAACGACCGTTGCAGCATCCCCACGGACACATGATGAAAATTGAGGTGTTTGGCCACTGACTCGTATTTATGACGGTTGCAGTGCCCCCCTTTGGCGAACTTCTGACGAGCAAAGCCAGCGGGCAAGCCAGATTCACTGAACAACTAACTTGACACCTGCAGTGATTCACTTTACAACTATGGCAAGAAAAGTCGTAAAACGGGGCGATGGAAATGTTGAGCTCAGTTGTGGCAGTCAGGAATGTCTGTACTGCAGCGCAGTGCTTCTCTGCAACTTGAAGATGAATGGACTTCAACTCCCAGAATTCCCTAACCATCCAAGTCATGCAACCTTTTCCTTTTTCTCCTCCCCCCCCCCCCCCCAAATCCAGGCAAATCTGGGGATTTAACTCCACATACCTTAAAAGAGGCCATGGTCGAGGAACACAGTTCTAGACAGCTGTTGGCCGGAATCCCTGGCACCTTCTTATTTAACACCTGCTGTTTCCTTTCAGGCTTGATCTTTGTGGTCGATAGCAACGACAGAGAGCGAGTCAACGAAGCCAGAGAAGAGCTTATGAGAATGTTGGCAGAAGATGAGCTGAGAGATGCTGTCCTTTTAGTCTTCGCTAACAAACAGGTATGTGAGAATAGATGACCTCGAGGGAACCGTTCCTCGTATTTGCAGAATTAGGGACGTCTTAATTTAATGAAAAGAAGAACTAGGGGGTGACATGAGAGCAGTCTTCCAGTATCTCAGGGGCTGCCCCAAAGAAGAGGGAGTCAAGCTATTCTCCAAAGCCCCTGAAGGCAGGAGAAGAAGCAACGGATGGAAACTAATCAAAGAGAGAAGCAACCTGGAACTAAGGAGAAACTTCCTGGCAGTGAGAACAATTAACCAGTGGAACAACCTGCCTCCAGAAGTTGTGGGTGCTCCAACACTGCAGGTTTTTCATAAGAGTCATTAGAGATTGGATAACCATTTGTCTGAAATTGGTATAGGGTCTCCTGCATGAGCAGGGGGTTGGACTAGATGACCTCCCAAGGTCCCTTCCAACTCAAATATTCTCCTACTCTGAACCCTCCTATTTGTTGTCTGGTTTTAGGAATCTCCCCGACCAGTTGTTCTGTGATGATGAAAAAAATGGATTACTCAAAGCTTCAGCCATATCGAAAAATATCTCAGATTTTACCTGCTTTCTAAGGGAGAATCACGTTTTGAGAGATTTTCCCTCCGCTGATCACATTACCTGTGAGCAACTCATAGATATGAGTCAGTTGCCAAGGGGCCGATTTTTGATCACGTGACCTTAAAGACTGTTTGTGAAAAACAGTCACAAGTGACTTTTTTCATTGCCATTGTAACTTCAAACGGTCACTAAGCAAAGCGATAGGTGTAACGACTGCCTCTTGATTATAGAGTATAGGCAGTCCTCGCCTTACAACAGTTCATTTAGTGTTCAAACTTACAACGGTATTGAAAAAAATGATGTACCCATTTTTCCATAGCTACGACCGTCGCAGCCTCCTCGGGGTCACGTAATCGAAATTCAGGCACTTGGCAACTGACTCGTACCTATGACGGTTGCAGTGACCCGGGGTCACCTTTTGCGGTCTTCTGATGAGCAAAGTCAGTGGGGATTCACTTAACCATGTTACTAACAACAACTGGCAAGAAAGGTCGTAAAACGGAGCAAAACTCGTTTAAACACATGTCTCGCTTAGCAACATAAAGTTTGGGTTCGGTTGTAGTCGTAAGTCGAGGACTTTGCCTTAGCGAAAAGCTAAGTTTGTTTAAATACGGTTCTCTCCTCTGCGATGGGGTTAAAAAAAATTAATAATAATAACCGCCTTTCCTAAAGCCAGTTGCTTCCCTTTCCAGGACCTGCCAAACGCCATGAATGCCGCGGAAATCACAGACAAACTAGGATTGCATTCTCTCCGCCACAGAAACTGGTACATCCAGGCCACCTGTGCCACCAGCGGGGACGGCCTCTATGAAGGACTGGACTGGCTGTCCAATCAGCTCCGAAACCAGAAATGAAGCCCTGAATGGTTCCTCTTTTCTCCACCCCTCTTCCTCTTCCTCTCCCTCCCTCCCCTCCCTCGCTTTACTCTAATGTGGCAAACCATGCCACTTTGTAGTATCGAGTGCCGGAAAACTGTTTTCCTCGTCTCGTCCACAAGGATTGTCCTTCACCACGCTGTACATGTGGCAAAACCAAGCCCGAAAGAGAGAGAAAAAAAAACAAGTTTTAGCTTTTTATTTTCTTATTTAATGTAAATAGTTCTTGTTTTTCCCCCACGAGGCAGTTTCTGGTACTCCTATGCAATATTATTCGGATTTTTTTTTTTTTTTTACGATAAAAGGTTAAAAAGAAAAGAAAAGAAAAACAACCCAACAACTTTGAGGGGATTCAGGAAGAAAGAAAGAAGAAAAAAAAAAAAAGAGGTTGCCAGGAATCTGGTTTTGTTTGTTTGTGTGCGCGTGTGTGGACTAGATCCCTCTCGGCTTGCAGATCTGGTCTGAGGCCTGTTTTCCGCAGCCATGTTTTTAAGCCTGGGGACGAGTTTCTTTTTAGAAGACGGGGGTGGGGGTGGGTGGGAAGGAGGGTGGAAAGACTTGAACCCAGGACCCTTTGCAATTTCTGCAACGACGTGACTCGTTCCAGATCATAAAATTAGCTTGATCTTCTTGTGATTGGAGCTGGGTGGGAGACTTACCCCAGAGTTAGAGCGAAGTCAGTAGAAGTTGCAGATTAACAAGAAATTGGGACATTCCCCCCCCCCCCGGTACCCTTTTAACTGCCCCTTAGATTTCGATTTTAAAAAATTATTTTTCCCCCCTCCAACCTATCAGTGCCATCTTCCTCTTCCTCTCTGTCTCTGCGGGGCGTAGCTCCTTCAAAAATCCTTGTACTTCTCCAGCCTAGAATTACTTCCAAAGACGGTCCTCTTGCACAAACGTCACAACGGCAGCCCCACTTCAGCAAGTACTGTACTTAAATAAGAAATGTCACACAAGCTTTCCGTTGTTACATCCGGGAAAGGGGGGGGAGGATATCAAAGACACGAGAGTTTGATAATCGGGCGTCTTCCATTCTTAGACGTGTCTAGATTCCATTTTCGGAACGCGAGAAACGCCCTTTTTACATCCCTCATACTGCAAGGTTTGAGATTTGCCATGCCAGATTTTAACTTTTTTGTTTAGTTTTTTTTTTCTTTTGTATTTTGATAATTAAAAAAAATACCACCGAAAAACCTGGAGCTGTTGCAACTCGAGAAAAACACGATCAGAACTGGTTTGTTTGGTGTGGACAAGGAAAAAAAAAAAAACCCTCTTGTTTGCTTTCAATACAGTAATCGACTGTTTTGTATACTTGTTTTCAGTTATCATTTCAACAAACGAGCACTGTAATTAAAGCTATTAGAATAAAAATCTCTTAACTATTCTCTGGGGTGTGTAAGGTTTGGCTTGTTCTCTCGCGCTCGGATCTGGCCCGTGGGGACTTAATATCGAGTAGCGGCGTTCGTGTTTGCTAATTCTTCCACTAGTGGGGGTTTTGTCTAGGAGGTTTTTAGGAGGAGATTGGACAGCCATCTGTCTGAAATGGGATAGGACAGGGGTCCCCAACCTATGGTCCGCAGCCCAGTACCGGGCATTGGCCTATTGGCCACCGGGCCACGGGAACAACTGGTGAGCCGCCCCTCCCCCACTGAGGTAGCCACGCCACCGTGTGCGCGCATGTGCGGGCCACGTGCACATTTCCCTGCTCCTGGGCCGCCAAGCTGGAAAGGCTGGGAGCTCTGGTATAGGGCCTCCTGCTTGAGCAGGGGGTGGACTAGAAGATCTCCAGGGTCCCATCCAGCTCTGTTATTTTATAATTATGCTTAAGCTGTCCCATTTGTTCTCTCATAGGGATGTTGGGGGACAGCCACGCCATTGACACATTAAGAGAGACGAGATCTAGGTGTCCTAGTTGGTTAACATTTAAGTAATGAGCCAGCAGTGTGCATCAGCAGCCAAAAAAGCCAATGCAATCCTAGGCTGCATTGACAGAGGGATGGAATCAAGATCACGTGAAGTGTTCATACCAATTTATAATTCCTCGATAAGGCCACGTTTGGAAAACACTCCAGTTTCGGTCGCCACGATATAAAAAAAAAGATGTGGAGAGACTAGAAAGAGGGCAGAGACGAGCAACAAAGATGATTAGGGGGCTGGAGGATAAAACATGGAACAGTTGCAGGAATTGGGCATGTCTAGTTTAATGAAGAGAAGGACGAGGGGAGACATGAAGGCAGTCTTCCAATATCTGGTCAATCTCTTCTCCAAGGCACTCGGAAGCAGGACAAGAAGCCATGGATGGAAACTAAGCAAGGAGGGAACTAACCAAGAACTAAGGAGAAATTTCCTTTACAGAACAATTATCACTGGAACGACTTGCCTTCAGAAGTCGTGGGTGTTCGTTCCATCACTGGAGGTTTTTAAGAAGAGACTGCACAGCCGTTCGTCTGAAATGGTATAGAGTCTCCTGCTCAAGCAGGGGGTTGGACTAGAAGACCTCCAACGTCCCTCCCAACCCAATTATTCTGTGTTCTGAATGCTGGGTAAAATGACGCGGACTGCGCCTGCTTCTGATCATTCCTATTGGTTGCAACGCAGGAGGGTTGATGGCTCAACTATAAATAGTCCTGGACTTAAAACCATAACTGAGCCTGAAATTACGGTCATAAATTGAAGCACCCATAAGACCAGAAGTAATTTTCTGGCCTTTTTCTTGGCGGTTAAGGAAACTCATTCATTTGAATTGAGTGGGTTTTTTTTGTTTTTGTTTCCCAAAGACTGGTTAAAAAAAAAATAGTGAATTGCAGTCACACAAGTACAAAACCCCACAACTGGTCATCAGCATGACCCGACATGCGATCACGTGGCTTAAGACCAGCAGCCTGAGCATTATGACCCCTTGGGTGCTTTACGCTTGGCTGACGGTTGAAAAACAACCGGTCATTAAGCGAGGACCACCCGTAGCTTCAGCTGTAGAGGAAACGGCCTTGACCTTGTTCTCCAGGCAAATTTGAGTCTCCTTCAAATATCGGAGAGCATGTGGACTAGAAACTTGGAAGCTGAGGCTGGGCTCCCAGCTTGTCCACGGAAGCTCCCTCTGTAATTGGGCCAACCCCAGCATGGTGGGGAAGGGCCAGGCTGCCTCCCCACAACAATGGGGAGGGTCCGGGAGGATTTGAGGCCGGGTGGCGTTGGAGAAGACTTGCTGATGGATTCAATTTTGAGCCTCTGATGGGGAATCAATTGCCAGAAAGGAACAGGATCTACTTGGGAGTAGATCCAAAGGATTTCAGGTAGTCCTTGACCATTCTCTTAGTGACCAAAGATACAACAGCAAGGGCTTACGGCCGTTTTTCACACTTAACGACCGTTGTAGCACCCCCATGGTCATGTGATCAAAATTCAGACGTTTGGCGACTAACTCACATTTATGACGCTTGCAGCATCCCGGCATCACATGATCCCCTTTTGCAACTTCCCCAGCTGGCTTTCGAGAAGCAACGTGCACGGGAGAAGCCAGATCTGCTTAACAACTGCCTGATCCACTTAATGACTGCAGTGAGCCTAACAACCGTGGCGGAAAGGTCCTAAAATCAGGCACAGCTCGCAACAAACGCTATACTTAACGATGAAAATTCTGACCTCCATTATGGTTGTAAGTGGAGGACTATTCCCCCATAATCTCTTTGGCCGGAGATGGTCCCTAACAAGATGCTTTTTATCTTATCAGAAAAACCTGCCAGCAACTATTAGTTTATAATTAGAGGTGCAAAGTTATTGCTGATTAAATGACAGGCAGCGGAAGTGAAAGGAAGGAGGGAGGGAGGGAGGGAGAGAGAAAAAAGGAAAGAAAGTGAGTGGAGAGCTAGAAAGAAGGAAGGGAGAGAAAAAAAAGGAAAAAAAGAGGGAGAAGGGCTGAAAGAGCGAAAGAGAAGGAAAAGAAAGAAGGAAAGGAAGAAGAGGATGGAAGAAAGGAAGGAAGGAAAAGAAGATAGAAGAAGGGAAGAGGAAGAGGAAGGAAGGAAGGAAAAGAAGATAGAGGGAAGAAGGAAAGAGGAAGGAAGGGGACCCAACTTTTTTAGTACAGAGATAATACGGTACTGCACACTCAAAAGTTTAAATGAATAATCAATATTGGCCTAATACTAATAACGAATATTCTGAAAAACAAACACTCATAAAATATTCTTCCCTTAATTTTAATCTAATCAATGGTCAAATAAGGTCTATTTTTTAAAAAAAAACACAATATTTTTTAAGTCACTTCCAATCCATGGTTAAAAGTTGATTTTCCCAACTTTCCCTTTCCAGCTGTGCTGGGCTTTTTCTGTACTTGATTCTCTACTGCCCCCTGCTGGATCTGCTCAATTTTCAAAATCTTTCTTTGGCTAGTTTCCCCCCCCCCCAAAAAAAATTGGTTCAATCGTGGGTCAATTTTTGAACAATTATTGTGAGGATAAAGCCTCTGACTACTTTGCATACAGATAGTCCTCGACTTATGACCACAAATGAGTCCAAACTTTCTGTCGCTAAATGAAACAATGAAGTGAATTTTGTCGTTTTACAACCTTTCTTACTACAGTTGTTAAGTGAATCGTACGGTTGTTAAGCGAATCTGGCTGTCCCCTGATCTTGTCTGAAGGTTACAAAAGGGAGTCACGTGACCCCAGGACACTGCGACAGTCATAAATACGAGTCAGTGGCAAAGTTCTACGTTCTCCCATCCTGTCCCCCGCCCTCGTTTGGGTTGGCCCTTCAGTTCCCAGAGTTCCTGTGGAATATTTGTAGGATATTATGGGATTGGGAGAAACTGGTGGAGTAGAGTTTGGTCTTCAGAAGATTTTGGGGTTTTTTTTGTCTGTTTTGGACCCAGTTTCTTGCTAATACATTGAAGGTGAAAGGTGAGCTATAATCAGTGTTTCTCAACCTGGGGCAACTGTAAGACGTGTGAAGTTCAGCTCCCAGAATTCCCCAGCCAGCCTCCCCTCTTAATGCATGATGGCTGGGGAATTCTGGGAGTTGAAGTCCATCCATGTTAAAGTTGCCCAGTTGACAAAATCTGGTGCAGACTCTGCCCCTCCCCCTCTTGCAAAACCTTCCTAGCCCAAACATTCAGAAATTTTGTCATTATCCCAACCCATTTGGAAAGTTGAGCGTGCAATTTCCCATAATGCCCCAGAGCTTTCCGACCAAACCATTTGCAAAGATAGGAGCCCTGTTCCTAATTCCTGGCCAAAGCCGTGTCACCCAACACTGTGTCAATGGATATTTCTAGCATAAATTCCACATTTGTGTGTGTGTTGTGTTTGCAACGGCCTGGTAACTTTTCCAAGCAACGAGGCCACCTCTGGCTGTTTTGTCAGTATTCTCTGCCTGTGTGTGGCTTGGTTTTGTTCTTTTACGACACCCCAATTTCACAATTTTCTGCCCCCGGTTTTTTGGGGGAGGGGGGCTGGATTGCCCTCTCCTGGGGGCTTATGACCCCCGGTTTTGCCCATAAAGCTGCTTTTCTCACGGGATTCCCCTACTTAACATGTAGGTGAGAAGTTCCACCCTTCCCACCAACTTTGTTATGTAAGGAGGTTATTGGGGGGGTGTCGTTGGGCCCCACTTCCTCTCCTCGCCCCCCCCTCCCCCCTTATAGCAGGAAGCTCAGGCACCAGCCAGCCCCAAGCCCTAAACTGAGAAATATGCTTTATAAAAAAGACATCAATTGCACGGATTTATGGCCTCGCCAGTGTCCCCTTGTAAAGCAATTGAGTGAAAAGGGAGACACATATCAATTTTCTTGCAATTAAAAGCAAGAAAAAACAACCCAGTGATTTTTTTTCTGCTTTTCCAGTTTAAAAAAGAAAACATTTTATCTTTTCCATGTTTTACTTTTTCCTTTTCTTTCCTTTTTCTTCCTTCTTTCTTTCCTCTTTCCCCTGCCTATCTTCCTTTCCTTCCTTCCATCTTTTAATAATAATAATAAAGTTGGAAGGGACCTTGGAGGTCATCTAGTCCAACCCCTTGCTCAAGCAGGAGACTCTATATCCTTCCAGACAAATGGCTGTCCAATCTCTTCTTAAAAACTTCCAGTGTTGGAACATTCACCGCTTCTGGAGGCAGGTTGTTCCACTGGTTAATTGTCCCCTTCCTATCTTCTTTCCTTTCCTTCCATCTTTTCTCCCCTTCCCATCTTCCTTTCCTTCCTTCCTTCCTTTTTCCCCTTCCTATTTTTTTTCTCTTTCCTTCCTTCTCTTCTTTCCATCTTTTTTCTTCCTTCCTTTTCCCTTCCTTCCTTTCCTCTCCTTCATATCTTCCTTCTTTCCTTCCTCCCTTCTTTCCATTTTTTTTCCTTCCTTTCTTCCTTCTTTCCATCCTTCCTTCCCTCCTCCTCTCCCTCCCTCCCTCCTTCCCTTTATTTGATTTTAATATGTTACTTTTAGGGCCACCTGTTATTTTTCTCCACTTCATTTGATGCATCAGTATTTCCCCCCACACACACACACAGATTTTATTTTCTGATTTATTCCTTAATCTATGAATTAAATTTAGGGCTGCTCTTCTTGGGGTGGTTCCCTGCATTTTTTTTAAAAATGACATAAAACAAGGAGAATATGAAAAGACTCTGGGTGTTTGGGGTGGAGAATTAAAACTTCTTGAAAACTTTCATGGAAACATTCATTACAATGTTAATTCAAAATTAAAATTCATGTTCAAATTAACCCAAGAACTAAATGAAGTTTGCATTGAATTTGAACATGGAATTTTAATTTTTAGTGAACAATTAAATTTTAATTAAAGGGAGCAATGTTCCAAATTTTCTCCAATTTCCCCCCATTTTTGCAGTCTCAGCCTGGATTGGAGCAAAACCAGCTTAAAATAATCTTTACCTGTGCCTGAAGAACAGTTTTTGGAGGTGAATTCAAACCAGATCTAACTTGATTCAACTGTTATCTCAGAAAAGCCCAAAATTTCCATTATGTTAAGCAAGACAGTTCTTAAATGAGTTTTACCCCATTTTACGACCATGTTGCCACAGTTGTTAAGGGAAACTGGCTTTTCCCATTGAATTTGCTCGTCAGAACATTGCAAAAGGGGGGTCATGCAACCCCCGGACATTGCAATTGTCATAAATATGAATTAGATGCCAATTACATGACCACAGGGATTCTGCAATGATCATAAGTATAAAAAATGCCATTTCAGTGCCGTTGTAACTATGGTCACTAAATAATTGTTAAGTATCTGTAGATTACCAGATTTAGCCTGCAACACTTTGGAGGACCAGAAGAGGGCAGCAAAAATATACAAAAAAAACACAAAAATCTCTTCCTTTTAAAAAAAATCCTTTGCTGCCATCTAGTGACCATCTGCAACCAAGATCTGATATTATTCCTAATACTTTTATCACATTAATACAGGTAATCCTCAACATACGGCCACAATTGAGCCCCCGTTTTTTTTTTTTTGCTAAGTGAGACATTTATTAAGTGACTTTAGCCCCATTTTACAACCTTTCTTGCTACAGCTGTTAAGTGAATCGTGACAGTTGTTAAGGGATTAACAGGATTGTTAAGTGAATCCGGCTTCCCCCATTGACTTTGCTTGTCAGAAGGTCGCAAAAGGGGATCACATGACCCTGGGACGCTGCCACCGTCATAAGTATGAGTCAGTTGCCAAGCGTCTGAATTTTGATCGGATGCTTGGGGATGTTCGGATGTTCCTAAGTGTGAAAAGTGGTCATAAGTCACTTTTCTCAGTGCCGTTGTAATTTTGAATGGTCACTAAATGAAGCATTGTCCGTTGAGGACTACCTGTATTTCTCCATTTTTAATGACTTGGAGAAACAAACACAAGGTTGGAAGCAACATAAGAAGAGCCATTATATGGGCTCTTCAAAAATCCAACATTTCTTCCCACTTTCTCTTCTCCAAGATCCACATTCTTCTGTACAGAGAATTATTACAGAATATTTCTTTTATATATAAGCTTTTTGTGAAGAGGGGGGCTACCACTCAGAAGGTCCCGCTATGGAGCCACTATAGATCAAATCCTTGGAGAAGTGCTAGCTCTATCCATTGTTTTGGGACTTCAGCTCCCAAAATTCCTCAGCCAACCACATTGGTTAGGGAATTCTGGGAGCTGGAGTCCTCCCCCCTTAAAGCAAGGCTGGCTGGGGGATTCTGGGAGTTGAAGTCTGCTCATTTTAAAGTTGCCAAGGTTGTAAAACTCTGCTCTAGAGGACTCAAATTCTGTGTTGTTTCCCCAACAGTCACTTTCAGTGACTTCAAAAGGAAACCACTGCACGAAAAACGAGGAAGAGGAGAAAATTGTGGCTGAATTACCAGTGTGGTTGCCCACTTCCACTCACACAAAGCTTCAGAGGACATTGCAACAGATGTGCCAGAAACCGAAGCCGAATGGGTGAAGATATTGTGTGCAAATGCCCCAAAATGCACCTACAATTAGCAACTGATAAGAGCTATCTGTTTTCTCCCAGGAAGTGCCAAGATGCCAGTCCTCATGAAGGTGCAGTCCTTTTTTCCTAATATGGAACTCCAATTGCCTTCAGGGTTGGATTGATCAGTAAGACCACTATCCACGTAGAAGACATATAGAGGTAGTCCTCAAATTACAACCACAATGGAGCCCAAAATTTCCATTGCTGAGAGACAGTTGTTAAATGAGTTTTGCCCCATTTTACAACCTTTCTTGCCATAGAATCCCTGCAGTTGTTAAGTTAGTCACACAGTTGTTAAGTGAATCCGGCTTCCCCCATTGACTTTCCTTGACAGAAGGTCGCAATAGGGGATCACGTGACCCCGGGACTCTGCGACCGTCATAAATACGAGTCAGTTGCTAAGCCTCTGAATTTTGACCATGTGACCACAGGGATGTCACAATGGTTGTAAAGTTGTCAAATAGCCGCTAAACGAATGGTTGTTAAGCCGAGGACAATTCTCTTTGAATTCTGAGGATGGTTGAGGTCCATCTTTCAAAGGGATTTGAGTTTGTAAATTGCAAAAGGGTTTGTAATTTGAAAATTGTAGAAGTTTGTAATTAAATTGCAGAGGTCTGAATTTGTAAATTGCAAAGGGGTTCAAAATTTCTGTTACAAAGGGATTTGTAATTTCTAAATGGCAAAGCAGTTTGAATTTGTAAGCTGCAAAAGTGTTTGTAATTTCTAAATCGCAAATGGGTTTGTAATTTCTAAATTGCAAAGGGCTTTGGAATTTGTAAACTGCAAAGAGGTTTGTAATTTCTAAATTTCAAAGGGGTTCAGAATTTGTAAATTGCAGAAGGAAGCAGCCTTAAAATTGGCAGTGATGCGGCCTGTTGGAAAAAAATAAGCCAAGATAATTAACACTTTGAAGACTAAATATATTTATACTTCGCTGTTTTCCATAACCCTCACCCTATTTCTTCTGGAGTTGGCAAAATTCCCCAAAATTCCTGGATCTAAGAAAAATCGCAGCCAGAATATAGACATCAGTGGCCAACACTTTGTATTCTTGTCAAAAGGGATGAAGATGCTGAGCTGATCCCAATGATTCAATTTAATGACAATATCTGTAATTAATCTGTTCTGTAATTACAAGACCCGTGGTTGCTTCTGAAATCGGCCGACGGTCGCAACTACACAAAACAAACAAACAAACAAACCCCATAATCTGCTTGCATTCCTCCGTCCTTTGTTTGAAGCTTGATGAACTTCAGAAGCGGATTTTTGCAATCTGAAAGTATCTCCTGTTTGGGATGTACCTGATTCCCAATCTCTGATCTTTGGAAATCAGCCTCCTATTGCTTTTTTTTTGGGTAAAAAAAAAATTAAATTCTGCGCGACCGATCAGACGCTTTCTTTTCATCACTTTGGGGGAGAAGTAAAAAAAAAGAAAAAAAGAAAAACCAAAACCTCAAATAATTTTATATTTTGGACCCGGCATTTGTAAACGATCAATTTGCGCTGGCCGGTTAACATAAATTTTTATGTTTGTTAAAGGTCAGGATCCTTTTGAACAAAAAACAAAACAAAAACGACCCTTGTGGGGCAGCGGTAACAACGGACGGAGGGAAATCAACGTCCCGTCTAGGAAAAGGATGTGGAATTTTGCGCCAAACCAGAATCTGTTTCCGCTTTAGGGTCAAAGTAACGACATGATGGGAAATTCTGGTTTGTTTTACAAGGATGGATCAATTGTCTGAATCCGTGTCATGCCGCCTTTTGGCGGGGATGGATTTTAAGGATTCACCCCGTGTCCGTTTCCGGGACTCTGAAGTTCTGTCTCCGGAAAACGGGGACTGGGTATGACTTCGATGTCGGTGCTCCTTCTTTTTCTGCTTGGAGGGAGGCGTCGAAGTTGTGTTGCGCTCACACCGGTCGGGGTGTGGGTGTGGTGCTCGGGCCGGGGATGAGGGTTTGTCACTCCGGCTGGGATCCAGAGGGGGCTTCTGTTTCCTGTGAAAAGCAACAACGGCCAAGTCAGGCAATGCGATTCGCAGAATGGATGCCAGCCCCGCGAGGTAGACCGCACTAAGAAAACGACGTCACGGTGGCTAGTGCTACTTTTATGATTAAAATGATTAAAAAAACAGATAGATTTTAAGCCAGAATTATTTTGGTTAGGCATAATTGTAGGAAATTATGAGAAAGGGTGTATATATTTAATTTTACATATATTAACTGCAGCAAGAATTGTATTCGCTCAGCGTTGGAAAAACGGAAGATTTACCAGCGGAGGAAGAGTTAATTAAAAAAATCTTAAAGAGTGTGCAGAAATGGATACATTGACATTGAAAATGAAAGAGAAAGAAGACTCAAGTTTATTTTAGAATATGGGATACCTTTTATCATTGGCTAGAAAAACGAGGTAGAGAGAAAGGAACTTAATATGTATTAGTAAGTTAAATGTTAGAACCCAGACAATATGTTGCTGATAAAATATTATGCACTTGTGATTATAAAAACTAATAAAAATATGTATATATATAAAAAAAATATATAGGGGTGGTCCTTGACTTGACCACAGCTGAGCCCAATCTCGGACAGGATGCCAGCCCTTCGAAGTAGACCAGACCAGACTGGGAAACTAACATCATGGAGGCTAACACTACTTTTATGATTAAAGTTATACAGGTAGTCCTCAACTTACGACCATCATTGAGCCCAAAATCTCTGAGGCAGTTGTTAAGTGAGTTGTGCCCCATTTTACGACCTTGCTTGCTACAGTTAAGTGAATCGGGCTTCCCCATTGTTATAAAGTCACAAAAGGGGATCACGTGACCCCCCCAGGGCACTGTGACCGTCATCAATACGAGTCAGCTCCCGAGCATCTGAATTTTGAACACGTGACGGGGGGGGGGAATGCTGCAACGGTCGTGAGGCAAACGGTCATATGTCGTTTTATACAGTACTGTTGTCAGTTTGAACGGTCACTAAACGGATGGCTGTAAACTGAGGACTACTTGTAGTAAAAGAATTTTGCAAGACTCTTTAAAAAAAGCGTCTTATCTAAGATGCTCTCTCGAATGGCAGTTCTAGCCCAGACTCAAATTTCTTTTATTTTATGGTTGCCTCAGAGGCGACTCTGCTTCCTGCCTCTCAGAGCGACTCCTTCCGTCCAGCATAAAGTAGTCCTCGACGTACGGCCATTTTTTAGCGACCATTTGAAGTTACAACGGCACTGAAGAAAAGTGACTTACAAAGGTCCTCGTTCTTGCAACCGTTGTGTAATCCCCACAACCATGTGATCAAAATTTGGGCACTTGGCAACCGGCATATACTGTATTTAAGATGGCTGCATATATTTATGTGATCCCCATTTGCGACCTTCCCAGCTGGTTTCAATGTGGGAATCCGGATTCATTTAATGACCATGTGGTTCACTTAACTACTGCAAAGATTTGCTTAACAACAACGGCAAAAAAGGTGAAATTGGGTAAAATTGACTCAACAACTAGGTTGCTTAGCAACAGAAATTCTGGTCCCTATTGCGGTTGTAAGTTGAGAACTAGTTGTGCTATACAGAGTGAGGAATGAGGGTACAGGACACTTTCAAAGAGACGTAACTTTACAAAAATTCCTCTTTGGACTAGGTGGACTTCCACTCCCATAATCCCCCAGCCAGCCATGCTTTAAGAGGGGAGGACTTCCACTCCCATAATCCCCCAGCCAGCCATGCTTTAAGAGGGGAGGACTTCCACTCCCATAATCCCCCAGCCAGCCATGCTTTAAGAGGGGAGGACTTCCACTCCCAGAATCCCCCAGCCAGCCATGCTTTAAGAGGGGAGGACTTCCACTCCCATAATCCCCCAGCCAGCCATGCTTTAAGAGGGGAGGACTTCCACTCCCATAATCCCCCAGCCAGCCATGCTTTAAGAGGGGAGGACTTCCACTCCCATAATCCCCCAGCCAGCCATGCTTTAAGAGGGGAGGACTTCCACTCCCAGAATCCCCCAGCCAGCCATGCTTTAAGAGGGGAGGACTTCCACTCCCAGAATCCCCCAGCCAGCCATGCTTTAAGAGGAGAGGACTTCAACTCCCATAATCCCCCAGCTGGTGTGATACCTTTTCTCATTATTTGAATACAATGAGGACGACTCTCTCTTCTTCTGGTGTTTTTCTTTCTCTTTCTCTTTCTTCTTCTCTTTCTTTTCTTTTTTTTCTTTCTTTTCTTTCTTCTGTTTCTTTTTCTCCTTTTTCTTTTTCTTCTGCTTCTCCTTTTTCGACTTCTTGACGACCCCGCTCCTGCCGGATAAATAAAGGAAAGACCGTCCACTTTCACATCGTTTTCTATTCCACCAAAAATATCCCCACTAGCCCAAATTTTGCCCCAAGGGGGGGGGGTGTTAGGCTCACGCAGGTCACAAATAACAGTATGGTACAGCTAGTCCTCAAGTTACGACCACAGTTGAGCCCAAAATTTCAGTTGCTAAGTGAGACATTTAAGTGAACTTTGCCCCAGATTAAGACCTTTCTTGTCACGGCTATTAAGTGACTTACTGAAATTGTTAATTTAGCAACGTGGACGTTAAGTGAATCTGGCTTCCCCATTTGACTTTGCTTGTCAGAAGGTTGCAAAAAGGGGATCACGTGACCCGGGGACACCTTGACCGTCATAAATATGAGTCAGCTGGCAAGCATCCCAATTTTGCTCATTTCATAAAAGAGATATATCTACATTATAGGTATTGTTTTAATCATTGCAAGCACCTTATGCACTTCCTGCATTGTAGGTGGTCCTTGATTTATGACCACCAGGGAGCCCAGAATTTCTGTGGCTAAGCGAGACAGTTGCCAAGTGAGTTTTGCTCCATTTTGCGACCTTCCTTGCCACCGTTCTTAAGTGAATTACTGCGGTTGCTAAGTGAATCACGGGGTTAAGTGAGACTAACTTCCTGCTTGTCAGAAGGTCGCAAAAGGGGATCACATGACCCCGGGACGCTGCAACACCGTCATAAATACGAATCAGTTGCCAAGCACGTCTGAGTCTTGGCCACGTCACCATGAGGGATGCTGCGACAGTCGTAAGTGTGAAAAACGGACATAGATCAGCTTTTATATTGCCCCTGTAGCTTTGAACGGTCACTAAGCGAAGTGTAGGTAAGTCGAGGACTGCCTGTAAAACAATAAAATAAATTAAAAATAAAATAAAATCGAGAGGGTCCTTACTCCAACACTGCGGCCTTGTTTTCCTCATCCAGCCCCTGAGGAGAAGCTGAGGCTTTGGCGGTCTTTGCCACCGGTTGATGCTGAAATTTCGGAGACAAAAACAGAAAACAGATCAAAAAATCCCAGACAGTCGTTAGGAGAGCAACGCTGGATTTGCCACAATGTTGTACGGCCAACACAACTTACTGTAAACACGGAAAGGCCCAACTTGGCAGCTTCTTTATCTTCCTTAGAAAACATCACCCTGGCGCCAGCATTCCTAAAAAAATTACAGCGGAATTAAAGACCAGAAAAGTCCTTAATTTTTGCTTTCAGTTTGGGTGGTCATCCTTAAAAGGAAAATTTTATTTTCCTTAAAAGAAAAACCTGCAGTCCTGCTAGGGGTTTGTGTTTGTGTGTGTGTGTGTGTGTGTGTGTGTGTGTGTTGAAACAGGACATTTTGGGGGGGGGAAAGAAAGAGGCTGTTGTGAAGAGCTACACGAAATTCATCCTTGCTAACAATGTATAGGTAGTTCTTGACGTACAATAGTAGTAACTGTGAGAGGGACCTCGGAGTCCTAGTGGACGATCCCTTAAATATGAGCCAGCCGTGTGCTGCAGCTGCCAAAAAAGCCAACCCAGTGCTGGGCTCCATTAACAGAGGGATAGAATCAGGATCACGTGAAGTGTTAATACCACTTTACAAGGCCTTGGTAAGGCCACACTTGGAATACGGCATCCAGTTTTGGTCACCGCGATGTAAAAAAGACGTCGAGACTCTAGAAAGAGTGCAGAGAAGGGCAACAAAGATGATTAGGGGACTGGAGGCTAAAGCATATCAGGAACGTTTGCTGGAATTGGGGATGTCTAGTTTAATGAAAAGAAGGACTAGGGGTGACATGATAGCAGTATTCCAATATCTCAGGGGCTGCCCCAAAGAAGAGGGAGTCAAGCTATTCTCCAAGGCGCCTGAGGGCAGGACAAGAAGTAATGGATGGAAACTAGTCAAGGAAAGAAGCAACCTAGAACTAAGGAGAAACTTCCTAACAGTTGGAACAATTAACCAGTGGAACAACTTTGCCTCCAGAAGCTGTGAATGCTCCAACACTGGAAGTTTTCAAGAAGAGACTGGACAGCCATTTATCTGAAATGGTATAGGGTTTCCTGCCTGAGCAAGGAGTTGGACTAGATGACCTCTAAATTCTCTTCCAACTTTATTGTTATTATTGTTTAGTGACTGTTCGAAGACATAACAGCACTAAAAAAAGTGATTTATGATAGGTCCTCGCACTTATGACCATCAAAGCATCCCCACAGATGTCACCAGGGTTGAATGGTGAGGTCCTGGGTGCTCTCTGAGCTTGGTAGTTTCCTTGAAGACGTTTCATGACCCAACTAGGGAACATCATCAGTGCTAGAACGGAGGGGAGGCGTGTTGGAAGAAAGAAAGAAAGAAAGAAAGAAAGAAAGAAAGAAAGAAAGAAAGAAAGAAAGAAAGAAAGAAGAAGAAGAAGAAGAAGAAGAAGAAGAAGAAGAAGAAGAAGAAGAAGAAGAAGAAGAAGAAGAAGAGGAGGAGGAGGGAGGGGAGGAGGAGGAGGAGGAGGAGGAGGAGGACTTTGCGCTCCTTGGTGCTCTCTGAGCTTGTTGATTTTCTTGCAGACGTTTCATGACCCAACTAGGTAACATCATCAGAGCTAGAAGGAAGTTGAGTTTGTGGAGAGGAGGAGGAGGAGGAGGAGGACTGTGGGATCCTTGGTGCCCTCTAAGCTTGGTGGTTTCCTTGCAGACATTTCATGACCCAACAAGGGAAAATCATCAGTGCTGGAAGGGAGGGAGATTGTTTCAAGACCATCATAGTCGAATCTGGCTTATTTCTCTTGAAGGTCATCCTCATTACTGTCTACACCAGCGTCTGTCAATTCCAGCAACTTTAAGACATACGGACTTCAACTCCCAGAATTCCTCAGACTGGTCGCTCCTCCCAGAACATAGATCTAGGTATTCACTAAGAGTTGACACCAACGTGACATCACCTAATCCAGGGGTAGGCAACCTTGGCTCTTTTATGACTCGTGGACTTCAACTCCCAGAATTCTGGGAGTTGAAGTCCACGAGTCATAAAAGAGCCAAGGTTGCCTACCCCTGACCTAATCCATCAAACGTGTCTTGGAAGACTGATCATGCTCTACTTCCCCCGCTTATACATATGTGAATTAAGGAGGTATCTGAATTCCTTGCACAAACTTTCTTGTTTTGGACCAACTATTTCAGAATATTTGAGAATAACAAAGTTGAAAGGGACCTTGGAGGTCTTCTAGTCCAACCCCCTGCTCAAAAACTACGTTGTATGCTCAAAAACCTGCAGACTGCTCAAAAACTATGTTTCCCCCCTTATTGGTCTGGGTAAGGGATCCGGCCTATCTTGTCCAGCTCATCTTCCATATTGTCTACATCCGTGATTCTCAACCTTAGCAAGGTTGAAAGACACGTGAACGTCAACTCCCAGAATTCCCCAGCCGGCTGAGTGGAGAATTCACACATGTTCAAGTTGCTGAGGTTGAGAAAACGCTGTTTTATCCCACCTTGGCCTTGGGGCCAAGAGGGAGGGACTGTCCCAAACCCTCCTGAGCTGAGTAGAACCAGGTTCCTGGTCCAGCTGCTTCACCACTAGCCCACACTGCCTCTCACCATTCTTGAACCTCCAGTCCCACCAGGTAGAGCTTACCGTGAACTACCCAGTCCCATGATACGATGAACACTCTTCTCATCATGCTCTTCTTCGTTGCGTTTGCAGACTTCGGCGAGGTCCTGGGAAAGAGTTACAGACAGGTCTGAGGCCACTAAACCACCATACGTGCCCTTGTGCAACGGTAGGTAGTCCTCAATTTACAACCACTTGTTTAGTGACCGTTCAAAGTTACAACAGCACTGGAAAAAGGACTTGTGACTGTTACAACCGTTGCAGCATCCCCCCACGGTCACGTGATCAAAATTCAGACGCTTGGCAACTGGTTCATATTTACGACGGTCGCCAGCGTTCCGGGGTCACGTGATCCCCTTTTGCGACCTTCTGACAGGCAAAGTCAATGGGGGAAGCCGGATTCACTTAACAACCGTGTGACTCACTTAACAACTGCAGGGATTTGCTTAATGACTGGGGCAAGAAAGGTTATAGAATGGGGGCAAAACTCACTTAACCACCATCTCGCTTAGCAATGGAAATGCTGGCCCTTATTGTGGTCGTAAGCTGAGGACTGCCCGGATGGTCGAAATTTATCCCTTATCAAAACAGATTAAACAGTTTCTTTGCCCTGTTTTTGTAAGATATGCAGAGATCGGGCACCTCCTTAAAAGCAGCGTTTGCAATTTTCCTTGGGCCAAAGAGACGGGATGCTTTTTCCTATATCAAAAGATTAAACTCTCTCTCTCTCTCTCTCCCTCCCTCCCTCTTTCTCTCTCTCAGTGCCTTTCTCTCTCCCTCCCTCCCTTTCTGTCTCTTTCTCTCCCTCCCTCTCTCTTTCTCTCCCTCCTTCTCTCTTTCTCTCCCTCCCTGTCTCTCTCTCCCTCCCACTTTCTCTCTCTCCCTCTGTCTCTCTCCCTCCCACTTTCTCTCCCTCCCTCCCTCCGTCTTTCTCTCCCTCCTTCTCTTTCTCTCCCTCCCTCTGTCTCTCTCTCTCCCTCCCACTTTCTCTCTCTCTCTCCCTCCCACTCTCTCTCCCTCCCCTCCCTCTCTCTCTCTCCCTCCCTCTGTCTCTTTCTCTCCCTCCTTCTCTTTCTCTCCCTCCCACTTTCTCTCCCTCTTCGTCTCTCTCTCTCTCCCACTTTCTCTCTCTCTGTCTCTCTCTTTCTGTCTCTCCTCTCTCTCTCTCTCTCCCTCCCTCTCTCTCTCTCTCTCACACACACACACACACACAAAGAACTCAAAGCAGATCAAATTGTGAGCTTATTATTAAAGCACTAAGATACTTTGAAACACAGTTCGTTATTAGCCTCTCAGGAAATAGCCAACTGAATTTATTCACGACCCTGTTTTATTCTATGGCTGTTTAGTATGAAACCTGGGGGACGTTGTACTAAAATCACATTTAAGAAGAGATTGGACAGCCATTTGTCTGAAATGGTTTATAGGGTTTCCTGCTCGAGCAGGAGGTTGGACTAGAAGACCTCCAAGGTCCCTTCCAACTCTGCTATTCTATTATTTTAAAAATCGATAAAATACCTCTTTGCTGAGTCCCGTCGGCTGCTTTTTCACGTTCTTGTAACCCCTGCGAAATGACAAAACAAAGGACAAGAGAGTGACGGGTGAGAGACCCAGTCTAGAATTAAGGAATTTAATTTCCCGACAGCTCTCTGCTTCCACTGGGCTAATTCTCCACATTCCAGAGTAAAACATTTATTTTTCCAGCCTGGCAATTTAGTGACCTTGCTTGGCCTCCCTTCAAGTAACCTCTGAATCCTCTAACCCAGGTTAGTGGAAAAACTGAAAAGAAACAAAGAGTCCTTGATTTTCTTAGTAGCTCATGTGATTCCCCCCCCCCCCCGTGGCTATCATTTCCTCCTGAGCTGGGATGTTTTCCTGCAGACATTTCATTATCCAACTAGGTAACATCATGAGTGCTACAAGGGAGGGGGGGTTGCAAAGAGAAAGAGGAGGAGGAGGAGGAGGAGGAGGAGGAGGAGGAGGAGGACGACGACGACGACGACGACAACGGTGGGGTTCTTGATGCTCTCTGAGCTTGGTGGTTTTCTTCAAGACGTTTCATGACCAAATTAGGTAATATCATCAGAATATTGATGTTCCCTAGAAGTTAGAATCCCTTCTAGCACTAATTATGTTCCCTCGTTGTGTCATGAAATATCTTCAAGAAAGCAACCAAGCTCAGAGAGCACCAAAGACCCCACAGTTCTCCTCCTCCCTTCCAGCACTGATGATGTTACCTGGTTGGGTCATTAAACGTCTGCAAGAAAACCACCAAGCTCAGAGAGCACCAGGGACACCACAGTCCTCCTCCTCCTCCCTGCAACCTTCCTTCTAGCACTGATGATGTTCCCTAGTTGGGTCACGAAACGTCTGCATGAAAAAAACCCCAAGCTCAGAGAGCACCAGGGACCCCTCATTTCAACCCTGGGCCACAAATATTTTCCTGGATCAGTATCATTTCTTCCTTCCAGAAAAATCTCCCTGAAAGTCTGCTGCTATTTCACCCATGCCCACCCCTCGCAATATCTTCTCTCTCTCTGGAGCTGGAGCTTACGTGAAGCTTACACGAAGACCAAGGATCACCCCCAGAGGGTTGGGTCTGAAACTTACAGAGCTGCCATCATAGCTTCTTCTTCTGCCCTCCGGATGGCGCTCAGCTCCTCCTTGTGGGACAAAGATGCATCGCCTTTCTTCCCCTTGGCGTACCAGGTGAGGTCCTTGCCCTTCTGCCAGCGGCCCACCGGGGCCATCAAGGAGTTCCCTGAAAAGTAAGAAAAAGAAGGATTTACAATGTCAGAGCAGTTAAGGCAGGAGTCTTCAAACTTGGCCCTTTTATGACGTGTGGACTTCAACTCCCAGAATTCCTCAGCCAGCAACGCTGGCTGAGGAATTCTGGGAGTTGAAGTCCACACGTCATAAAAGGGCCAAGTTTGAAGACCCCTGAGTTAAGGTGTCACAGGAGGACTGAGAGTCTGGTGGGGGAGGCTCTTAGTCCTTCTGATTGGCTGGGAGAGATGGAAAATACCTAAGGGAGACCTTGGTGCTCTCTGAGCTTGGTGGTTTTCTTGTAGACATCTCATGACCCAACTAAGGAACATCATCAGTGCTAGTATGGAGTGGGGTTTGTGGAGAGGAGGAGGAGGAGGAGGAGGACGACTGTGGGGTCCCTTGTGCTCTCTGAGTGTGTTTTCTTGCAGACCTTTCATGACCCAACTAGGGAACATCATCAGTGCTAGAAGGGAGGGGGGGTTGCAGAGTAGAGGAAGGGTGGAGAAGGGAGGGAGGAGGAAAAGGAGGATTGTGGGGTCCTTGGTGCTTTCTGAGGTTGTTTGTTTGCTTATAGACATCTCATGACCCAACTAGGGAACGTCATCAGTGCTAGAAGGTGAGGTTTGGTCTCTCTGTTTATATACAAGTGGCTTGCCCTGTGAGTGTTGGTGGGCATCTTCTTGGTGATAAAGAATTCAGGGAGTTGAAGTCTATACCTCTTAAAGTTGCCAAGGCTGAAAAATACTGCTGGAGAGGTTAGCTGGGAATTCTGGGAGTTGACATCCACCCCTCTTAAAGCATGCTGGCTGGGGATTCTGGGAATGGAAGCCCACTTCTCTTAAAACATGCTGGATGGGGGATTCTGGGAGTTGAAGGCCATCCCTCTTAAAGGATGGCTGGATGGGGGATTCTGGGAGTTGAAGTCCACCCATCTTAAAGGATGGCTGGCTGGGGAATTCTGGGAGCTGAGGTTCTCCCCTCTTAAAGCATGCTGCCTGGGGGATTCTGGGAATTGAAGTCCTCCCCTCTTAAAACATGCTGGATGGGGGATTCTGGGAGTTGAAGTCCACCCATCTTAAAGGATGGCTGGCTGGGGAATTCTGGGAGTTGAAGTCCACCCATCTTAAAGGATGCTGCCTGGGGGATTCTGGGAATTGAAGTCCTCCCCTCTGAAAGCATGCCTGCTGGGGATTCTGGGAGTTGAAGGCCACTTTTCTTAAAACATGCTGGGAATCTAAGTCCACACCTCTTAAAGTTTTCAAGACTGAGAAACAATGAGATAGTAAATCACAAATGGCTCCACTGTTTCAATCTATCTTAGCCAGCAGTGAATTTGCACCTGGAGATATTTGAAACCAGCAGTTCTGCTCTTTAAGCAGATGTGGAGTCAATTCCTGGGAGTTGATTAAACAAACCATGAATTGGAAAAGACTAACCAAGATAGTTTTCACGTTGTTTGTCTGTCTTCACATCTTCCCATTTGAACTGGTCCTGCCCACCGCGCACACCCCCTCGGGAGGACCCAAACATGGTGGAGGCTTAACCAGGATCTAGAAAAGAAGACAGATTAAAGTAGGAATTCGTGTGAAGTATTAGTACCGCTTAGTAAGGCCACACCTGGAATACTGCATGCAGTTTTGGTTACTACATTACAAAAAAAGATGTCTATGCTTTGAAAAAAGTGCAAAGAAGAGCAACTAAGATGATTAAAGACCTGGAGACTAAAACATACGAAGAACGGCTGCGGGATTTGGGTTTGGACAGTCTAAAGAAAAGAAGAAATAGGGGGGTGACATGATAACAGTCTTCCAATATTTGAGGGGCTGCCACAAGGAAGAGGGGGGGGGTCAACTTATTCTCCAAAGGGCCTCAAAGCAGGACAAGAAGCAACGGATGGAAACTGATCAAGGAGAGAAGCAACCTAGAACTAAGGAGAAACTTCCTGACAGTTAGAACAATTAACCAGTGGAACAACCTGCCTCCAGAAGCGGTGAATGCTCCAACACTGGAAGTTTTTAAGAAGAGACTGGACAGGCACCTATTTTGAAATAGTATAGGGTCTCTTGCTTGAGCAGGGGGTTGGACTAGAAGACCTCTAAAGTCCCTTCCAGCTCTATTCTGATTGAAAAGGTTATACTTAGTCACGAGACCGGAATACTAAGCTAGTATAAGTTTGCTTATTGTATTCATGATTTGCCTAAGTTCAGTGTTATAAAGGTAGTCAGGTGAGCCCAACATTTCGGTTGTTAAGGAACTTTTGTCCCATTTTACGACCTTCCTTGCCATAATTGTTAAGTGAACCAGTGCCAGGGATTAAGTTAGTCACACGGTTGTTAAGTGAATCTGGCTTCCCCATTGACTTTGCTTGTGGGAAGGTCACAAAAGAGGATCACGTGACCATGGGGATTGCTGCAACGGTCGTGTGAAAAACAGTCATAAGTCACTTTTTCCAGTATCGTTGTAAATGTGGTCACTAAACAAAAGGCCGTAAGTCAAGGGCGACCTGTCGTGGGTCCCGCCATAGTTTGAAGCATTGTCTCAAATAGGATGTCAGTCCAGATTTTAGAGAAAAAACACTCCTAGACCACTGTTCTCAATCTTGGCTAGTTTAAGATGTGTGGACTTCAACTCCCAGAATTCCTCAGCCAGCCTGGGAGTTGAAGTCCACACATCTTAAAGGAGCTGAGCTTTGAAAACAAGGTAATAAAAGTGTTAATTGGGAAGTGGAGACGCCGGGATCATGTCAAGTCCCCCCACCCCAACAAGACCCTCCGAGTGCCCCTTCCTCACCCTCGCCCCAAAGGGGTCCAATTCTGCCAACTGGACCGCCACAGAGACTCCTACATTGGACAGCGACCACCTGGAGCTCAGGAACCCCCCTAAATCTTCAGTAGATACGAGCCCCCCCCCCCGTGCCCAACTCTAGCTGGGACGCGCCCCACCCGGCTGGGGATGATGGGATTTCACATCCCTCCGTTTGCAGACCTCAAGGCTGGTGCATGGGCTCCCCACCGTATTGCAAAGAAGAAAGGGGTGCACTGCAAGAACCCTGGCACTTTAAGGGGAGCCCCAACCCAGGAAAGGACGAGGACCCCCGTCCCCCCCCCAAAAAAACCCCGCCAGCCAGTTCAAGCCAGCCCAGCAATCTTAACTGCAGCCTCACGTGCAAAACCCGGTCGTCGCTTCCGCAAGCTTGGGCGCGACCATCCGTTCTTGTAGGGGGGAAAGAAGCGGGCTGGACCAACCGGCTCAAGGAGCGGGGGTGGGCGGGGGAGAATTGCTTATTGAAAATTTCCTTCCTTACGACTGGCTCCGCTTAGCGTTCAATGCTGGCAGAAGTTTTTAATTAGTTTAAAAAAAGCAGAAAAGGAAAAAAAAAACTGGGTTTGAGGGGAGAAATAAACTAAGTAGTGAATTCTTCCCCCCCCTCCCAACTCCGAAGTAGTTTTTTCCAGCCGGTTGAGGCATTGTGACTGAGGATGTTGGGCTTTGTAGTCCCCAGGTACACATGGCGCTGTCGGGTTGGTTGGGAACGTTGTTGCAGAATGCCTCCCCGGATGGGCATTTGAGGTGTCCAATTAGTGCTCTCGTGGGGTTAGTACTCCAAGTCCCATGATCCCCATCCGGCAAGGGTGCGGTGGACGAGGTTTGCAGAAATCCAGGTAGTGAGCCATTTCCCGCTGCTTTCCAGGAAGAAGGAGGGGGTGTTTCTAGGTGTATTGGGAACGAGGCCACCTCTCCCCCCAGGATTCTGGGTATGACTACAATGTCCATCCTCCTTAGCCAGCGAGGATGTTGAGGAGTCCCAAACCTTGATAAAGCCTAATTTAGGCATGGCTTGTAAAGGGAGAAAACAGTGAATAGCGCTGCAGATAAGGAGGTTGCTGGTTCATCTTCTCATCTGAATGACAGCCCTGTGAGGTGGGCCACGGACATTTTATTAAGTCTCCCAAACATTTTAGAGCAGCGAGAACTTGCTTTTCTCTCTAAAATGTTTCAAAATAGATTTAGGTAAGGAATATAGGTTCAGCTATATCAAGGGTTTTTCTAATGTGGCCCCTTTAAGAGGTATGGACTTCAATTCCCAGAATTCCTCAGCTGGCATGCATCTTAAAGTGGCCAACATTTAAGAAACACAGGTCTACAGATCTTGAGGTCTGCTCCCATTTTCCTCTTTTTGACCAAATTTGTTGTTCTTAAGCAGGGGTCTTCAAACTTGGCCCTTTTATGACTTGTGGACTTCAACTCCCAGAATTCCTCAGCCAGCGTTACAAGTCATAAAAGGGCCAAGTTTGAAGACCCCTGTTCTTAAGCAAGTTGGTTTTGAAAGTGGCTCGCACCCAACGTTATGACCTTTTTTATGATTCTTAAGCGAATCATTACAGTTATTAAATGAATCACATGGTCATTAAGCAAATCCAGTTCCTTTGCATGTCAGAAGCCAGCTGGGAAGGTGCAAATGTCCATGACTTACACTAAGATGTAAAAACACCCCAGCTGCCAGGGGTGCAAATTTTGATATGTGACCACGGGGATGCGGAAACGGCCATTTTCTGACTGTTGTGATTTAAAACAGTCACAAAATGAATGATTGTAACTCAAGGACGACCGGTAATTTTATTACTGATTGAACCAAGAGTGTCTGGGTTTTTTTTAACCCATATCACAAAGTGGCTTAACCTGAATTTTTCCCATGCCCTTCTTCAAAGAAATTAACACTTCCCCCCAAAAAATACAATCACAGTCATTACAAAGAAATCTCTTTATTTGTGGGTGGATTGTCAATCCTCGCACATTCTATAACCAGGGGTCTTCAAACTTGGCCCTTTTATGACTTGTGGAATTCAACTCCCAGAATTCCTCAGCCAGGCACGTGTGCCTGGCTGAGGAATTCTGGGAGTTGAAGTCCACAAGTCATAAAAGGGCCAAGTTTGAAGACCCCTGTTCTATAACATTCTAGATACTTGCTGAGACAGAATTTCGTTTGTCTTACTGACCTCCCCTTAAAAAATATCACTTTTTATTCCAAAATTTCTTGTAATATTCCAACTGAAAGTCATCTTCAAAAGTTGTAACTTCTTCTACTTCTTCTTTCTTCGATTTCATCAAGGTCTTCCTCCTTAACCGACTTCTCCTTTCAGCCTCGGGGAGGGTGTTGAGGTCCACGGGTATCTAAGTGGAGAAAAGACACTCAGTATCTGCGTTGACAGATGGCTAGACTACTGCTATGGGGACCTGCATGGGGCTGCCCTTGTAGGCTATTCAATTCAATTTTCAACCCATTTAGTAGCCAGGCTGTGTTGCCTTGTTCCCCAAAGGCTAGTTTGGACTTCAAAAGACATTTATTGATACAGGTAGTCCTCACGTTACAACCACAACTGAGCCCAAAATTTTTGTTTCCTAAGCAACAGTTAAGTGAGTTTTGACCCATTCTACAACCTTTCTTGCCACAGTGAATCCCTGCAGTTGTTAAGTTAGTAACATGGTTGTTAAGTGAATCTGGCTTCCTGATTGACTTTGCTTGTCAGAAGGTCGCAAAAGGGGATCACGTGACCTCCCCAGGACACTGCAACCGTCGTAAGTACAAGGCAGTTGCCAAGCGGCCGAATTTTGATCACGTGACCAAGGAGATGTTGCAAAGGGCGTAAATGTGAAAAATGATCATAAGTCACTTTCTTCACTGCCGTTGTAACTTCAAATGGTCACTAAGTGAACGGTTGTAAGTCAAGGACTACAATTTTTAAGCACTCATCTCTTTATATGACGCAAGTTATTAAAGAGGTAGAAAAATGTGTGGCTTGGCACACAGATTCCTGCAGGAATTCTGCCGTCTTGTGCATTTATGTATGTATACAGGTAGTCCTCAATTTACAACCAACATTGAGCCCAAAATTTCTGTTGCTAAGTGAGAAATCTGTTAAGCGAGTTTTAGCCCATTTTACAACCTTTCCACAGTTGTTAAATGAATCACAGCAGTTGTTAAGTGAGTAATACGGTTGTTAAGAGAATCTGTCTTCATTGACTTTGCTTGTCAGAAGGTCGCAAAAGGGGATCACCTGACCCCGGGTCGCTGCAACCGTCATAAATATGAGTCAGTTTGCCAGGTGTCTGTATTTTGATCTCGTGACCGTGGGGGGATGCTGCAATGGTCGTAAGTGTGAAAAACGGTAACATCACTTTTTTCAGTGTTGCTATAACTTTGAGTGGTCACTAAATGAACTGTTTAGGACTTCCTGTATATTGCTTGTTGGGAATATCTATCTATCTATCTATCTATCTATCTATCTATCTATCTATCTATCTATCTATCTATCTATCTATCTATCTATCTATCTATCTATCTATCT
This sequence comes from Azemiops feae, assembly GCA_023970755.1. Taxonomy (NCBI): domain Eukaryota; kingdom Metazoa; phylum Chordata; class Lepidosauria; order Squamata; family Viperidae; genus Azemiops; species Azemiops feae. The sequence continues at coordinate 305,401 of JALGBA010004117.1, read as the reverse complement.
ATCTATCTATCTATCTATCTATCTATCTATATATCTATCTATATATCTATCTATATATCTATCTATCTATCTATCTATCTATCTATCACCTAATGTATATCTATCTATCTTATCTATCTACTCTATCGTCTATCTATCTATCTATCTATCTATCTATCTATCTATCTATCTATCTATCTATCTATCTATCTATCTATCTATCTATCTATCTATCTATCTATCTATCTATCTATCTATCTATCTATCTATCTATCTATCTATCTATCATCTATCTTTCTGCCTTCCCAAATAACTCCGAGCATTTCGCTTTCCCGGCTTTCAGTAAGAAGAAAGGGTGAAACAAACAAAACCACAGCTTAACCAGTTAACCATGAAACGAATCTTTAAGACGCAGGAAGTCCTTGACTTATGATCGCCGTTCAGCTGAGAATTAAGGTTGTAAGGCATGTTGGTCATTCAGGGAGTCATCACATGACTGACCCAATTTTAGGACATTTTTGTGGCGGTTGTTAAGCAAACCACCATGGTCGCTATGCAAATTGGCCGTCGCAGGGCCAGACAGGAGCTGAGAAACAAGTCGAATGGTTGCAACATGATTTAGGGCAGGGGTAGGCCAACCTGGGCCCGTTTGTGACTCGTGGACTTCAACTCCCAGAATTCCTGGGCCAGCCATGCTGAGGGGAAAGGGAGAGGTTTCCATGCTGAGCCATGCTGGCTCAGGAATTCTGGGAGTCGAAGTCCACGAGTCATAAAAGAGCCAAGGTTGCCCACCCCTGATTTAGGGAATCCTGCTCTGTCTTTGCAAAGAAAGCCAGGGAGTTTAACTCTCACCTGAAGGATACGCCTTGGCTCTTTGTAGCGGAGGTGAATAGTCGATCCATCCTGCCTAATCAGGAGGACCGGATACAGCCGGGCGTACTTTGCTCTTGGAAAGCAAGCGATGGATGTCCGATTCGAATTCAGCTGGTTGGCTGTTGTATGAAGCCCACAAGCCCTCAGGAGGCATCTGGACAGAGGTTCTACCTGCAGGATGCTGAAACCAATTCAGATAGCACAAAATGACATGCTTTACGAGGGGTGGACTTCCACTCCCAGAATTCCCCAGCCAGCCATGCTTTAAGAGGGGAGGACTTCAACTCCCAGAATTCCCCAGCCGGCATGTGTTAAGATGGGTGGACTTCAACTCCCAGAATCCCCCAGCCAGCATGCTTTAAGAAGGAAAGATTTCAACTCCCAGAATCCCCCAGCCAGCCATGCTTTAAGAAGGAAAGACCAACTCCCAGAATCCCCCAGCCGGCATGCTTTAAGAAGGAAAGACCAACTCCCAGAATTCCCCAGCCGGCATGCTTTAAGAGGGGGTGGACTTCCACTCCCAGAATCCCCAGCCAGCCATGCTTTAAGAGGGGAGGACTTCAACTCCCAGAATTCCCCAGCCGGCATGTGTTAAGATGGGTGGACTTCAACTCCCAGAATCCCCCAGCCAGCATGCTTTAAGAAGGAAAGATTTCAACTCCCAGAATCCCCCAGCCAGCCATGCTTTAAGAAGGAAAGACCAACTCCCAGAATCCCCCAGCCGGCATGCTTTAAGAAGGAAAGACCAACTCCCAGAATTCCCCAGCCGGCATGCTTTAAGAGGGGAGGACTTCAACTCCCAGAATCCCCCAGCCAGCCATGCTTTAAGAGGGGAGGACTTCAACTCCCAGAATTCCCCAGCCGGCATGCTTTAAGAGGGGAGGACTTCAACTCCCAGATTTCCCCATCTAGTATGCTGGCTGGGGAATTCTGGGACTTGGAAGTCCATCCATCTTAAAAGTTACCAAAATTGCAGCAGGCTTTTTAAATTAAGTTGTTCCAAGATTTATTATATCCTTTTCAGCATATCGCTGCTATAAAATTTCAGTTCTTGTATTGCAAGTTTATAGTATTTCTGTTCAGACTATTCTGGGAATATCCCACATACCTTAAGCTCCTGCTTAGAGCTGCCATTTTGACGTGCAACGAGGCTTTGGGAATAGATCCTGGTTAGGAATTTCTAAGAGGAATTAAAACACTTGGCTTTTTCCCACAGTCATAATGCGAGGCGCTTGAGAACTGGAAGAAGAGAAGAAAATAAATCTCGTTATAATCTTTGGATTGTTATTTTGTGCCTCCAATGTTGGAAATAAAAGTTTTAGAGGGGAGTTTCGTTTCCAAATATAGGTTAATGTGTGGGTAGTGCATGAATGAATGAACGAACAAACAAATGAACGTAAGAACTGAAAAAGCTCCAAGCACAGTTTTGGTGGACTTCATTCTCAGGAAATATCTGCAACTCTGGGCTGTTTGCAAAAGTTGGCTTGAAACTCAACATTAAGAAAACCAAGATCATGGCATCCGGCCCTCTCAATTCCTGGCAAATAGATGGGAAAGAAATGGAGGTAGTGACAGATTTTATCTTCCTGGGCTCCAAGATCACCACAGATGGGGACTGCAGCCAAGAAATTAAAAGACGCTTGCTCCTGGGGAGGAAAGCTATGGCAAATCTAGACAGCATACTAAAAAGCAGAGACGTCACCCTGCCAACAAAAGTACGTGTAGTCAAGGCCATGGTTTTCCCAGTTGCAATGTATGGCTGTGAAAGTTGGACCGTAAGAAAGGCTGAGCGCCAAAGAATGGAGGCCTTTGAACTCTGGTGCCGGAGAAGACTCCTGCGAGTCCCCTGGACTGCAAGGCGATCAAACCGGTCAGTCCTAGAGGAGATCCACCCCGACTGCTCCTTAGAAGGCCAGATCCTGAAGTTGAAACTCAAGTACTCTGGCCACCTAATGAGAAGGAAGGACTCACTGGAGAAGAGCCCAATGCTGGGAAAGATTGGGGGCAAGAGAAGAAGGGGACGACAGAGAATGAGGTGGCTGGATGGAGTCACTGAAGGAGTAGGCGTGAGCTGAAATGGACTCCAGAAGATGGCAGAGGACAGGAAGGCCTGGAGGAACGTTGTCCATGGGGTCGTGATGGGTCGGACACGACTTCGCAACTAACAACAACAACAACAACTGGCTTCCTAATTTTCAACAGCCAGCCACTAGACAGAACTAAGAAAAAAAAATACACAACCCACCTATCAAACCTGCTAAAATTAACTAGCATAAAGTAGAATAATTTTAAACCGTTCTGGTAGTGCTGAAATATTGCACCAAACTCCAAAACATATAAAAAGTGGGTTTTAACATGGCTAGCCAGTGTGTAATATGTAGGGCTGTCAGTTAAACAGGCCGAGAGCTTTGGCAGAGGAAAAAATACAAACTTACGACCACAATTGGGCCCAAAATTTCTGTTGTTAAGTGAGACAGTTGTTCAGTGAGTTTTGCCCCATTTTACGACCTTTCTTGCCACAGTTGGTAAGTGAATCACTGCAGTTAATTTAGTAAGAGGATCGTTAAAGGAATCTGGCTTTCCCCATTAACTTTGCTTGTCAGAAGGTCACAAAAGGGGAATCACATGACCCCCCAGGACACTGCAACCGTCATAAATATGAGTCACTTGCCAAGTATCTGAATTTTGATCATTTGACAGCAGCAAGGCTGCTATAGTCGTTAAGTGTGAAAAACAGTCATGTCACTTTTTTCAGTGCCATAAGTTTGAACGGTCACTATATGAACTGTTGTAAGTTGAAGACTTCCTGTAAATGGCAGCAGGTTCCAAGGTATACTGCCCTGAAATCTGGAGGCTCCATTTGAGATAACCGATTTTAGACAAAGTGAGAGCATAATGCTTCCATGATCAGTCAACCTCTAAATAGGGGTCTCCAAATTTAGTAACTTTTAAGATTTGTGGACTTTAACTCCCAGAATTCCCTAGCCAGCATGACTGAGGAATTCTGGGAGTTGAAGTCCACAAGTTGCCAGGTTTGGAGACCCCTCCTCTGTATTAGGTTGCTCTAAAAGCCCTCACCGCCTTCCTCACTTGCTAAGCAGGGGCATACTGATGCCCTGGACTACAGGTCCCATCATGCCTTCCCTGGCTAATGCGAGTTGTAGTCCAAGCGATCTAGTACGATCCTGGCTGGAGAAAGCCATGAAGGCGACAGCATGGGCCGGTTTGGCCAAGCCCAGCCATCGTGGCTTGTTTCATTAGCCACGGTTAAGCCAATCGTGGTTTATTGGAGCTACACTTTGTTTCGCACCCATCTCACGCCATTTCCCATCCTCGGGATGAATTGCCTCCCAGGTCCACGTCTTCTCCCCACCAGTTCTCTCAATGGTTTGATCCTACCCCCTCTTTCCACTTACCGTTGGTTCGATCCTTGTTTTCCCACGCTGCAAATCCCGGCGGCCCGTTTCTTCTCTTCCCCCTCCTCCAGAATGGTTCAACCTATCACTGCCCTCCCCTCGTACGTGTGCCGAATGGTTTAACCCGGAACGGCGGCAGGTAGGTCATCTACGCATGTGACTCCGCCGAGGCACTTTGAACGTCATCTCCTGCGTCTGTGACGTCATTTGCGGCGGCGCTCTCCCAGGTTGCCTTTCGGCGCGGCCGGAACGTACAGTGCTCCCGGCTAGGGGGCGGAGCTTGCATGGGGCGGCGCGGCCCGGTCATGGCCCGCCCCGTCTCTCCGAGTCATCCTTCCCGGACGCGGCTCCGGTTTGTTTCCTCATGCGGTGGCGGCACTTCTTGTGCGCTGCAATTTCAGGTGAGTGCAACAGCTCCGGGGTCCCCCCATGCCCCATTTCGCTTTGCCGGTGTGCTGCGGATATGTGCTCCCCCGGATTCCGCAGCCCTTCGCGTTGGTTCCACTGCAGTTATGGCGCTGCGCGAGCTTTCCCTTTGCTTTTTTCCAAGGGGTTTGGCTGGCTGGGAGTGATGGGCTTCGTGGTCCTCCCGGCGCACGTGGGGATGCACAGGATGACCAATGCATTAATTGGAAGAATGACTATTGAAGGGACCATTGGGGTACCCCTGAGGTCATCCAGTCCAACCCCTATTCCACGGATGAGTCCAAATCAAAGCATCCCATAGTTGTACAGTGGACACAGTAACAGAAGTAGAGAGGTTTTCTTTTTTTTCCTGCCCAATGTTCAATGAGGACATCTAAAAATTGGAAAGGACCCTAGAGGTCATCTAGTCTGACCCCAGCTAAGTCCAGGGTCCCCTGGAGCATTTCTTAACAGCTGATCAGAGAAAGGCCAGTTTTCTCCTCTGCCCATCCTTGACTTATGACCACAACAGTGCCCAAAATTTCTGTTGCTAAGCAAGGCAGTTAAATGAGTCCCATCCAATTTTTCAGGTCACCGTTCCCGTCGCCTCGCCAGGCAGCAGTTGTTGGACCCCCGAGCCATAATCCAGATCCCCTAATTTCTGGGGCTCTTTTAAAATGATCTAAAATGACCATTACCCTCAACTCAGCCAGCGCTGCTCACTTTCTAAATAAAATCTCCTCACCATCCAGAGTCATTTCCTTTGCCGACAAACGGCTGCGTTCCCAATTTTATTTTATTTTTTATTTATGAACACATTTTGTATGTGGGGTCCTTGGTGTTCTCTGAGCTTGGTTTGGTTTTTTTTTGTTTTGCAGACATTTCGTTACCAAACTAGGTAACATCATCAGCGCTACCAGATTATCCCCACTCTCTTGTAGCACCGATGATGTTATCGGGTTTGCTATTGAAATCTCTGCAAGAAAATAACCAAGAGAGCACCAAGGACCCCACACTTCTCCTCCTCCTCCTCCTCCCCTTCCTCCTTTTCCCCTCTTTCTCCTTTTTCTCCTCCACTTTCTTCTCGCACTGATGATGCTCCCTAATTGGGTCATGAAACGTCTGCAAAAAACACCCCAAACACCCATTGTCGTCGTCATCCTCCTCCTCCTCCTCAGTGTCTTGAGACACACTGACTTACCACATCAAATTAAAAAAAATACTGCTATAACTCTTTTAACAGTTTGTCTTCTCTCTGCAAATAGGACGGGAGTACAGACAGTCCTTGACTTACAGCTGTTCATTTAGTGACCATTCAAAGTTACAACAGCCCTGAAAAAAGTCACTTAGGACCATTTTCCACACTTACGACCATTGGTCACGTGATCAAAATCCAGATGCTTGGGCAACTGACTCATATTCACGACGGTCGCAGTGTCCTAAGGTCACGTGACCTTCTGTGACCTCCTGACAAGCAAAGTCAGTGCGGGAAGCCGGATTCGCTTAACAACATTGTAACTATCTCAACAACGGCAATGATTCACTTATCAACTGTGGCAAGAAATGTTGTAAAATGGGACAAAACTCACTTAACAACTTTCTCACTTAGCAACAGAAATGTTGGGCTCAGTTGTGGTAGTTAAGTAGTAAGGTAGTAATTCTCAGTTTTGTCAATTACTTGGGATTCTCTGAGTGAAATTTTACACTCTGATTAAAATTAGAGTACAATCTGAATGATAATCACTTCCCAGAATCCAGAAAGGATGGGAAGAAACAGGTAAGTTAAAAGTCTCCCCCCCCCTCCCAATATTGCTTCTGGAATCAGTTCTGATAAATATTTGGAACTATGAAGATTTTTTTTTTTTGTCTAAAAACTTATTTTCAGCGAGATGAATGGAAGTTTAGAAGCTAAGGGCAGATGCCAAATTAAATACAATGAAGCATCTTACATGTCCTTTTGGCAATGATTAAATCTATGCTAGAGCTGTCCAATTATTTACAGGATGACAAGCAACTGAAGCAGGAAATATCTAATTATTGCTGCTTTCGCCGGGAAACACGTGCGCTGTGCTGTTCCCTGTTAGTGAATTTTATGCATGGCTTATAATGCACGAACAGCCTCTGAAAGCCAGGGTGAATTTCCCAGCAATTTATTTAATGTAGTGAACTTCTGTGCCACCAAATCATAATTGACTCCCAGCTGCTTTCAACAGAATAAACGAGATAAAACCATCTCAGGATAAAGAGCTGAAGAAGCTCCTTGGATGAGAAGCGAAACGTCTTCAAACAAAAAAAAGGAAGTCGAGTTGCCTCATGAAAAAGCATCTTTGAGGCAGGATAAGCATATCAGAACGAGCAATCTACAAGAACAAAACAGTGTAAATTAACAAATTAAAATACAGGTCGTCCTCAAACTTACAACAGTTTGTTTAGTGACCGTTTGAAGTTATAACAGCACTGAAAACAGTGACTTATGACTGTTTTCCACACTTATGACCATTGCAGCATCCCCATGGGTCATGTGGTCAAAATTCAGATGCTTGGCAGCTGACTCACATTTATGACTGTCGCAGTGTCCCGGGGTCACATGATTAAAATTCAGACAGTTGGCAGCTGACTCACATTTATGACGGTCGCAGTGTGTCCCGGGGTCACGTGATCCTCTTTTGCGACCTTCTGACAAGCAAAGTCAAAGTCAACCAGTTTTACTTAACAACCGTGTTACTAATTTAACAACTGCAGTGATTCCCTTAACAACAATCGCAAGAAAGGTTGTAAAATGGGGCAAAACTCACTTGACAGTTGCTTGCTTAGCAAGATAAATTTTGGGCTCAATTTGGTTGGAGACAAATTGCTTGTGTGTCTAATCACACGTGGCCAATTCATTCATTCATTCAAGGATTACTCTATATATGCAGCTCTGTGCTCAGTTAGTCTCCGAAAGTCTCCAGAAGAGTAAATTTTCCACTATCTTCTGAAAGGGTGTTTTGAAAAGCCCAGAATACAGGTATTCCTCGACTTATGACAGTTGGTTTAGTGACCATTAGAAGTGACAATGGCACTGAAAAAAGTGACTTATGATTTTTTTTCACACTTATGATCATTGGAGCATCCCCGTGGTCATGTGATCAAAATTGAGACATTGGGCAACTGACACTATCCCTTTCTCCTTCCTTCCTTCCTTCCTTCCTTCCTTCCTTCCTTCCTTCCTTCCTTCCTTCCTTCCTTCCTTCCCTCCCTCCCTCCCTCCCTCCCTCCCACTTTCTCTCTCCTTCCTTCCTTCTTCCTTCCTTCCTTCCTCTCTCACTCACTCACTCACTTTTTCTCTCTCTCCTTTCCTTCCTTCCTTTCCTTCCTTCCCTCCCTCCCTCCCTCCCTCCCTCTCCTTTCACGTCTAAGGCTTGCCTAGAACTCCCTGTCTCCTGATGATTACAAACTTGGATGCCTAATTATTCTTTTTTTGTCCTCCTGGATCTTAATTTAACGACTTAAATATCTTTTTTCGGGCTTGTTTGTGCTGCCCTTGGACCCATCGTCACAGAAGTGGGTTTAGACTAAAGCAGGTTATAAATAGGAAACAAGATTAGTGGTGCTTAGTCGGGAAAGTCTTTTTCAGGCTCCTTAATCGCCTTTTCTTGGGGTGCCAAATGCTCTTTTCTCTCTGAGATTTCCTTGCTGGCCAGGACATGCTTGGGTGAAAGCCGGCCTCGTCAGATACCCTCACTTGTGACCCTTCTGGAGAACTTTCTATAGTGTGCACTCTATCCCTCGCTTCGGTAATTATCTCTGAGGGCGCCTGGTGCAAACCCGGGGCTCTTCGGTGGCCGATGGCTGCATTTTAAACCTTAAACAGCACAACTGAAATTTGAAAATCTGTTACTCACGAGAAAAAGGACAAAATACAACTTAAGACCACAATCAAGCCCAAGATTTCAATTCCTAAGCGAGACAGTTGTTCAGTAAGTTTTGCCTCGTTTTACGACCTTTCTTGCCACAGTTGTTAAGTGAATCATGGCAGTTGTTAAGTTAGTTACAGTTGCGTCCTGAGGGAAAAAAGCACCTTTGGGTCTTGATTATAGGCCATCAAGTTGGTGTCAACTGTTAATGACCACCTAGATCTATCTTCTCCTGGGAGGAGCCTTCCCAATCTGACAAATTCTGGGAGTTGAAGTCCATACATCTTAAAATGGCTGAGATTGACAAATGCTGGGCATTCTGGGAGTTGAAGTCCACTCATGGTGATTGGAGAATTCTGGGAGTTGAAGTCCATTCATGGTGATTGGAGAATTCTGGGAGTTGAAGTCCATTCATGGTGATTGGAGAATTCTGGGAGTTGAAGTCCACTCATGGTGGCTGGAGAATTCTGGGAGTTGAAGTCCACTCATGATGGCTGGAGAATTCTGGGAGTTGAAGTCCACTCATGGTGGGTGGAGAATTCTGGGAGTTGAAGTCCACTCGTGGTGACGAGAATTCTGGGAGTTGAAGTCCACGTGTGTTAAAGTTGTTGAGGTTGGGAAACCGGTGGAGAGAACAAGGAAGGTGACCTGGACAGAGATAGGCCAGATCCAATACCAGACCCATAAGGCTGAACTCAAGAAGAAGACATGGGCAAGAAATTTAGATACCTCCTTAATTCACATACGTATAGGGGGGGACGGGGAAGCAGAGCAGAGTCAACTTTCCAAGGTACTCTTGATTGATTTGATTTATGTGCCATCAAGTTGATTTCAACTCTTAGTGACCACAGTTGATCCACGAGTGTCTCACACACCTGATTTAGCTACCCTTCCCAGAGTTGGGATTGAAGACTTCGAAATATAAAAAAGTTTCTGTTGATTTGAGATCATTTGGTGATCTCCAGGAAGGCAACTATTTTGACAACAAGTACAATAATTCATTTAGTGACCGTTCAAAGTTACAACGGCCCTGAAAAAAGTGACTTATGATCATTTCCCACACCCAATGATATTGCAGCATCTCCAGAGTCTCAAATTCGGACACTTGGCAACTGACTCATATTTATGACGGTCGCAGTATCCTGGAGTCACGTGATCCCCTTTTGCCACCTTTCGACATGCAAAGTCCATGGGGGAAGTCAGATTTACGTAACAACCGTGTCACTAACTTAACAACTGCAGTGATTCACTTAATAACCGTGGCAGGAAAGGTCATAAAATGGAGCAAAACTCACTTTGTCTCCCTTAGTAACTGAAATTTTGGAGTCAGTTATGGTAATAAGTCAGGGACCACCTATACTTCACAACTGCCACTTATGGAAACTTTTTTTAAAAAAATCCATTAAATTAAGAGCCGTGGGCTTCCTTAGGGTCTCTCCTGCCCAGGCTAAGCAGGATTCTTCCCACTTAGCTTTTTTTGTGATCATTCAAGATCAGGTAGCTGTCGCTGGTCCGGATGGATATGTTAAATAAATGATGGATATATTAATTGAATGATGCTGACAAAGACGGCTTCGTCATTTCTTAAAATGCACTCTATCCGAAGGCAGAGTTTACGTCCTTCAAAGCTAAGCTCCCAGAGTCTTTAAGCCATTAATAGCAGAAGCCAAAGTGTCTGCAGAAAACCACAGAAGGTGATTAGGGATTGAGACCATCCCAAGGTGAAAACCGGATAATTAAGGCTTTAAGCACTCAGAAACAAGACTGTTATTCCCTCTGCGCTGCCTTCTCCGCCAGCACAACCCAGATCCATCCATTTCCTGTCTTGGAAACGTAAGAAAAAACAGGATTTCGTTAACAGTACCGAACTTTAAACGGCCCCTCCAAAAAGCCGGGCGAAAGGTAAGCTGGGCAGAACCGCGAGAAAGCAGCCATTGGTGCTGAATGCAACTCGTGATATTTTTTCCCTTCGGCTTAATTGCAACCCTCTTCTATTTTTGTTTTCAAAAACCGTTGCTGTGCGTTCCCGGAGGAGCGTGCTGGTTTTTATTGTGGGCTGGGCAGCAGGAAGTAAGAACTACGCATTAATGTGCTAATTGCATGAGACATTATTCATCTCTTCTGGCGGTGGAAACCTCAGATGAAATAAACATCAAAAATCTGGGCAGTTATATAAATGGAGCAAAGCCAGATAGCCAAGGGGCTGGGAGTTTAAAGAATAAGAGGGTTGGAAGGGACCATGGAGGTCTTCTAGACCAACCCCTGCTCAGGCAGGAGAGCCTATACCATTTCAGACAAATGGCTGTCCAGTCTCTTCTTAAAAACTTCCAGTGTTGGAGCATTCACAGCTTCTGGAGGCAGGTTGTTCCATTGGTTAATTGTTCTGTCAGGAAATTTCTCCTTAGTTCCAGGTTGCTTCTCTCCATCCGTTGCTTCTTGTCCTGCCTTCAGGTGCTTTGGAGAATAACTTGACTCCTTCTTTGGGGCAGCCCCTGAGATACTGGAACTCTGCTATCATGTCCCCCCTCGTCCTTCTCTTCATTAAACTAGACATACCCAATTCCTGCAACCGTTCTTCATGTGTTTTAGCCTCCAGTCCCCTAATTATCTTCGTTGTTTTTCTCTGCACTTTTTTCTAGACTTTTTGGTAAATCAAGGGGGAGGGGGGGGAAAATCAGAAGATCCCAGAGCATTCTTGCTGTGGGATTGCTGCTTCTGACCACTGAGAAAGCTAACTTTACTAGGAGGAAATAAAGTAAGTTAACTCTAAACGAATAGGGCCAGACCCGGCAGGCTTTATCCAAAGATATGCTAGAGCTCAAGAGTGGAAAATATTTTAGCAAAAAATATATTATTGCTTCTGCTTCTCTACTACTGGGCTCTCCGAGAGCAACAAATACAGTATGACCACAATTGAACCCAAATTTCCACTGTTAAGCAACACAGTCGTTAACTGAGTTCTGCCTCATTTTAGGACTTTTCTTGCCGCAGTTGAGTGAATTAATTTAGTGGTTAAGTTAGTAAGTTGTTGAGTTAATCTGGCTTCCCCACTGGCTTTGTTTGTCAGAACAAAACAAGACCCCAGGACACTGCGACCGTCATAAATATGAGTCAGTTGCCAAGCGTCTGAATTTTGATCACGTGACTATGGGGATGCTGCAACGGTCATCAAAAACGGTCATAAATTACTTTTTTCAATGCTGTTGTAACTTCAGTCACTAAACAAATGGTTATAAGTCGAGGGCTATCTGTAGGTGACATGGGATGATAGAAAAGGTATACTTAGATGTTGAAGGACCACATTCTTTGTGAGGTGAATATCACAATTATTTGGAAGATTGGGAGTTTTTTTTTCTGCTATCTGTTACTGGTGATATGCCTGTTTAAAGTTTCCACGTCATTTTTTACATGTTTCCCATCTAAAATGCAGAGGAATATAATGTTAATTTCACGAGGTCCTCAAAAATGCATCAGATGTTCTTAAAAACATTTCTCTCTGCAGAATCAAGGTGGTGTAATTTTGCGTTTGCTTCTGACCGACTGCCTTTCTCTGGTATTTCTCCACCCCGTTTCCAAGGTCACCTCTTCATTCCTTTACATAAGGATGTGTCCTGCTTCGTGCTTCAAATACTGACTCGCGCACAATTGCTGCCGTAGTTCACAGTTTACTTAAAGTCAGAGAGATAGCAACAGCCAATGCATGTAGACCAAAGCAGAGTCTCTGACAGTCGCTTGCCTGAATGGTTAGCCTTTTTAACAGGAGTGTGCAGAAAAATAGTCCAAAATCAGTCCAAGATTCTGAGAGCCGTGTCAAGGTCATCATCCAGCCCGAAGGTCAGAATTTCATGGGCAGAATCCACACATATGTAATGCAATAGCCAAAGCGGATTGTTTTCAGCAAAGGAACAGAAGCCAGGGCTGCCTAATAAATCAGGCAGCATGTTGTTAATAGATTTACTCTCTTGCTTGGCAAGGAGCCCCATAGAACATCGCTGCTCCGCTCCACTCCAACTCTCCAGGTGCTGCCTGTTCTCAATCTGCCTTATTTTAACTTTTTTAAATTGTATTTATTTATTTATATCCTTTTGTTTACAAATAAGGCAGTGAACATAACCAACATGCCTTCATCCTCCTATTTCCACCACCACAACAATCCTGTGAGGTGGGTGGGGCTGAGAGAGAGGGACCGGCCCAGTCACCCAGCCAGCTTTCACGCCTAAGCGTCTCCTGGTGATTGGCCCAAAGTCACTCAGAGGCTTTCATGCCTGAAACGGGATTAGAACTCACTGTTGCCTTACGATTGGCCTAAAGTCACCCATCCGGCTTTCATGGCTAAGGCGGGACTAGAATTCACCATCTCCTGGTAATTGGCCCAAAGTCACCCAGAGGCTTTCATGCCTAAGGAACTAGAACTCACAGTCTCCTGGTGTTTGGCCCAGGAAAATCCAGCCACTTTCATGCCTAAAACGGAACTAGAATTCCTTGTCTCCTGATGATTGGCCCAAAGTCACCCAGCCAGCTTTCATGCCTAAATCAGGACTAGAACTCACTGTCTCCCGCTTTCTAGTGCCTTGACCAACTGGCTCTCTCTTCCTAGATTTTTAACAACCCACCACTTTCTCTCTCTCGTCTTTCTCCAGTTATGAAAGGACCAAGGCCAGTTGTACTGAGCGGCCCATCGGGCGCGGGAAAAAGCACTTTATTGAAGAAACTCCTCAGAGATTATGACAACGTCTTCGGCTTCAGCGTCTCCCGTGAGTGAGCCCTTTTCTGCAGGGATGGTGTGCAAAGGAAAGCGTGCATAGGTGCTGGCTTGCTGGCTGAGCCTGCCAGACACATGTAACTCTTCCAGTTAAAGTCCAGGCAGTTACTTTCACACTTTCCCACTCAGCTTGGCTCCCCTTAACTTCAGTTATTTCTTTGTGTAGGACTTAGTGAGTTGTATGAACCCAATGCCTTTAGTTAGCTCTGGTATTAGGAGAACAGAATGGGATGGGATGGGATAGGATAGGATAGATAGATTGTAGAATGGAATGGAATGGAATGGAATAGAATATATGGGATAGAATAGAATAGAATAGAATAGATTGTAGAATAGAGTAGAGTAGAATAGAATAGAATAGAATAGAATAGATTGTAGAATAGAATAGGAATAGGAATAGAATAGAATAACTTTGTCACTTTAAATGTATATTAATCAGCATACATTAAATTGAGATTTCAACGCATATAACTCTCAAAGGGTAACCACCTCCAATATACACTGCATAAACCACTGCATAAACGTGGCCAAAAAAAATAGTATGTATATACCCACGTACACACTCATATATGATCCAGAGAAACAACGCAATCTAGTTTGGATGTGTATATGCGTGTGCGTGTACACACACACACACACGTACATACATGGCGAGAACTACGAATCTCCAAATTATGAATGAATTAAACACACTGTGAATTTAGCTCACTCCAATTCTGCCTGTAGTGTTACATTTTTCTCCCTTGCTGCTGATACTAATACAGGTAGTCCTTGACTTATGACCAGGATTGCTAAGTGAGGTGGTTGTTAAGTGAGCCGAGCCTGATTTTGCATCCTTTTTTGTCAAGGTTGTTAAGCGAATCACTGCAGTCGTTAAGGGAATCACGTGGTCGTTAAGCAAGTCCGGATTGCCCCCTTTGTTGGAAGCTGGCTGTGAAGGTCTCAGGTGGTGCTAAACGTGACCCGGGGGCTGTGCAACTGTGATCACGTGACCGTGGGGGATGCTGCAACGGTCATAACTGCGAGGACCAGTCATAAATCACTATTTTCAGTGCTGTTTTAACTTTGAATGGTCGGTAAACGAACAGTTGTAAGTCAAAGATTACCTGTAGCACCTTTTCTCCTACATTGCTAACCTCTTTTGCTTTGGCAAGTAAGGTAGTCCTTGACTTACAGCCATTCATTTAGTGACCGTTTCAGCTTACAGTGGCACTGTAAAAAGCGACTTATGCCTGTTTTTCACACTTACGACCATTGCAGCATCCCCACAGTCACGTGATCAAAATTTGGACACGACTGGCACGTATTTATGACCATTACAATGTCCCGGAGTCACCTGATCGCCATTTGCGGTCTTCCCAGCTGGTTTCCGACAAGCAAAGTCAGCGGGGGAAATTTACTTAACGACCGCATGATTCACTTAACAACTATGCTCCTAAGTTGAGGACAGTATTAATTATTAAATCAGGGCATAACTTAAAGGGAAGAGAAGATGCGATTAAGTCAACGCAGGGCTAGAAAGGCAAAAACACAATGCATTTTGTGCAGCTGCTTCATAACATCTCTAAGCCTTAGGGAGTGTTTCAAAAAATTATTATTTATATTTTTCCTGCTTCTAGATACTACAAGACAGCCACGACCTGGGGAAGTCAATGGAAAAGGTAAAAAGCAGAATTTTATCGTCGCTTCCAGGAAAAAAAAAAAAGTGAATTGCAGTCGCTTTCCTCAACCTGGAACCCAGCAGCAAATTACAATTCCCAATCACGCACCCAGGTAGTCCTTGATTTACGACCAAAATTGAGCCCATAATTACTGTTGCTAAAGGGAGACAGTTGTTCGGTGAATTTTGCCCCATTCTATGTCCTTTCTTGTCCACAGTTCAGCGAATCACGGCAGTCGTTAAGTAAGTCACATGGTTGTTAAGTGAATCTGGCTTCCCCATTGACTCTGCTTGTCAGAAGGTCGCAAAAGGGGATCACGTGGCCCCCGGGATGCTGCAGCCGTCATAAATACGAGTCAGAGTTGCCAAGCGTCTTGAATTTTGATCACGTGACCACGGGGAGGCTGCAATGGCCGTCAAGTCTGGAAAAACGGTCATGTCACATTTTTCAGTGCTGTTGCAACTTTGAACGGTCACTAAATGAAATGTTGTAAGTCGAGGAATACTTGTAGTTGCCTGTTTGTTAAATTTTAAATCCTGACTTTTGGTCCAGAAGTTCAAGATGACACTCATATCCCATGTTTCTTTACAACAGCCTTGCGAGGTAGGCTGCGGAGGGGGGGGTGTTTCTCTGGAGGAGATCTTCCAATTTTGAGGATTGTCTTGGGGTTCCTTTAAAATAAAATTTTAAAATAATGTTAAAATAATTTAATTATTGTCGTTTTGATGTAGATATAGTTTTTATATCTGTAAGCTGCCCAGAGTTACCTTATGGTAAGATCCAATACAGTTTATAAATCAATAAAGAAATACGGCATTTTCATTTAAGTAAAAAATAAGTCCCCATTCGGAGACTTCTTTTGTTTTTGAAAAATAATTTAATAATTGAAGTATTAAGAATAATTATTAACTAATAAGTAATAAGTAATTATTAATAATTTTATTAAGAATTTTCACAAAAATAAAAAATGCAATATAACAAATTCAATTTTTTCTCAATTTTGAGGCTTCCTTCATTTTTAAAAATAAATTAATAATTGAATTATTAAGAATAATTATTAACTAATAATAATTAATTTTTATTATAAATTTTCACAAGTAAAACATGAACATAAAATACAATTTCCTCACATTTCCTTCCAATTCTGAGGTGCCTTTTGTCTTTTTAAAACAATTTAATCATTGAATTATTAATAATTTTTTGAATTGAATTTAATCATTGAATTATTTTATTTTTAATTATTATTTTAATAAATATTAATATTTTCCTTGTATTAGTATTAATACTGTTATTAATAAAAGTAATTGTTTAAAAATCAAATTTTAAAAATTGAATCAAATTAATTAGTATGAATAAGTATTATTAATATTTTTTTGTCAGAAAGTTTTACTTAAGTAAAAAAATCAACATGAAATCCTATAAGGCAAGAAAAAAAAGGATAAAACTAAAAGAAAATGATAAAAAGTAATACAGATAGAAAAAAAATGAAAAGATAAGGAAACAACCTCCAATCTCCTTTACTAAGAAACGTATTATCTTGCAATCCTCTTTAAAATTACATACGATTCCCATGTTCAACCCTTTTTAATCAGGGTGAATTAATTTAATTTAAATTCATAAAAAAAGAATTCGTTCTCTCTTCGCCGTGTTCTTAACTTCCTTGTTCCTTTGAGCTGTTCTCAAAAGAGAACCTTCAACACAACGACAATTTCATGTCTGATAACGCTGAAGAATCCAGCAACATCTCTCTGCATGCACTCTAGCATGCAGCTGTGGAAAACCTGGTTTGTTTCTTTCTCTAGATTACCACTTTGTGACCAGGGGAGAGATGCAGGAGGAGGTTGATGCGGGAGAGTTTGTCGAACATGCAGAATTTTCGGGCAACATGTATGGAACAAGGTAACCTCTTTCAAATGGACCGGGAATGGGTTGCTTTTTTAATGGTGATGTTTGTCTTTGTAAACATGAGGACTAGGTACTTATGTATACAAGGTACTCATATACCAAATGCACAGATGTAGAATAGATGGTACCTGGCTCAATAGCAGCAACTGTGAGAGGGATCTCGGAGTCCTAGCGGACGATCCCTTAAAGACGAACCAGCCGTGTGCTGCAGCTGCCAAAAAGGCCAACACAATCCTAGACTGCATTAACAGAGGGATAGAATCAAGATCACGTGAAGTGTTAATACCACTTTACAAGGCCTTGGTAAGGCCACACTTGGAATACTGCATCCAGTTTTGGTCACCACGATGTAAAAAGGATGTTAAGACTCTAGAAAGAGTGCAGAGAAGGGCAACAAAGATGATTAGTGGACTAGAGGCTAAAACATACAAGGAACGGTTGCTGGAATTGGGAATGTCTAGTTTAATGAAGAGAAGGACGAGGGGGGACATGATAGCAATGTTCCAATATCTCAGGGGCTGCCCCAAAGAAGAGGGAGTCAAGCTATTCTCCAAAGCACCTGAAGGCAGGACAAGAAGCAACAGATGGAAACTAATCAAGGAGAGAAGCAACCTGGAACTAAGGAGAAACTTCCTGACAGGGAGAACAATTAACCAGTGGAATAACCTGCCTCCAGAAGCGGTGAATGCTCCAACACTGTGAAGTTTTTAAGAAGAGATTGCACAATAATTTGTCTGAAATGGTGTAGGGTTTCCTGCCTGAGCAGGGGGTTGGACTAGAAGACCTCCAAGGTCCCTTCCAACTCTGTTATTTTGTGATTGTCCTGTTCCTCATCACCTCTGTTGGCTAGATACCTAAATAGAAATGTGAGATCTTTGCACTCATTTTTTTCAGAGGCATTTTACAAACTCATTTTAAACTCTTTTTTTAAAAAAAAGAACTGTAACCACTCCTCTTCCTTCTCCCGGCCAGCAAAGCCTCCATCCAGGCTGTGCAAGCTCAGAATCAGATCTGCATCCTTGATATTGACCTTCAAGGCGTGAGGAACATCAAGAAGACGGATCTGAATCCCATCTACATCTCCGTTCAAGTCCCCTCCATAGAGATCCTGGTGAGACGTTACTATTGTTTGCAGTTATGGTTATAGTTAATGTACCGGGCTGCAGGTTTATGCAAAGTTAGCAATAGTAGCAACTCGTATCCGTATCTGGATATCACAGAAACGGTCCTTCTGCTGGATGAGGCCTTGGTAAGCCAACATTTGAAGGCCTTTTGTGGTGGCCACTCAGAGGTACACTGAAGAACTTTCCCGTCTTAACGTTCTTCTCCAACACATAGATAGAACGGGGTCTTCAGTATTCCTGTGTCTCATGAATAACGCCCTCCGAGCATCCTAGACCACGCTAAATCCAAAAAACTTTAGGAAATTCCTGAGAAGGTTACGCACTCAAGACAAATCAGCCATCAACAGACACATAAAGATATTTACGGTAGCTTTCCCTGGCGGTGACGGTGAGGGACAGGTTTTCTTCTTGGTAGTTCCTTGAAGAGGGCACCGTTTTCTGCTTGAGCGTTTGTCTGGTGTTAATCCATGCTTATCCGGGTTTCTCTTTTTGTGAGGACCTTGGTTGTTTTCTTGCAAGTGTTTTGTGACCTAGGTAGCATCGTCACTGCTATAGGGGGTTTTTTTGGAGGGGAGGAAGGAGAAGATGATGATGACTGTGGGGTCCTTGGTGGTCTCTGAGCCGGGCAGTTTTCTTGCAGACGTTCCCAACTAGGGAACGTCTTCAGTGCTAGAAGAGAGTGGGGTTTCCTCTCTTGTTTACATAGGGTGGTTTGCCCTGTAATTATTATTGGGAGTATTGTTGGTGTTTCTTGATTAGACTATTTACTTTCTTCCCCCACTGATGCCATTCCGTAGTTGGGTCATGAAACGTCTGCAAGAAAACCACCAAGCTCAGAGAGAACCAAGGACCTCACATTCTTCTTCATCATCTTCATCTTCCTCCTCCTCCTCTGCAAACACCACTCCCTTCTAGCACTGATGATGTTCCCTAGTTGGGTCATGAAACGTCTGCAAGAAAACCACCAAGCTCAGAGAGCACCAAGGACCCCACAGTCCTCTTTCTCCTCCTCCTCCTCCCTTCTGGCACTTATGGTGTTGCCTAGATGGGTCATGAAACGTCTGCAAGGAAACCACCAAGCTCAGAGATCACCAAGGACCCCACAGTTCTCCTCCTCCTCCTCCTCCCACAAACACCTGTCCCTTTTAGCACTGATGCCGTTCCCTAGTTGGGTCATTAAATGTCTGCAAGAAAACCACCAAGCTCAGAGAGAACCAAGGACCTCACATTCTTCATCTTCATCCTCCTCCTCCTCCTCCTCTGCAAACACCACTCCCTTCTAGCAAGGATCCCATAGTCGTCGTCCTTCTCCTCTTCCCCAAGCCCCACTTCCTTCTAGCACTGATGATGTTCCCTAGTTGGGTCATGAAACGTCTGCAAGGAAACCACCCAGCTCAGAAAGCACCCAGGACCCCACAGTTCCCAACTCTGAGCTACAGGTACCCCCTTCTATCAAAACCAGCGAGATCCTCCCCAGAAATGTGGAACACTGTTTCCCCTCTTCGTTTCCCCACAGGAGAAACGGTTAAGGGAGAGACAGACCGAGACGGAAGAAAGCTTACACAAGCGGCTGCAAGCGGCTGCCACTGACATGGAACTCAGTGAGTCAATTTGCAGGGTTTGGGGGTTTCTCTCCTGCCCCCCACGACGGAGGGAGGGCGTTTGGCCCAAGCGCCAGCCGAGATGATTCTCTGGAATGGGAGAACAACAGAGGGAGGGAGGGAGAATCCAGGCTGGGATGGATCAACTCAGCCTGAAGTTTGTCTGGTGTTAATCCTTGCTTATCTAAGTTTTACGAACTCCGCCAATCAAAAGACCCAATACAGGTAGTCCTCGACTTACAATGATTCATTTAGTGACCATTTGAAATTACAACGGCACTGGGAAAAAAAGTGATTTATGACCAATTTTCACGCTTCGTAGCAGCATCCCTGTGGGTCCAAATTCAGACGTTTGGCAAATGAGTCCTATTTACGACGGTCGCAGTGTCCCGGGGTCATGTGATCCCCTTTTGCGACCTTCTGACAAGCTAAGTCAACGGGGAAACCCAGATTCACTTAATGACCGTGTGGCTAATTTAACAACCGGCAATTTAACAACTGGCAAGAAAGGTCGTAAAATGGGTCAAAGCCGTCTCGCTTAGCAACCAAATTTTTTTGCCTCAATTGTCATAAGTCGAGGACTACCTGTAGTCTTTTTTTAGTCCACCCTACCTCGCAGGGCTGTAAAACCAGGAGGAAATTGTCCTTTGTGCCATTCAATATTTGCCGTACGAAACCGTTATGAAGATCTGTAATTCCTTGGCTACTTTCATGATTGTTTTCCTTTGCAAAGGGTGGACCTGGGCTGTGGGCGCGTCTAAAACCTAATCTCTGTTTCATGCTAGGTAAGGAGGCGGGCCTTTTCGACATGATCATCATCAATGATGATTTGGAGGAAGCTTATATGAAACTGAAAAACATTCTGGCCGAGGTGAGTGGTTTGGACTCCGTCAGAAGCACCCTTCACACGTTCAAGCCGCAAGCAACTTCGTGTTCAACCACCTTGCATTTCTTGGCAATTTCCGGAAAAACGGCTGCTTAGAGGAAAACAGGATATGTTTGGGATGGGAAGGCCTATCACATTGGGCTGGGTTTTAGTTGCACGATATTGTTAATTTAGTAAATGTAAGAACATGACAAAAGAGAAACGAACAGACAAACACACAATCCACGTTATACAAAATTTCTACAAGGGTGCATGCAGCATTGGCCTCATAACTTTATGTCCAATCCAAGTGATTGCCTCTGGCTTTTTTGTTTTGCAATTTTGCACAATTTGTTTAATGCAGGTAGTCCTTGACTTATGATCACAACGCAGTCCAAAATTTCTAAGTGAGAGAGTTGTTAAGTGAATTTCCCCCCATTTTACAATCTTTCTTGCTGCAGTTGTTAAGTGAAACACTGTAGTTTTTAAGCTAGTAACATGGTTGTTAAGTGAATCCGGCTTCCCCCATTGATTTTGCTTGTCAGGTCACAAAATCATGTGACACCCCCCCCCCGGGACACTGTGACCGTTGTAAATATGAGTCAGTTGCCAAGCGTCCGAATTTTGATCACGTGACCACAGAGATGCTGCAAGAGTCATAGGTGTGAAAACGGTCGAAAGTCCCTTTTTTCAGTGCTGTTGTAACTTTGAACGGTCACTAAATGAAGCGTTGTAAGTCAAGGACTCTCCCTGTAGTTTGCCTATTGCAACAAGGGGAATCTTTCCATCCCCACCGAAACAGGTTTGAGCGACATAAATTAGTAAAATTTCAATTAAATTCTGCCGTTATCGTATTTTGGATCTTGATCTTCCTGTGAATTGCAGAGGCTAAAATCTCTCCGTTCTCTTTCTGGTAGGAGATCGAGAAAGTGCAAGAGTCGAAAAAAACATGAAATTTCCTGACGGTGGAGACCCACCTGAGCTTTGCAGTCATTCCTCAATGTGATTCACTGTGCTTATTGTGCCGCGTTCGAGAAAAACACCCGTAAATCCACCCACGTACTCCTACATTCCTTTTTAGCTGGCTTCTTCCGTGAAATCCTTCTTCGACACTTTCTATTAAAGGAGAAAAGATCCCCTCCAATTATTCTGCCCTGATCCTTCCTGTGTTTTGACGACCAGGGGAGAGAAAAATAGGAATTGAAAACAGTATAAAGAGGCTTTGAAATTCCACTTTGGGTGAGGTTTTTCCACTTTTCTAAGAGAGAAATAATAATAATAATAATAATAATAAATCTTATCTCCTGTTTTGGGATCACATAACCCAGAATCTCATTTATCCATGCTGGGCCAGAGGGTCTTTTCTGTAGCCAGCTAGTCTCAAAATAAGCCAGTTTTGGAGTCAAAGAGACTTTGATAATCCTCAGAACAGACCACGATAGATCCTGTAGTCCATTTTTGATCACAGAATACAAAACACAGAATGACAGAGGTTGGAAGGGACCTTGGAGGTCTTCTAGTCCAGCCCCTCTTTTTCTCCCACTTCTTCTAAACTGCCGTTGCTCCACATTAGCTTAACCCTGGGCCACCGGTCCAGAATACAGATAGTCCTCAACTTACGACTGTCTTGAAATGGTCGTAAGTCGTGACCGTTGCAAAACAGATGTCATGTGACCGAGCTAATTAAATGACCTTATTTGCGGCCTTTGTTAAGCAAATGCCACCATCATAAAATGGCTGCTGCAGTTGTTAAGCAAACACTGCAGTCGTTAAGCGGAACGGTCGTTCACTTTGGGCACAGTTTTGCTGAAATTTGGAGGTTAACTGCCAATTTTCGGCAAAATGGTAGTAGATATGGCCGGGTTACTGAGCACCCGAAGTTGCCGGGATGGGGGAGGGAGGTGATAATTGTAACTTTGAACCTGGGTGGTAAGTATCCCCAAGAGAGGTCTGTCGTATCTTTGAATGATCACTAAGAAATTGGTCATAAGTTGAGGACTAACTGTAATTGTATTTCCTTCTTGTCTTTTCCATATGCAAGGAAAAAAGTGTTAGTGATCTTGAGGGGAATACAACGAACGCAATGGAACGCAAAATTTTCATTGCTAAGTTAAATGAGTTTTGCCCCATTTTACGACCTTTCTTTGCCACAGTTGTTAAGTAAATCACTGCGGCGGTTAAGCTGTTAAGCTATGGCGGTTAAGTTAAGTGAATCTGGTTTTCCCCATTGACTTTGCTTGTCCTACGGTCACAAAAGGGGATCACATGACCCCAGGGACTGCGACCGTCGTAAATAAGAGTCAGTGGCTAAAGGTCCCAATTTTGATCCCGTGACTCTGGGGATGCTGCAACGGTTGTAAGTGTGAAAAACGCTCATAGGTCCCGTTTTTCAGTGCCTTCAAATGGTCACTAAATGAACTGTTGTAAACCGAGGACTACCTGGATTCAGCCTGGCTTTCCCCATCAGGGGAGTCTAAAACAGCTGGATCACTTGCGATTCGGTGTGTAGGACAAAGCAGGCCGCCAGTGCTTGCAATTTTCTGAATTATAATCTCAGAGCTACAAAATCTTGCAATGTTTGGTTTGGTTTTTTTTTTTTATTATTTAAAGGCTGTCTATTCTCATTAAACTGAATTCTGCACCAGTGCCCTTAAGAAATGTTTCCACCGTCATTAAGAGAGGCAGCCTCCTCCTTGCCAGCAGGCAAATATTCTGCGATCTGGCCTTCTTTCTCGGGATGCCAAGCTGAAAACACACATACCACAAACACACAAATAGAGATCCTGACGGCCTGTCCATCTTCTTCAAAATGCCCCACTGGGATTTAAGTCAGCAGCAATCTGTGCTCCGTTACCCTTCAAGATTACACCAGGGAGGGCTAATAAAAATTAAGGCATTGTAATTTACCCAGAAAAAAGTCACCCCGTTTTACATCAGGGTTGCGCAATCTTGACAGTGGGTGGACTTCAACTCCCAGACATCCCCAGCCGGCATGCTTAAAATTATCAACTTTTTTTTTTTAATTTTTATTTTTTTTTAATTAAAAAAAAGTTTTAAATTTTTATAATTTTTAGAAAAAAAATTATAATTAAAAAAAAATCATTTTGTAATTTTTTTGGATTTTTTTTTTAAAAATTAAAATTACTTTTTGGTTTTTTTAAAAAAATGCTTTTTAACATTTAAAGTTATGTTTAAAATTATTTTTATTTCCGTGATTAACAGAAACCACCCATCCAATTCAGAGGATATATGTTCTGAATTGATTAAAACTCACGGGGGGGGGGGCTGTTCTGTGAGCAGTTTGGGGAAGCGGTCCACCTGAAAAGGGGTTCAGAGAAGCCCCACAAGGTACGCAGGTGGTTCTCGACTTTAATGACCGTTAGATGTTACAACAATCTTGAAAAAAGTTATTTATGACCCATTTTTCACACGACCATTGCAGCATCCCTGTGGTCACATGATCAAAATTTGGCCAGTGATTCACTTATCAACCGTATTAGGACTGCCACCGAGCTCAAAATTTCTGTTGCTAAGCAAGTCAATTGTTAAGTGAGTTTTCCCCATTTTATGACCCTTTTGCCGCAATCGTTAAGCGAATCATTGCAGTTGTTAAGTAAAACACACGGTCGTTAAGCGAATCTGGCTTCCCCCCCCTTGACTTTGTTTGTGGGAAGCCGGCCTGGGAAGGTCGCCAAAGGGAATCACGTGACCCCAGGACAGTGCAACCGTCGTAAGTGCATGCCAGTTGCCAAGCTTCCAAATCTTGATCACATGACCGTGGAGAGGCTGCAACAGTCATAAGTGTGAAAAATGGTCGTAAGCGCCTTTTTTAGTGTTGTAACCGAAAGGTCACTAAACGAATAGTTGTAAGTTGAGGACTACCTGCATAGCAAAGTGTCTTCAGCTGAATTGGTGTAATCTTGCCAATTCCTAAATCTACATTTTTTTTTTGTTTGCAAAAGGCAACTGCCCACCTATTACAAAGTTGCATTTTCCTAATTAAATGCATGCATAAATGCAAATTAAGTTTCTCCCAATTCTAATTGCTGGGAATCCCGGTAGAACTTTGCTTTAAAACTTTAAGCAACACTCGCAATGTTGTGAACCTCCCTCTCCGTCCAGAGCACAAGGGTGGGTGCGAATGTAAGCAGCCCAGGCTTTATAAGGGCAAAACTTTGCAAACTTTCAGGGTGAGCAAGGAGGTGGGGGGGGGGGGGGAGAAGAAAAGTAGATTGGAAAGGGAGGGAGGGGGAGAGAAAAAGAGGGAGGGAGAGAGGAAGGAAGGGATAGAAAAAGAAAGAAAGGAGGGACAAAAGGAAGGAACAAAAAAAGGGAAGGGAGGAAAGAGGGAGGGAGGGAGCGAGGGAGGGAAGCAATCCAACCCTCCTCCTCAAAAACATTCACCTCGGACTCCCGCGGTGCAAAGCCCCTTTGGAAACGTTCCCAGCGGGGCGTTTTGCGCGGTCCCAGCAGGCAGCCGAGGCGGCTCTTCCGTCCCGGGACGGGCCCTTTTCTCTCCGGAGGGGGCGTCCCAAGCTGGCCCCCTCCTCCCCGGTAGGTCTGCCAGGTCTGCCCGCCCTGGCTGGGCTCCAGAGCCTGGAGTTTCCATGGCCTGGATGTGCGCGCAATTGCGCGGCCGGAGCCGCGGCGTTTGCAACCGTTGCATCGGCTGCAGCTGCTGCGGGTACCCGTTGCCTGGCGGACCCGGGAGACAGAGGGACGGCTGGTTGCATTCAGACGTGCATCCTTGAGCGTGCACGTGGCTCTCCTAACCGGCTCCGGTACGAAAAAAACCGAGCCGGCGTACCTCGGGTGTTTTGTACCTCTGGCAGACTGGGGTGCTGTCTAAACCGGGCCGGCTTCTGTTCCAGCCCAGACCCAGCCCGCTTGTCTGAACGAGGACAGCAGCACCCGAGAGGTGAGTGGGCCCCGGCGGGAAGGAGAAATCTGGCCGTCTTCGGGCTTCTCCGGAGCCATGACGCGTCTTTCCTCCGGGGGCAGCTAAAGAGTCGCGTTTGCGAGCAGCCAAGCAAGTCCTAGACACGCGTCCCTTCCCCGTGTCGCGCTCCCACGACCTGCTGAAATGCAGGGACTTTGGTTGCCAAGCGTCTGAATTTTGATCACGTGACCACGGGGAGGCTGCAGTGGTCATAAACGTGAAAAAAGTGGTCATAATTCAGGTTTTTCAGTAGCGTTGTAACTTTGAACGTCACTAAACGAATGTCAAGGATTATCTATACTTGGGAGGACGGATATAAATGGGTTGGTAACGTACATACCTTATCTTTATTGTGCCACAAAAAATCTGGGAGATGGCAATTGGATTGATGTGGAAACTAAATCTTATACCTGGAAGGATCCCTCGAGGTCATCTAGTCCAACCCCCTTTCATAAAAAAATTATGTGATTGACAATTTCCTTTATTTTTCTTCTCCAGAATCAGAAAAAAAAGCTGAAATCTTGGACACCCGGCTTGATCCTTTGCTGAAAAATCCTGGCCTGGTCCAGGTTAGTGGATGATCTATTTGGAACTGTTGGAAGACTGCCAATCTTCTCTCGCACTCGGCTCACCTGTCCGTCCAAATGGTAGCGTTGGCGGATGATGGTGAAATATTCGTTACAGGGAGTGCTCAACTTACGACCACAGCTGAGTCCAAAATTTCCGTCGCTCAGCGAGACAGTTGTTAAATGAGTTTTGCCCCATTTTATGAACTTCTTTGCCACAGTTGTTAAGTGAATCACTGCAGTTAGTCACACGGTTGTTAAGTGAATCTGGCTTCGCCACTGATTTTGCTTGTCGGAAAGTCGCCAAAGGGAATCACGTGACTCCGGGATAGTGCAATCGTCATAAATATGAATCAGTTACCAAGCATTCGAATTTTGATCACATGACCGTGGGGATACTGCAATGGTTGTAAGTGCGAGAAATGGTCATAATTCACTTTTTTCAGTGCCATTTTAACTGAACAGTCACTAAATGAACGATTGTAAGGTGAGGACTACCTGTAGTTTAAGAATAATTGAAATAAAGAATGGGTGCTAAAATTACACCCTGTGTCCACCAGGGGGCAGCACATGACCAATCTTGGCTGAACTAAGTCCTTGGATGAGAGACCACCAAGGAATTCTTTATATTTTCTATTGCCGCTTTTTCAAATTTTGCTCTTCCCTTTATAGGTAGTCCTCAACTTGCGGCCACAACTGACCCAAAATTTCTGTTGCTAAACAAGACAGCCATTAAGTGAGTTTGGTCCAATTTTATGACTTTTCTTGCCACAGTTGTTAAGTGAAACACTGCAGTTGTTAAAGCTAGTGACAGGGTTGTTAAGCGAATCTGGGCTTCCCCATTGACTTTGCTTGTCAGAAGGTTGCAAAAGGGGATCACACGACCCCGGGACTCTGTGACCGTCATAAATATGAGTCAGTTGCCAAGTGTCCGAATTTTGATCAGGTGACTGCAGCTGCAGCGGACGTAAGGGTGAAAAACAGTCACAAGTCACTTTTTTCAATGCAGTTGTAAGTTTGAACGGTCACTAAATGAACTGCTGTTAGTTGAGGTGTACCTGTACTAAGTAAAAATATGTTTCCCCTGTGATTACATAACTTATAACCCCTATCGGAGACAAGAATTTCCATCATAAATTATGAGTCAAGGGCACCCACATGACTGGATTATGTCTGCGGCGGTCGTTAAATGAATCAGTGTATTCCTATGGGCAATTTTTGCCACAAAAGGCTGGAAATTGGCAAAAAAACATCCTAAAAGAATACTAGAACCCACCTTAAAAGTGAGCCACTGGCTAAGTGCCCAAAAGGCAGTCATGTGACAGCACCTGTGTGTGTGTGTGTGTGTGAGTGTGTGTGTGTGAGAGAGAGAGAAGAGTGTTCATGCGTTTGTGTGTGCATGTGTAGCCATTTGCATATGAGATCTGGATAATATAAGATAACTTTTATTGTCATTTATCTGTACACACAACGACACACATTAAAATGGTTGTAAGCAGCTTTTGGGTATCCGTCGTAACTTGAGAAGGTTGTTAAATGATTGGTCATAAATCAAGGACTACCTGTAAGGGGACTTGATTTCTGCCAGCTGGGGAATTCTGGGAGTTGAAGTCCACCCATCTGAAAGTCAGCAAGGTTGAGAAACCCGGTTTAAGACAAACCTGCGTCTTTTTGTGGGTCTCTTTGTGAGTTTCTTCTCTGTGTGTGTGGTTTTTTTTTCTTTCTGTGTAAAAATGTACAAAATCTGTCACAAACAGAAAAGGTGGAAAGGCAGATTCCCCGGGGAGGGGGGGGCAGCAGCTGGAGCCTCTGTGCACCCCAGAGAGAGCCACATCTGGATTGCTCGCGATTCTGGCTTACCTCGGTAACTTTTTGCACAATCGCAATCTGTGTTGTCACTTAGGAGTGTTGTGAGAACGAGAAGCAGGCCCAAAATCCAGATTTTAATGCTGCTGGTTGTTCTTAAGAAAAAAAGTCTCCTATACCACGCCAGTCGAGGTAGTTCTCGACTTACGACGAGCTCAAAATTCCTGTTGCTAATCGAGATAGTTATTAAATGAGTTTTGCCTCATTTTACGACCATTCTTGCTTTGGTTGTTAAGCAGATCTCTGCAGTTGTTAAGTTAATCACACGGTTGTTAAACGAATCCGGTTAGAAAGTCACAAAAGGGGATCACGTGACCCCAGGACACTGCAACGCTGTCATAAATACGAGTCAGTGGCCAAGCGTCCGAATTTTGATCACATGACCATGGGGAGGCTGCAACAGTCGTTAAGTGTGAAAAACGGTCATAGGCCCCTTTTCTCGGTATCGTTGTAACTTCGAATGGTCACTAAAGGAAGCGTTGTAAGTTGAGGACTTCCTGCATTTGGGTGTGGGGTGTTAATGAAGAGCACGGAAGACGCTCCCTTTCTCTGTCTCAAACTAGGCCACGTGAAGCTGTTTGGACTTCAATTCCCAGAATTCCCTGGTGTGCTGGCTCTTTGCTAAGAATTCTGGGAGTTGAAGTCCACCCATCTTCAAAGGTTTGAAATATTTGAGCATCACGTTCTTCAAAGCAGGAATGATCAAGGCAGCTTAACAATGAGAATTACGGTTCCAGCTGTCGTAAGTCAAGGACCACTTGTATCCTTGAAAAAGCATTGGACCGATGCCCAGAGGTTGCCTTTTCAGGTCATCCTCGACTTACAACGGTTCACTTAGTGACCGTTCAAAGTTACAATGCCACTGAAAAAAGCGACTTAGGACCGTTTTTCACACTTACCACCGTTGCAGCATCCCCATGATCACGTGATCAAAATCCAGATGCATGTATAAATAGTCCTCGATTTACAACGGTTCATTTAGTGACTGTTCAAAGTTACAATGCCACTGAAAAAAGGGACTTAGGACCGTTTTTCACACTTACCACCGTTGCAGCATCCCCATGATCACGTGATCAAAATTCAGATGCATGTATAAATAGTCCTCGATTTACAACGGTTCATTTAGTGACTGTTCAAAGTTACAAAGCCACTGAAAAAAGGGACTTAGGACCGTTTTTCACACTTACGAACTTTGCATCATCCCCGTGACCAGAATTCAGATGCTTGGTAACTGACTCCTATTTATGACAGTCGCGGTGTCCCCGGGGTTGTGTGATCCCCTTTGCGACCTTCTGACTAGCAAAGTCAACGGGGAATCCGGATTCACCCAACAACCGTGTTACTAATTTAACAATTGCAGTGATTCACTTTAACGACTGCAACAGCAATATAAATTTTGGGCCCAATTGTGGTCGTAAGTCGAGGACTGCCTGTAGTCAAAATGGGAGGCGACTTGGCCCTGGGGATTGTTGGTCCCGGAAAGAGCTGCAGTTGTGTGCAGGAGTTGTGGTTCCACTGCACCCGACCTATACCTTTTTCAAAACTTCTGGCCCTGAATTCAATCGTTCCGCTTGGGGTGTTTTCCTTCCAGGGGGTTTTCCCAAAGGACCCCCCCAACCTACGAGGCAACAGTGTCCCCACGGGGTGGAGGGGGAAGTGACCCACAAGTTCGAGCCCTGAAATCCAGAGTGCACAACATTGTGCGAGAGACACGACAATGGAGCTCTTTGTAAAGGCAATGCAGGCTGATGGTTCCCTGGTGCCTGGTGGTGCAAGCCCACGAGAAGGGCGTTCAAAGGACCATGAATTGCTCCTCTTTCTGCCTTCCTGTCGGATGAAGACGCTGGTTCGAGTTGTGCCGCACAAGAGCCCCGTTTGTGTCGGAGGGGGTGAGAAACAAAAGGGGGCGAGAGAGACATACACGCAAGGACCACCTTTTTTTTTTCCTGTCTGCGAAAGGTATGGAAAGCTGGCTTGGCTGCTAGAAGCAGTGAGTACAATAGAATAGAATAGAATAGCAGAGTTGGAAGGGACCTGGGAGGTCATCTAGCCTAACCCCCTGCCCAAGCAGGGAACCCTATAATTTCAGACAAATGACTGTCCAATCTCTTCTTCTTTCTCCTCCTCCTTCTCCTCCTCTTCCTCAAAATAACACAGTTCGAAGGGACCTTGGAGGTCTTCTAGTCCAACCCCCTGGTCAAGCAGGAGGCCCTTCTTCCCTGCTC
The DNA here is from genome assembly GCA_023970755.1 of Azemiops feae. Taxonomy (NCBI): domain Eukaryota; kingdom Metazoa; phylum Chordata; class Lepidosauria; order Squamata; family Viperidae; genus Azemiops; species Azemiops feae. The sequence goes on along the minus strand of JALGBA010004117.1, from coordinate 275,318 downwards.
CTGCTCCTCAAAATAACACAATTGGAAAGGACTTTGGAGGTCTTCTACTGTAACCTCCTGCCTAGACAGGAGGTTAGACTAGGCAAATGGTTGTCCAATCTCTTCTTAAAAACCTACAGTGTTGGAGTACCCATCGCTGGAGGTTTTCAAGAAGAGATGTACACAGATGCTTTTTCGGAATTGTACTATAGGGTTTCTTGCTCGAGCAGGGGGTTGGACTAGATGACCTCCGAGGTTCCTTCCAACTCTGTTTTTCTGTATTCTGCTTTTGCTAATAAAGGCTCATTCGGCGGGTGAATTCTATTGCAAGGGGACTGTTTTTCAGCCAGATGATTCTTGGTGTTTGTGGCTTGACCTGTTTTACGACTGTCATGATTTATGACTGTAATGGCCAAGCTGCATTATGGTTTGATGCCTGCTGTGCTTGCCCCTACCCCAAAATACATTTTAATGTTCTTTCCCATTTGCAATAGCACGCGAGGGGGAGGGGGGGGATAAGGTCACCCTTGTGAAATATCTGATTTTAAAAATGATTTCTTTAAAAAAAACCTGAGTTATACATAGTCCTTGGATTACGACCTCAATTGGGAACTGAATTTTCGTTGGTAAGCACGACGGTTGTTAAGAGTCAGTGGAACAACCTGCCTCCAGAAGTTGTGAATGCTCCAACACTGGAAGTTTTTAAGAAGAGACTGGACAGCCATTTGCCTTTCGTGTCACTCCCGAAACTTAAACAACAGGAAATAATTTCTCCTATCTGGCTATTTTGCTGAGTTCCCACCTGGATTTTTAATATCCAGGGCTCTTCCTGGAGATTCCTTTCGGACGAATTATTAAAGAAATGGAAGGAAACGGAGGCCGTTTAAGAGAGCTCTGGGTCACACACACACACCCACACACACACACACACACACACCGTCCCCTTCTTCCCGGCACGGCCCTGGGGTGGGATCCAAAAGGCACAACTGGTTTGTTCAGGTATTTGTAGTTTGTGTTTGTGTGTGTGATTTTTATTAAGTTTCATTATGTTAAAATTAAAATGGTATAGGCAGGTTCTCCTGCCTGAGCAGGGGGTTGGACTAGATGACCTCCAAGGTCCCTTCCAACTTTATTATTATTATTACTAAAGAGAGCGGTGCCTGATTTTATGAGGTTTTTGCCACGGTTGTTAAGTGGATCACCGCAGTTGTTAAGCGAATCCGGCTTCCTTATTGATTTTGCTTGTCAGAAGGTCACAATAGTTGATCACCCGATCCCTGGATGCCCGAATTTTGATCATGTGACCATGGGGGACGCTGCAACGGTCGTAACTGCAGGGGTGGGTCCTAAGTTTCGCGTTGCTCAGAATTGTGATTGTGATGGTTGTGTGAGTCAGTGAACTGCGTGGACTTGCTGTGATCTTGTCTTAGGGCCATCAAGGCTGAATTTAGAAAAAAATGGAATTAAACGATCGAATTAATATGCTGGTAGATTAATTAATTTTCCTCGTTCTTGGCGTGGAAAACCTGCATGTTCAGCGCTGGGAACGCTTGCTCTCCCTCGGTGTAGGTAGTCCTCAGTTTACGACCACGAGTGGCACCAGAATTTCCATTGCTAAGCACGGCAGTTGTTAAGTGAGTCGTGTCCCATTTTACGACCGTTTTGGCCACGGTTGTCGTTAAGCGAATCCCTGCGGTTGTTAACTGAATTACATGGTCATTAAGTGAACTGGCTGGGAAGGTTGCAAATGGTGATCATAGCTGTCACGCGATCAAAATTCAGACGTGTGTGGCAACCGGTTCACATTTACGATGGTCGCAGCGTCCCGGGATCACGTGATCCCTTTTTGCGACCTTCAGACAAGCAAAGTCAATGGGGGAAGCCAGATTCACTTAACAACCGTGTCACTGACTTAACAACTGCAGTGATTCACTTAAGGACTGCGGCAAGAAATGTCGTAAAACGAAGCAAAAACTCACTTAGCTGCATTGCTTAGCAACAATTGGGCTCGATTGTGGTCGTAAGTTGAGGACTACCTGTAATAATAATAATAATAATAGAACTTGAAGTCCTTTTCTGGAAGATTGTTATGTGCTTCAGAAGCGTGCTTTTGCTAACTCTGGCTTGAACAAGGACGCAGATTGAAAGCACGTAGGTTTTCAAGCATCCAGGTGATGGGAACTGTAGTACTGCCCTTTTCAAAATGGGGGATTTATGTTTTCCTACAGGGAGGGCATGGCAGGCTTGGAAAAGGCCCCCCCGTCAATGTCTTTCAAACTTGGAAATTGAAGATGTGTGGACTTCAACTCCCAGAATTCCCTAGCCAGCTTGTGTGGACTCCAACACCCAGAATCCCCCAACCTGGGAGGCTTGGGCTCCAATTCCCAGAATCCCCAATTGCCTGGGCTGCAATTGTTTGTGAGCTGGGTGGGCATTTAAATCTACTTCATTTCAAAAAATAAATAAATAAAAAAACTGCAAGAATTTGCCAGACAGCAGAGGAATTCTGGGAGCTGACGTCTTCTCAGGCTGGTTTGGGAATTCTGGTTATTGGATCCCACATATGATGCTGGGGGATTCTGGGAGTTGGAACCTGGGAATGATGGCTGGGGGATTCTGGGAGATAAATCCCAGATGCTGGCTAGAGTTGAAGTCCATTCATGGTGCCTGGGGAATTCTGGGACTTGGAAGTCCCTGCATGTTAACAGGGATTCTAGGAGTTAAAGCCGATGCATGTTGCTGGGGAATTCTGGGACTTGAAGTCCATTCCTGCTGCCTGGGGAATTCTGGGGCTTGAAGTGCACCCCAAATTCTCCAGCTTGAAAACCCCTGTTTTGCTGGGAGCCTTGGAGTTGATGCCCCCCCTTTTGTGGGGAGAAAACCAAGGTCGTCTCGGGGGTGGCAGCTGACCGGACGGGGTGATGCACCCCCTGCCCTTCTCTGCCCCCTTTCTTTGGCAGTGGGGGGGACTGCGCCCCTCCCTTGGAGGGCAGTCTCACTCCTTGTGCAACATCTCCAGATCTCAGGCGGGAGAGGAAGGAAGGACCCAGAAGACGACAGGAAAGCAGGAAGGAAAAAATGGAGAAATAGCTGCGAAGAAGAAGCCGTTGCAGAGATGCAGAGGGGGGAAGATGGAAAACTTTTCCAGATCTCCAAAGAATTCCTAGTACGTCCGTTTTTTCCTTCCTTCTTTCCTTCCATCCTTCTTTCTTCCCCCCCCCCCCTTTTGGCTAATTTTGCAACGTCTTGCAAATTCCCTCTGAGCCAGCGTAGACGTCTTGCAAAAAATCCTCTTTTGTTTGTAGGTTGGATCCTGGAACGTAACTTTAAAAAAAAAGAAAAAAAAAGAGCTCTTTTCCTTGGAGGAAGCGTGCAAAAATAGGGTGTGCAAATTTCTTTTCTGCTTTTTTCTCGGGGCATCTGTTGTGTTCCTAGGCCAGCGTTGGTGGCATTTTTGAGATCCGAATTTAGTTTTCAGTCCTAATTTGGTACTTCTGCACACTATTTGTAACCCCTTTTGATTGGCTGGAAGTCCTGTGTTTTCTCTTGCACAAATCGGTGAACCTTTGTGATTTGTATGTTTGTGTGTGTGTGTGTGTGTGTGTGTGTGTAAGAATGTGGAGCTGAGTTAGATTTCAGCGGCTGAGTTTGTCAGATAGCCAGTTCAAGATGCAGTGGTGATTCGACTTACATATGATAAAGTATTTTTGTTGTAAAACTTATAAGCCCCAGATATACAAATTATAAATAATGTGTGCCAATTAAGGTTCAAAAAAGTTTGGAGTTTCTACTTATCTGGGGCAATTTAGCCAATGCAATGCAATTATTGTAGTTGCGTATGATAATTATCAATTATTTTTATTATAAATTTTATAAACAATATAAACTAAAAATAATACGATCAAGATAAATGAAGATGGAAGTTGCTTTCTCTCTCTGGAGCATTTTAGCAAAGGCCATGTAATTATTATACTTGCGTATGATAACTATCACCAGTTATTTTTATTATAAATATTTATGAGCAAAAAACATAAATAGGTTTTAAATAGGTTGTGTGCCAATTAAAGATAAAAGATCAAAGTTACTTCCAATCTGGGGCATTTTAGCAAATGTAATTTAACTATTGTATATTGTACTTGTGTATGATAATTATCTTTAAATTGTTTTTATTATAAATATTATAAGCAAAAAATATAAATTATAAATAATAGGTGTACCAATGAAGGGCAAAAGTTTGAAGTTTCTTCCTATCTGAAGCATTTTATCAAATGTAACGTAATTACTTCATTAGCCTATGATAATTATAAATTGTTTTTATAATAAATATTATAAACAAAAATATAAATGATAAATAATTATAAATACTTGTAAATCTTTCACGTGTGGGCCAGTTAAAGGTGAAAGATAGATGCTTCCTCCCATTTAAGCAAATGCAAAGTAATAATTATAATTATTTTTATTATAAATACTATAATAAATTAAATTATAAATTATAACACTGCATTAGTGCAGCAATTCAAGAATTGTGATTATGATGCAATATGAGGATGTGTGTGCTGATTAAGGATAAGAGATCGGTGTTTATTTTCCTCTTTAGGGCATTTTAACAAAGAAAACTGGTGGTGCTAAGTTTTAATTGTGTTAAGTGTGAAAGTAAAGAATGAGAAATGAACAAACTTTTGTAGAGAGTAAAACTGATTCAGGTGCTGTCTCGAAGCTTGGCTGTTTTCTTGCAGACGTCTCATGACCCAGCTAGGAAACATCATCAGTGCTAGAAGGGAGGGGTGTGTGCTGAGAGGAGGAGGAGGAGGAGGAAGAATAATGTGGGGTCCTTGATGCTGAGCTTGGTGGTTTCCTTGCAGACGTTTCATGACCCAGCTAGGAAACATCATCAGTGCTAGAAGGAGTGGGTTTGCGGAGAGGAGGAGGAAGAGGAGGAGGAGGAGGAGGAGGAGGAAGACTGTGGGGTCCTTGGTGCTCCCTGAGCTTGGTGGTTTCCTTGCAGACGTTTCATGACCCAGCTGGGAAACATCATCAGTGCTAGAAGGGAGGGGTGTGCTGAGGAGGAGAGAGGAGGAGGAAGAATAATGTGGGGTCCTTGATGCTGAGCTTGGCTGTTTTTCTTACAGACGTTTCATGACCCAGCTAGGAAACATCATCAGTGCTAGAAGGAGTGGGGTTTGCGGAGAGGAGAGGAGGAGGAGGAGGAGGAGGAGGAGGAGGAGGAAGACTGTGGGGGTCCTTGGTGCTCCCTGAGCTTGGAGGTTTTCTTGCAGAGGTTTCATGACCCAGTTAGGTAATATCTTCAGTGCTAGAACGGAGTGGGATTAATGGGGAGGGGGAGGAAGAGGAAGAGGAGGAGGACTGATTCTTCCTGTAAGCATCTAGCACATTCTGGAGACTGAGTAGCTCTCTGGAGAGTGGCACATTGCAAGTACAGTACAGGTGGGTCCTCAACTTACCGCCATCCATTTAGTGACCATTCAAAGTTACATTGGCCCTGAGAAAAGGGCTTACAACCAGTCCTCATACTTAACGGCCATCACCCCATGGTTACATGATCTAAATTTGTGCTTGACCACCTGACTCATACTTACGACGGTTGCCGTGTCCCGAGATAACGCGCTCCCCTTTTGCGACCTTCTGACAAGCAAAGTCAGTGGGGGGAAGCCCAGATTCACTTAACAACCGTGTGACTAATTTAACAACGGCAGGGATTCACTTAGCAACCATGGCAATAAAAATCGTAAAATGGGACAAAACTCGCTCAACATTTGTCTCGCTTAGCCAGTTGTGGTTATAAGTCGGGGACTGCCTGTATTTCTTTCAGGCACCACAAGGTGGCGATCGTTCTCACTTTCCTTTTTTTGATAATTTCTGAGGATCTGTCAACGTTTTCATTACCTCTTTCGGTTTTCTTTCTGTCCGTCTTCCTCGTCCGTAAAGGTAGCACCTCAGCCCAGCTTGGCTCAGCTCAAGAAAGCTAAAGCAGGTTAGTTTTGAGCAGTATTGGGAGGGGAGACCACTAGGAGATCACAGAATGGGATGTTAGATTGGGGAAGCAATGGCCGTCCCCTTCTAAATGGTTAAGGAAACTGAAGCTTTTCTTAACAGTGACCTTGCCAAAATCCGGATAAAGATTATTTAGATTTCTCATTTTGTCTATTCGTTCCAGATGGTTCTTTGCTCACCAACTCTGTTGGTTTATTTTGCTGAACGGAGTGGTGGTAGCACTTGGATGGGGCACTACAAGGAGATCCTAGGATTGTACAGGCAGTCCTCGGCTTACAACAGTTCATTTAGTGACCGTTCAATGTTATAACGGTATTGAAAAAAATGATGACCTTTTTCACATGACCGTTGCAGCCTCCCCGTGGTCATGGGATCCCAAATTCAGACGCTGGGCAACTGACTCGTATTTATGACGGTCGCAGAATCTCGGGGTCACCTGAACCCCGTTTGCGACCTTCTGACAAGCAAAGTCAAATGGGGAAGCCGGATTCACTTAACAACCGTGTGACTAACAGCTGCAGTGATTCACTTAGCAGCCATGGCGAGGAAAGGTCGTAAAATGGGGCAAAACTCACAACAATTGTCTCGCTTGGCCGTGGAAATTTTGGGCTCTTTTGTGGTCATGAGTCGAGGACTATCTGTCTGGGAGACTGGGCAGTAGGGAGAGGCCACCGTCAGTTTGGAGAGCAAGTTTTTCCCCCCTCTTTCTAGGCTTCCCTTTTTCCCTTTCGCAACAATTTTTCAGTTTTAAAAACAGTTTAGTTTTTTCTCCTTTTATTCCCCTTCTTGGCATCCTTTTTCTGCCTGTTCTGCCCAAAGCATGGGACGGGCCAGCTGGGGAGTAAAAAAGTTGAAACTGATGCTTGTGGTTAAGGCACCAGGCTAGAAACCAGGAGACGGTGAGTTCTAGTTCTGCCCCAGGCGTGAAAGCCGGCTGGGAGATTTTTGGGCCATTTCTTCTTTCTCAACCTAACCCACCTGACAGGGTTGTTGTTGTGGAGAAAATAGGAGGAGGAAGGTGTGAATGTTTGTGAGTGTTCTCCTTCTCGTCTTCTCCTTCCTCCCTCCCTCCCTCCCTCCCTCCTCCCTCCTTCCTCCTCCTCTTCCTCTCCTCCTCCTCTTCATCTCCTCCTCCTCCTCCTCTTCCTCTCCTTCTCCTCCTCTTCCTCTCCTCCTCCTCCTCCTCGTCTTCTCCTCCTCCTCCTCTCCTCCTCCTCCTTCTCTTCCTCCTCTCTTCTTCTCCTCCTCCTCCTTCTCCTCCTCCTCCTTCTCTTCCTCCTCTCTTCTTCTCCTCCTCCTCCTTCTCCTCCTCGTCTCCTTCTCCTCCTCCTCTTCCTCTTTCTCTCCTCCTCTTCTTCTCCTCCTCCTTCTCCTCTTCCTCCTTTTCCTCTTCTTCTTCTCCTCTTCTTCCTCTTCCTCCTCCTCCTCCTCCTCCTCCCTCCTCCTCTCCACAAACCCAGCTGCCTTCTACCACTGATGACGTTCCCTAGCTGGGTCCTGAAAGATCTGCAAGAAAACCACCAAGCTCAGAGGACCCCACAGTCCTCCCCCTCCCCCTCCTCCAGGCCTTTATATTACCCCAGGTGGCTCAATTATTTTTACCCAATCTGCTTCCTCTGAATCTGTTGGATCCCTTCCTTGGGAGTTGACCTCCAGGAGGTTTGGAGGAAGATGGATTCATAGTCCAGACCACACGTCTTTATCCAAGAAGATCCCTCCACACTGTAGATAATGATGGAGCAACGCAAGCGAATTCTTCCCACCGGGAAGAATTGCCAAAAATAAAAACCCCCAAAAAACCTTTCTGGGGATCTTCACCAGCGCTCTCTTCCCACGGAGGACAATAGCACTGATGTTATTTCCTTTTTGCAAGGACAGTTAACCCCTCGACTTTTTCCAGTGAAAAAAGCTTCTTTTGTTGGTACGTCACAAAAACTTTGAAGCAGATGGACAGGCGTCCACATCCCATGCAGATGTGCAATGGCCTGGGTGCAAATGCAGGGCTATTCATTCTATACTTTATTTTTATTTTTTTCTATTATTCTGTGTTCAGCTTTAAAAACCAGCAGCTGCATCCTGCTTCTGCATCTGGAGAGGGGAAACTGCCAGTTTCACGACCGGTGAAATCAATCAAAAGTCCCATTTTATCCCTTATTTTTAATATCCTCCTTATGATATCCTGCTGGGCCTCTCAAAAAGATCTGTGATGGGTAGTTAATAGTGAGAAAAAGATAACTAAAATGAGAAAAGAAGGAAAAGAGGGACAGTTCGGTCTAGCCGTTAAGGCATCAAGCTAGAAATCAGGAGATGCGGAGTTCTAGTCCGGCCTTAGGCACGAAAACCTGGTGACTTTGGGCCAATCACCAGGAGACAGCGAGTTCTAGTCCCGCTTTAGGCATGAAAGCCAACTGGGTGACTTTGGGCCAATCACCAGGAGACAGCGAGTTCTAGTCCCGCCTTAGGCATGAAAGCCAACTGGGTGACTTTGGGCCAATCACCAGGAGACAGCGAGTTCTAGTCCCGCCTTAGGCATGAAAGTCAACTGGGTGACTTTGGGCCAATCACCAGGAGACAGTGAGTTCTAGTTCCGCCTTAGGCATGAAAGCCAACTGGGTGACTTTGGGCCAATCACCAGGAGACGGCGAGGTCTAGTCCCGCCTTAGGCATGAAAGCCAACTGGGTGACTTTGGGCCAATCACCAGGAGACGGCGAGTTCTAGTCCCGCCTTAGGCATGAAAGCCAACTGGGTGACTTTGGGCCAATCACCAGGAGACAGCGAGTTCTAGTCCCGCCTTAGGCATGAAAGCCAACTGGGTGACTTTGGGCCAATCACATGATCAAAATTCAGTTGCTTGGCAATTGGTTCATACTTATGTGGGTCGCTGTGTCCCGGGGTCATGTGATCCCCTTTTGCGATCTTCTGACAAGCGAAGTCAACGGGGAGAGCCAGATTCACTTAACAACCGTATTGATTCGTTTAACATCTGCAGGGATTCACTTAAGAACCATGTCGAGAAAGCTCGTCCAATGGGGCCAAACCTACTTAACAACTGTCTCACTTAGTGACAGATATTTGGGGCTCAATTGTGGCCATAGGTCGAGGACTACCTGTGTACCTGGGATAATTTTTAGTCCCAAGAGGAAGGGGAAAAGGAAAGTTTTGAAGCCTGAGATCGTGTCACCCTGAACCGAAAAATGTCCCGCTGATCTGACTTGGACGTGGTACCAAACATGCCCAGCACCACATGGGAAACCCAGATGCATGTGTGAAGGAGGGAATTAAAGGGTGGGTGGGCTTTGCTGGTGCCTCCCTTCATAGATGGGGTAAGATTCCCCTCCCCTAGGCTGCATTAACAGAGGGATGGAATCAAGATCACGTGAAGTGTTAATACCACTTTACAAGGCCTTGGTAAGGCCACACTTGGAATCCTGCATCCAATTTTGGTCACCACGATGTAAAAAAGATGTTGGAGTCTCTGGAAAGAGTGCAGAGAAGAGCAACAAAGATGATTAGGGGACTGGAGGCTAAAACATACAAGGAACGGCGGCTGGAATTGGGTATGTCCAGTTTAATGAAGAGAAGAACGAGGGGGGACATGATAGCAGAGTTCCAGTATCTCAGGGGCTGCCCCAAAGAAGGGGGAGTCAAGCTGTTCTCCAAAGCCCTTGAAGGCAGGACTAGAAGCGACGGATGGAAACTAACCAAGGAGAGAAGCAACCTAGAACTAAGGAGAAACTTCCTGACAGTTAGAACAATTAACCAGTGGAACTGCTTGCCACCAGAAGCGGTGAATGCTCCAACACTGGAAGGTTTTAAGGAGAGACTGGACAGCCGTTTGTCTGAAATGGTATAGGGTTTCCTGCCTGAGCAGGGGGTTGGACTAGATGACTTCCAAGGTCCCTTCCAACTTTATTATTATTATAACAGAAAACCATCAGCAAGGAAGGAGACTCTTCCTTCTGTTCCATAAATCATCCCGGGATTATGCGCCATGAATTCGTCAAGTCAACTGATGCTCATTTGGCACCATCTTCCTGCCCCGGAGCCCCCCCACCCCACCCATTTCTTTGAACCAGAACATCAGATGGAATGTTAAGACAAGGGTTGTGTGTTCTATTTGTTACCAGCAAGTTGTGAAACAGCTGGCGTTGTATAGACTGCCTAGGAAAGCTGACGTTTTTAGGCAAATTATGAACCGGTCTGTGTAATTTTAATACGCTATATGCTTTCCCTGGGCATTATATGTATAAGTAGTCCTCGATTTACGACCGTAATTAAGCCCCAGATTTCTGTTGTTAGCAAGACAGTTTCTAAGTGCGTTTTGCCCCATTTTGCGACCTTCCTTTCCACGGTTGTTAAGTGAATCACTGTAATTGTTAAGTTTGTCACCCGGTTGTTAAGTGAATCTGGCTTCCCTCACTGACTTTGCTTGCCAGACGGTCGCAAAAATGGATCACGTGACCCTGGGACACTGCGGCCGTCATAAATATGAGTCAGTTGCCAAGCGTCTGGATTTTGATCACGTGACCCATGGGGATGCTGCGACGGTCGTAAGTTTGAAAAACAAGTCATAAGTCCCTTTTTTCAGTGTTGTTGTAACTTTGGACAGTCACTAAACAAACTGTCGTAAGTGGAGGACTATCTGTAATTATGGACCTTCATAACAGTCTCCTATGGCAAACATTGTTCAGCACGAAAGATGTTTTCAGTAAACAAGTGGTTGTTAAGTCGAGGACTGTCATGAATGTTTCCCAGCGTGTCGAATCCAGGCGAAAGGAAAATGTGTTTCTTGGGGGAAGCACTACACAACCAGGCACACAAATCTCCAGGCAAAAAAAATCTTAACGTTGTGAGACTTGCAGCTGCGAGAAACACAGGCAAGCTGGATTAGCCTTGACCGATTTGTAGCTACAGGCACTCGGAGAAATAAACATGCATTTTTGGACCTATATTTCTTCTCTTGGAGGAAGCAAATTTGTGGAAATGTCTTCGAGACTTTTTGCATGGGGCAGGGGAAAAAAAATCGATTTGTGATCTGTGGTTTTGAGGGTCACAAAAGAAAAATGTGGACCTCAGAGAAAAGGGGTTTTTGTTTAGGTAATCGTGGAGTGAGCTACTTTTATAATTGTATTTATTTTTCCTGCAAAGCAAATGGGAAGTTCCCGTCTGTTTTTGTTCTTTCTTTGTTCCTTCCTTTCACCTTCCTTTACTTCTTTTGCCTTCCTTCCTTCCTTCCTTCCTTCCTTCCTTCCTTCCTTCCTTCCTTCCTTCCTTCCTTCCTTCCTTCCTTCCTTCCTTCCTTCTTTCCTTTCCTTTCCTTTCCTTTCTCTTTCCTGTTTTTTCTTTCCGTTCTTCCTCTCACCCTCTCTTCTTTCTTCTCTCCTCCTTCTTCCTCTTTCCTTCTTCATTCCTTCCTTTCCTTTCCTTTCTTCCTGTTTTTTCTTTCCTTCCTTCCTCTCACTCTTCTTTCTTATCTTCTTCTTCTTCCTCCTCTTTCCTTCTTCCCTCCTCTTTCTCTCTCTCTCTCTCTTTCTTTCTTTCTTTCTTTCTTTCTTTCTTTCTTTCTTTCTTTCTTTCTTTCTTTCTTTCTTTCTTTCTTTCTTTCTTTCTTTCTTTCTTTCTTTCTTTCTTTCTTTCTTTCTTTCTCTTTCTTGTGTTTCTTTTTACCTCCTCTATAAAGCCTCTAACCAAAACATATTATTTAAGACACCCAAAGGAAGCAAAGTCCAGCAAAGTCCCTCAGCCGTCTGCCATCGCCGCACCATGTGCCACAGACCCTTCTGGAAACCCTACCCCACCCCACCCCACCCCTGCTCAAGATTCCTGCCTCTCAACCTCAGCGGGGTGGGGGGGGGAAACCGGCAAGGACCAGAGATGGGCTGAGTGCATGACGCACACACTTTTCCGTGCTAGAAGCAGCTTCAGCTCCAGAAAAACATTTTTTTTCACATGTCATCAGACAACGCTGTTTCTGCCTTTTGGCCAAATGGTGAATGCAACCCCCCCCCTTCCCCCCCCCCCGGGGAAAATTCTCTTTTGCCTGCTTTTTCTCCGTTGGAAAACTTGCAGAAGTTTGCAAATGTCATCTTCCCTTCATCAGCTGCGAGAAAAACGTGTCTTCCCTCTGTCTGGACCACGGAGACTTGCCATCTCTGACCTTGGATGCGGTGGCACAAATCAGCGAGTCCCCCTGCCTGGCTCACAATTCCTGCACAACTGAAGGTTGTACGCCAGTTATGCCCTTTCCGGGACCAACAATCCCTGCTCACAGTCACCCAAGCCTGAATCGCCTCCTGTCTTGAATACAAGCAGTCCTTGACTTATGATCCAAAATTTCTGTCGCTAAGCGAGACATTTGTTCAATGAGTTTGGCCCCATTTTACCATCTTTCTTGCCACGGCCGTTAAGTGAATCCTGCAGTTGTGAGGTTAGTCCCATGGGTTGTTAAGTGAATCTGGCTTCCCCCTTGACTTTGCTTATCACAAGAGGGGATGACGTGGCTCCGGGACGCTGCGACCATCACAAATACGAGTCACTTGCCAAGCGTCCGAATTTTGATCATGTGACCACAGGTAGGTAGGTAAGTAGGTAGGTGGATGGATGGATGGATGGATGGATAGATGATATAGATAGATAGATAGATAGATAGATAGACAGACAGACAGACAGACAGACAGACAGACAGACAGACAGAGATGGATGATATGTAGAGATGGATGGATAGATAGATAGATAGATAGATAGGGACAGAGATAGACAGATGATACATAGATAGATAGATAGATAGATAGATAGATAGATAGATAGATAGATAGACAGACAGACAGACAGACAGACAGACAGACAGACAGACAGACAGACAGACAGACAGACAGACAGACAGACAGACAGACAGAGATGGATGGATGGATGGATGGATGGATGGATGGATGATAGTGACAGATAGAGATGATAGATAGACAGACAGACACAGATGGATGATATGTAGAGATAGGTGGATGGATGGATGGATGGATGGATGGATGGATGGATGGATGGATGGATAGATGATAGATAGGGACAGATAGGCAGAGATGATAGATAGACAGACAGACAGACACAGATGGATGATATGTAGAGATAGATAGATAGATAGATAGACAGACAGACAGACAGACAGACAGACAGACGGATGATATGTAGAGATGGATGGATGGATGGATGGATGGATGGATGGACGGACAGACGGACGGACAGAGACAGACAGACAGATATGATTTGGGGAGGATGCCATTTGCTGGCCCTCACTGGTTTCCCCAAAAATCGAATTCCTGAAACCAGGAGGACCCAATCGCAAACACAGGGGGACAATCTTCTGATTCAAAGAAAAATTTGGAAAAGGTTGAAGAATTTCAAACCTTTCCCTCTCCTCCCAACACCCCCCCCAAAAATTTGCCCCCTCTCCAGATCCTTTCTCAACCTTCTCCCCGTAACTCCTTCGCAGCGGATTCAACCCGGACCTCTGTGGGTCCCGTAAAGACACGCTCTTGGCCTCGTTCCTGAATGCATCAAGGCTCCGCATCCCTGCCAGCCTCTCCCTCCCCTTTGGCCGGAGGGACCCTTCATTCCTCCTCTGTTTCCCTGGCCAAAAAATTTAAATTTCCATCAGTGGAAAATTCAAAGTCCTTTTCGAACAGGATGATGGGGCTTTTAGGAGAAAAATTGCTGTGTTTCCTGCCGCTGTTTCCCGATTCATTAAGACTCCGGAGGGCAACGGGGTGCGCAGACCCCGCATTGCTTCGCTTTGACTCATAAACTGGGTGTTGCAATACGCCTAGTTTCCACCTATTGAAATGAGGGCCGTTTGCTGGCCCACACAGGAACTGACCCTTCCATTGTTCGCCGGAGGGATGATGACACAGAGAAGGATAATTGCCTATTCTTTCTTTCCTTCTTGCTCGCTTTCCCCGGGATTGGGAGAGATTTTATTTTATTTTATTTTATTTTATTTTGCTGAGGCTGAAATTTCCTTCAGAATAAGGGAAGGGGCTGCGGGAAAACTCTCCCCCTTAGGAAATAAAATGCAGTGATGCTCCAGAGGCGGTCCTCGACTTACGACGCGCCGTTTAGTGACCGAAGTTAGCGTGCGTGGTTGTCTATAGGTAGTCCTCAACTTACAATCACAATTGAGCGTGAAAATGTTGGATAGTTCCCCCCCCATTTTACGACTTTTCTTGCCACAGTTGTTAAGTGAGTCATGTGGTCGTTAAGTGAATCTGGTTGACTTTGCTCGGCAGAAGGTCGCAAAAGAGGATCGCGTGACCCCGGACACTGCCACTGTCATAAGTGCAAGTCAGTTGCCAGATGTTTGAATTTGGATCACATGGCCATGGGGATGCTACAGTGGTCATAAGTGTGGGAAACTGCCGTAATTCACCTTTTTTCTGTGCTGTTCTATCTTTGAACAGTCACTAAATGAATTGTTGTAAGTCAAGGACTATTTGTGCTGCTTCCCTAAGGAGATGCATTTTCATTTTGCCTTCTGGGAAACACTACAGGCAATCCGCAACTTGCAATGATTCATTTAGTGACTGTTCAAAGTTACAACGGCGTTGAAAAAAGGGACTTAAGACCATTTTTCACACTTATGACCGTCGTAGCATCCCCAGGGTCACATGAGCAAAATTCAGACGCTTGGCGACCGACTCGTATTTATGACCGTTGCTGTGTCCTGGGGTCACGTGATCCCCATTTGTGACCTTCTGACAAGCAGAAAGCCAGATTCAGCTAACAACCGTGCGACTAACTTAACAACTGCAGTGATTCACTTAACAAGAAAGGTCGTAAAATGGGGGAAAACTCCCTTAACAAATGTCTCACTTAGGAACAGATATTTTGGGCTCAGTTGTGGTTGTAAGTTGAACACTTAGCTGTGGGTGGTTTGGGAGGACTATCTGCACTGTTTATTTTGTAATTATTTTGTAAGATTTGGGGTTTAACAGCCGCAGAGTTGGAAGGGACCTTGGAGGTCATCTAATCCAACCCTCTGCTCAGGCAGGAAATCCTTCTCTCCTCCTCTGAATAACAGAAGGGACCTTGGAGGTTCTTTTTCCCTAAACCCTCCTGGGGAGGGTTTACAAAAATTTAGTACAGGTAGTCCTTGACTTATGACCACAATGGAACCAAAACTTTTGTTGCTAAGCAAGACAATTTTTAAATCAGTCTACTTGCAACTGTTGCAGCATCCCTTTGGTCATGTGATCCAGATTGAGGGGCTTGGAAACTGACATGTACCTATGACGGTTGCATTCTCCCGGGGTCATGTGATCACCACTGCAACTTCCCAGCCGGCTTCCGACAAGCAGACTTAATGAAGGGAAGCCAGATTCACTTAACAACTGCAGTGATTTGTTTAACAACAGTGCAAAGAAAAGTCATCAAATTGGGTACAACTCATTTAACAACTGCCTTGCTTAGCCACGGAAATCGGCCTTAAGTTGAGGACTACCTGTACCTGGTTATTAATTCAAGACCAAGTTGATAATCTCTCTGGGATACCTATTTTTTTTAAATTTTTATTTTATTTTATTTTATTATGTTTTATTTTATTTTATTTTATTTTATTTTATTTTATTATTTTATTTTACTTTACTTCGCCATCAGATGCATTCATAACTGGCTGACCAACCTCACTCAATGTGTAGTCCTTAATGGAACTACATCCACATGAAGGGAAGTGTGCAGTGAGGTGCCACAAGGTTCCATCTTAGGCCTTCAATACCTGCATCAACGATTCAGTCGAGGGCATAGATGGGGAACTCATCAAATTTGTAGACGACACCAAGCTGGCAGGAATAGCCAACACCCCAGAAGACAAGCTCAGGATCCAGAAAGATCTTGACAGACTTGAACACTGGACCTTCTCTAACAAAATGAAATTCAATGGTGAAAAAAGCAAGGTTCTACATTTAGGCAAGAAAAACCAAATGTACAGGTATAGTATAGGGGGTACCTTGCTCAATAGTAGCCACTGTAAGTAGTAACTCGGAGTCTAGTGGACAATCACTTAGATATGAGCCAGCCGTGTGCTGCAGCTGCCAAAAAGGCCAACACAGTGCTAGGCTGCATTAACAGAGGGATAGAATCAAGATCACGTGAAGTGTTAATACCACTTTACAATGCCTTGGTAAGGCCACACTTGGAATCCTGCATCCAGTTTTGGTCACCACGATGTAAAAAAGATGTTGAGACTAGAACACGGGTGTCAAACTCGCTGCGTCACGTGACGTGTTGCGACGTTTTGCAGCTTTTTTTGCATTGCCGGAGCTGGGGTGGGTGCGGCATCTGTATGATGCAACCGGCCCGTGGGCCAGCAGTTTGACACCCCTCCTCTAGAAAGAGTGCAGAGAAGAGCAACAAAGATGATTAGGGGACTGGAGGCTAAAGCATATAAGGAATGGTTGCTGGAATTGGGTATGTCTAGTTTAATGAACAGAAGGACTAGGGGTGACATGATAGCAGTGTTCCAATATCTCAGGGGCTGCCACAAAGAAGAGGGGGTCCCCACCTATTCTCCAAAGCACCTGAAGGCAGGACAAGAAGCAACGGATGGAAACTAATCAAGGAGCGAAGCAACCTAGAACTGAGGAGAAACTTCCTGACAGTTAGAACAATTAACCAGTGGAACAATCTGCCTCCAGAAGTGGTGAATGCTCCAACACTGGAAGTTTTTAAGAAGAGACTGGACAGCCATTTGTCTGAAATGGTATAGGGGTTCCTGCCTGAGCAAGGAGTTGGACTAGATGACCTCCAAGGTCCCTTTCAACTCTATCATTCTATTCTATTCTATTCTACTCTACTTTACTATTTTTATTTATTTATTTGTTTATTTTATTATATTATTATATTTATTTTATTTTATGCTTTCACTCCCACCCCTCCTGCTGGCTCCGCCCTTGTTCTCCACACAGGGGCCCCCTTGTGCAAGGCGGAAGCCGGAGATCGCTCCGTCAACGTACCGCCAGGCGATTTGCAGCCAACAAGCTTCTGTTTGTTTGGCACCCCCTCAAGTGACATTGTTCACAAGACCTGATGCAGACGCATAAAGTGTTTTGGGACCTCGTCCGCTAGCATTTTAATCGGGGTTCCGAGACCAGATATGGTCGACTTTGAAACAAGGCAGACTTTTCACGGAGGAAAATCTTGCGTTAGGAGTTGTAAACTGCTAGGAAATCACCAGGAGATTTGGAGATTTATTGAGCAGATCATGAAAGAAATGGAGGCTGGGAACCAGATTCGGTCCTGGGTTTGAGACAGCCCACTTTATTGCAAGTGAGGCTTATTCAGGTTTAAAATCTGTATCTGACCAGTCCTTTGTGAGGCTTTAAAAGGCTGCTACAGATAGTCCTCAACTTAAAACCATACATTTAGTGACCTTTTGAAGTTACGGTAGCACTGAAAAAACTGACTTGACCACTGCAGCGATTCCCTTAATAACCGTGGCAAGAAAGGTTGTAAAATGGGGCAACGTTCATTTAACAACTGCCCCGCTTATCAACAGAAATTTTGGGCTCAGTTGTGGTCCTAAGTCAAGGACTACCTGTATTGTGTGACTTTTAGTTTATCTGAGTGTTGGAGGGGGTGCTGATAGATTTTTAATGAGTGGGTGCCATTAAACACACGCATTCCCAGGTGTGTGAACACGTAAACACACAAATATGCAAACACACACCACATGTCTGAACTCTACCTCTAGGTGAGGTTTAAGAGGGGTGGACTTCAACTCCCAGAATTCCCCAGCCAGCATGCTTTAATAGGGGTGGACTTCGACTCCCAGAATTCCTCAGCCAGCATGCTGGCTGGGGAATTCTGGGAGTCGAAGTCCGCCCATCTTCCAGTGGCCCAGGCTGAGAAGCAGAGATGTTTAAGGGCATCTTTTTACATTGCTTGCCCTTGAGATGCTTTGCGGGTCCCACCTGGGAGCAGTGATGCGCAAACTCAACTTGCCTCCAGCATTTGTGCGTCCGTGCATGTGAGTGTGTGGCTGGCTGGCTCTTCCGGTGTTCGGTGTGTGTGTGTTTGTGTGTGTGGTGTATGTGTGCATAGAGACATCTATGTAAATACCTCCAGGAAATATCCTTGCCGTCTTTTTCTCGAGCCTGCTGGTGCATCAGCTTCGGGACGCACAACGTCTCTCTCTCTCTCTCTCTCTCTCTCTCTTCCTTTGGCTTTGCCTTGAGGTGCTCCATCCCCAGATCTTCCAGGAAAAGGTAGGTTTACCTGCCAGGTGTCTTTGTTACCTTCTCTGCTCAGAAGGGAGACCTCCGCAGAGCAGTTAACCTGTATTCAAATGTCTGGATCAGATTGCAAATTCCATTCGATTTCTCTGTTAACAAATTTTGCAATTTGGAAAGTGTTTCAAAGTCCTCTTCATGCCACCCTCCAAATTTTTGCAACCTTTGCAATTTGCAAGCCTGGCAAATTTTCTTTTTATATATATTGGATAGATCCATAAACATTTTGCTTTAGTTATTTCTTTTTAGGGAATATTTTGAGGAAATGTTTGCAAAGGCATCTTGGTAGTGTATTGTATTGTATTGTGTTATTTTATTATTCTATTTCTATTCTATTCTATTCTATTCTATTCTATTCTATTCTATTCTATTCTATTCTATTCTATTCTATTCTATTCTATTCTACTCTATTCTATTCTATTCTGTTCCGTTCCATTCCGTTCCGTTCCATTTCATATATTCTATTCTATTCTATTCTATTCTATTCTATTCTATTCTATTCTATTCTATTCTATTCTATTCTATTCTATTCTATTCTACTCTACTCTACTCTACTCTACTCTACTCTACTCTACTCCATATATTCTACTCTACTCTACTACTCTACTCTACTCTACTCTACTCTACTCTACTCTACTCTATTCTATTCTATTCTATTCTATTCTATTCTATTCTATTCTATTCTATTCTATTCTATTCTATTCTATTCTATTCTATTCTATTCTAATCTAATCTATTCTATTCTATTCTATTCTATTCTATTCTATTCTATTCTATTCTATTCTATTCTATTCTATTCTATTCTATTCTATTCTATTGACTTATTTTACCTATTTCTGAATTATTTACCTTGTCCAGGCATGGGAGGTACAAATGTCTATCTGTACATTTGTCTTTGTGGCCACCTATCTTTTGATCCCATTGAATATTAATTAGATGTGCAAATTTTGCAATTGTAAAAAACAGTGTGCGTGTACAGTTTTGTCCTCAGGAGGTCTATGTCCTCCGTTTTTTTCCTCCCTGGACAGAGCCCAGTTGGATAACTGTCCAGTTTTGGCACCAGCAAGGACACTGTCCAATCGGAGCAATTTCAAAAAAAGATTATGAAGATGGAGAACAGTCTAAAGGATTTAAAACCCAAACTGTGCAAGGAAAAGTTAAGATTTGGATACGCTGAAATCTCTCAGAGAGATGCTTGAGTGGAGATAACGATGATAGTAGAATTTTTGATTTAATTGTTGACCAGCCAGATCAAAGCACAGAAGTGTGGATCACGAAAAGCAATGTATCAATCAATTATGACCTAAAAAAAATAAGGTATGATAGGGATTGTTGAATACCTGAAGGACTGTCACACTGAGAATGGAGTGAACTTGTTCTGGTTTTTTTGCCCCAGAAGGTAGAAGCAGATGCAGGGGGTTGAAGAAGAACGAGGTTTAGGAGGAACTTTTTGAGACCATAAATGGTCAGCTGGTGGAACAGTGGTGGGAGAATTCTACATCATTAGAGGGTCTTCAAATGAAGAATGGAAGTCATCTGTCAAAAGATGGTGTCATGGGTTCTGCAGGACAGAATAACAGAGTTGGAAGGGACCTTGGAGATCTTCTAGTCTAGTTCAAGCAGGAGAACCACTATCGTTTGTGATCCTTTCCAACTCTACGATTGATGATTCTTCAAGTCCTTTTTTGATATATGAGCACAGGTAGCAGAGAGATTGTTGTATGTCAACAGGAAGATTTTTACAATGGAAGTAAATGCTAAGGTAAATTGGACACAGTTCACAGGGAGGAAGGCATGGACCACCTGAATATATGATACTTTTGAGACCATGGAAGATTCCCTCAAGTTGTTATTCTTTCAGATCAATTTATTTGTTTCAGATGTATTGATCCTTAAAATTAATTTTAGGTGCCATCAATTTGTAGGTGACTTTTAATGGCTGTATAGATGGATATTGTCCAGGAGAATTTGTCCTCAAGCTGGTCCTTGAGGTCTTCCAGTGGTCGCCACCATCATTGAGCTTATCTGCCTCATTGCTGGTTTCCTTTCACTTT
>JALGBA010004117.1:170000-250000 GCA_023970755.1 Azemiops feae | reverse complement strand
TTAGCAGCATTGTTCCTGGACAGAGAACAGAGAAAAAGGAACAATCCTACAGCAATTTTCCCCCCCTGGTTTTTCTTTCTCATCCGCCCATCTGAATGGGTGTTTTCTTTGGCAGGAAGTTTGATGGGGCAGCTGGCCACCCTTGGAGATGGGTGGGGGGGTCTCTTTAATTGTTTTGGGGGGCCACCATGATAGGCAGGCTCCACCGGGGTGGAGGAGACAGCATCGTTTTGGTTATTGGTGGATTTTACACCATACAAGTGGTCCTCAACTTACGACCATTCGTTTAGCGACTGTTTGAAGTTACGATGGCACTGAAAATAGGTACTTATGGCCGATCCTCTCGCTTAACGACCGTCGCAGCATCCCCACGGTCACGTGATCAAAATCGGGGCGGTTGGCAACCAGCGTGTATTCACAGATAGTCCTCAAAATTTCTGTTGCTAAGCAAGATCGTGGTTAAATGAATTTTGCCCTGTTTTACGGCCTTTCCTTCCACAGTTGTTAAGTGAATCATTGCAGTTGTTGAGTGAATTATATGGACATTAAGCGAATCTGGCTTCCCCATTGATTTTCGTCAGAAGGTCGCAAAAGGGGATCACATGACCCCGGGACCCTGCAACACCATCATAAATACGAGTCGGTTGCGTCGAAATTTTGCTCACATGACCATGGGGTGAGCACGCAACAGTAATAAGCATGAAAACGATCATGTCACTTTTTTCAGTCCCATTATAACTTCGAACGGTCACTAAATGAATGCTTGTAAGTTGAGGATTACAAGCTTGAAAATAGAATCTATTTTACACATCTTTCTGAAGCAGTGTTTTTTCAAACTTGGCCCCTTTAAGATGGGTGGACTTCAACTCCCAGAATTCCCCAGCCAGGGGGTTGGGCTAGATGACCTCCAGCATCCCTGGAATAGAATCTTATGATTCTGTGGATGTTTTGAGTGTGTTACATGCCCGGCAAACTGGAGAGCCATATAAATTTAATAAAATAATACATATTTCTATAGGTAGTCCTTGACTTACGACTTAGGACTATTCATTTAGTGACTATTTGAAATGGCACTGAAAAAGGTGGCTTATGACCGGTCCTCACACTTACGACCATTGCAACATCCCTGTGGTGACGTGATCAAAATTCAGAGGCTTGGCAACCTAATCGTATTTATGACGGTCGCAGTGTCCCAGGGTCACGTGATCCCCTTTTGCGACCTTCTGACAAGAAAGTCAACAGGGAAAGCAGATTCACTTAACGACCGTGTGACTAACTTAACAACGACAGTGATTCACTTAAGAACAGTGGCAAGAAAGGCCGTAAAATGAGGCAAAACTCACCTAAACTTTTTCACAGAAAAATTTGGGCTCAGTCGTAGTCGTAAGTTGAGGACTACTTATAAATGTTAACTATTATTTTTATTAACTCGGCAAGAATCCATCTTGGGAGCCATTCTCTGTCCAACTGTGCAAACTTTTCTTCCTTTGAACCTGAAATATTTTTGCCTCCTTCTGTCTTAATGAGTGTTTTTGTCTGCTGAAAATTCTAAATTTTGCCCTGGAGTATGTAGTTAGCTGCTCTCCAGACCAAACATTTGACTTTTGCTTCCCTGCTATTTTGCACCGCTCTGTCTACAATGACCTGAAACGTTGTGGTTTTGCGGTCCGTTGCCGTTCTCTCCGGGTGTGTGGTTTGGCAGAGCTCCCCAAAATTATCTCAGTTCTGAAAGCTGCAAAAACTGTACAAAATTCTCTGTTACTTTATTTAAAGGAATCCATTTGTGTGTCTCTGCGTGACATACACTGTTTGTGGTCTTCATTGTGGACCTACGACCACAATTAAGCCCAAAATTTCTGTTGCTAAGCAAGGGGTTTGCTACATCGGTTGTGCATGATTTTACAACGTTTTTGTTTTGCCACGGATGTTAAGCAAATCTCTACAGTCGTTAAGTGAATCATGCAGTCGTTAAGCGAATCTGGTTTCCCTCCCTCCCGTTGACTTCGCTTGTCATAAGCCAGCTGGGATGGTCACAAATGACCCCAGGACACTGCAGCCATCTTAAATACATGCTGGCTACCAAACGCCCAAATACTGACAACGTAAACGTGGGGGTACTGCAACGGTCGTAAGTGTGAGGACATAAGTCATAAGTCACTTGTTTCAGTGCTGTTGTGACTTTGAACAGGGATGTTGCAACGGTCGTAAGCGTGAGGACCGGTCATAAGTCACTTGTTTCAGTGCTGTTGTGACTTTGAACAGGGATGTTGCAACGGTCGTAAGCGTGAGGACCGGTCATAAGTCACTTGTTTCAGTGCTGTTGTGACTTTGAACAGGGATGTTGCAACGGTCGTAAGTGTGAGGACCGGTCATAAGTCACTTGTTTCAGGGCTGTTGTGACTTTGAACAGTTTTACTTTGAGCTTTATTCCTGGTTTCCAGCAAAAGAGGGTTCATAGTGGTTCGCTTAATGACTGCAGTGTTCAGTTAAAAACTGCTGCAGAAAAAGGTTCATAAAATCCAGCTGGTTAAGTGGATGACCCATTTTACGACCATCCTTGGTTAGAACTGTAATTGCCAGGCTCAGTTACAGTCATATAACAAGGGTCACTGACAATCAGGGAGCAAATTAATTTAGTACAGGTAGTCCTTGACTTATACCTTTTAGTGACCGTTCGAAGTTACAACGGCTCTGGTAAAAATGATATTTATATCATTCTCACACTTACGGCTGTTGCAGCATCCTCACGGTCACGTGATCAAAATTCAGACATTTGACAGCTGACTCATAATTAGGACCGTTGCAGTGTCCAAGTGATCCTCTTTCCCCTTCTGACAAGCAAAATCAATGACTCTCTTAACAACTGCAGTGATTCATTTAACAACTGTGGCAAGAAAGGTTGTAAAATGGGGCAAAACTCACTGAACAACCGTCTCACTTAACAACAGAAATGTTGGGCTCAATTGTGGCCGTAAGCCGAGGACGACCTGAAGTTAGTTCGGCCCATTCCTTGCATAACAGGAGGCTTTTGAAATAAATAAACACCGCCAAGAATCAGCCTGTAGTTGTGGTGGCATCTAAATGCGACAGTAAATAAATAAATCTCGGCTGGATGTTTTTCTAAGAACAGGAAACAAAATCTGGGTCAAAAAGCGAAGGTTTTTTCCAGACAAAAACTTTGAACGTGGCTGAATTCGTAACGCGAGGAAGATCTGGCTTATAAAAACAATACAGGTAAGAGATTTTTCAAAATTACAACGGCACTGAAAAAGCTGATTTACGACTGTTTTCACGCTTACGACCGTTGCAGCCTCCCCATGATCACAGGATCAAAATTCAGAGGCTCGGCAACTGATTCATATTTATGACGGGTGCAGTGTCCTGAGGTCAGGTGATCCCCCTTTTGTGACCTTCTGACAAGCAACATCAATGGGGGAGCCGGATTCATTTAACGACCGTGTGACTAAATTAACCACTGCAGTGATTCACTTAACGTGACAGGTCTCAAAATGAGGCAAAATTCACTTCACAAATGTCTCACTTAGCAATGGAAATTTTGGGCCCAGCTGGTTGAATAGCCGTAGATTGAG
Organism: Azemiops feae; assembly: GCA_023970755.1. NCBI lineage: Eukaryota > Metazoa > Chordata > Lepidosauria > Squamata > Viperidae > Azemiops > Azemiops feae. The sequence goes on along the minus strand of JALGBA010004117.1, from coordinate 246,410 downwards.
GACTACCTGTAATTTTATCCAGCACATGTTTGTATCTCCCAAAAGACCAAAAATATAATTTTCTCCGAGCCGTTCGTTGGGTTTCGAAGCGTCTTCCGCGTTGCCTCCCTCCCCAGAGTGGCGCTTTGGTGATTTTAATGTCCCGCTGAGTGGCGCAGGCAGGCTGCGGACGATCGATGGGCCAACCGAGTCACTTTCGGATCCCTGGCCTCGGGGGGTCTGATGTGACTGGCCCAGATCGGTCAGTCGGTGTAAATCGATTAAATTGAGGTTGCTGGTCTTAATTAACGCTTTATTCTCCAGGATATTCTATCCCGCTTCTATTTCCACCCTTTATCCCCCTGCTCGAAAAACCGGGGCTAACGAGTAGATGCGATGCTAATGATCGTGATTATTAGTGGTGATTATAATTAATGACACGATCAGTTTGACTTTTTCATTCTGATGAGATAAATCCTGCTTTCTTTCGGCAGTTTACATACAGCTGCGTAATCCGAAAACAAACAGGTCAATTGGTACGTATATATGTACTGTATATATATTAAAATATGTTCTCGGTCTGGGTGGGTTGTGTTATTTTTGGTGCCAAAGGCCTTGCGGTCCTCGACTTACGACTGCAATGGAGCCCAACATTTCTGTTGTTAAGCAAGTGAGATTTGTTTTACAATTTTTGTGGCCACGGTTGTTAAGCGAATCACTTCAGTTGTTAAATGAGTCGCGTGGTTGTTAAGTGAATCTGGCTTCCCCATTGAGTTTGCTTGTTAGAAGGCAGCAAAAGGGGATCACGTGACCCCTCCAACCGTCACAGATGCAAGTCAGTTGCCTGAATTTTGATCAGGGGGATGCTGCAACAGTCGTAAGTGTGAAAAACAGTCATAAGTCACTTTTTTGAGTGCCTCTGTAACTTTCAACAGTCACTAAACAAATGTTGTAAGTTGAGGATTACTTGAGTGTCTGAAAGAGGGAGTGGCATTTAGAGGAACTTCCAAATTCAGAGGCAGTAAATCTGAAAACGCCAGTTTGTTGAGAAATACAGGGAGTCTTCAACTTACGACCACAACTGTTCGGTTACTAAGCAAGGCAGTTGTTAAGTGAGTTGCCCCTGACTTTAAAAGCTGTTTTGCCACTGTTGTTAAGTGAATTGTGGCAGTTGTGAAGAGAACCACATGGTCGTTAAGCGAATCCGGCTTCCCCCATTGATTGCTTGTCGGGAGCCGGCTGGGAAGGTTGCAAAAGGTGATCAGGTCACACACACTCACACACACACACACACACACACACACCAGGATGCTGCGACAGTTGTGAGAAAAACCAGCCTTAACATGCTTTTTTTAATGCCATCGTAACTTCAAACAGTCACTAAATGAATGGTTGTAAGCCGAGGACTACTTGTCGTAATGAACTGCTGCTGTTTTGGTACTCCAGAATTGTCTCTTTGGCTCCAGTTGTTCTCTGGCCTGAAAAGGGGGATGGATAAGCGCCAGAGAGAAACTGAGTCAGGCCCTTTCTGCACCGGGGAGAGTGCATTCATGGACTCTCGAGTTGCCTACACTCTCCCCCCAGTCCAACCAGTTGCATACTGGGAAGATTGGTCATTTAAGACCAGTTCCTTCCTTCCTTCCTTCCTTCCTTCCTTCCTTCCTTCCTTCCTTCCTTTCTTTCTTTCTTTCTTTCTTTCTTTCTTTCTTTCTTTCTTTCTTTCTTTCTTTCCTTCCTTCCTTCCTTCCTTCCTTCCCTTTTCCACTCCTTCCTTCTTTCCTTCCCTCCCTTTTCCATTTCTTCCTTCCTTTCTTTCTTTCTTTTTCTTTCTTTTCTTTTTTTCTTCTGTCTCCCTCTTTTCTTCTTTTCATCTATCTTTCCTCTTCCTCCTCACACTCCCCTCTTTCCCTTCCCCTCCCTCCTTTTCCTCTCTCCCTCTCTCATTCCTTCCTTTCCCCCTTGTCTCCCTTTCACTTTTCCATCCCTCCTTCCTTGCCTTCTTTCCTTCCTTCAGCGGAAGCTCACCATCCCGGCGTACGCTGCTAGAAGCTCCACTCTTTTCAGGGCCCTTGAAACTTCCAGCGGTCACTAAACGAACGGTTGTACGTCGAGGATTCCCTGTCACAGAATAATAGCGTTACCAGTACTACTTGGTGAAGTATCTCCTGTGCTACTTCTCCCCATGTACAATGGTTGCAACTGCTGAAAAAAATACAACTTTGCAATTAATTTTTGAAGATTGTCTAGTCAGCCTCCTGCCGTGTCTTTCCCCTGCTTTTATCTCTGTCCTTCCTTCGTTTATTCTGCTTTTTATACAGTTCCTCTCCTTATTATTATTCCCAATTTCCTTCCTTCAGTTTTCGGAGCTAATGGTGCCTCCTGTCTTCTGACCGTACAGAAAGTCCTCAACTTACAACAGTCTGTTTAGTGACTGTCTTGACGTTATGAAGGCATTGCGAAAAGTGGCTTATGATCGTTTTTCACACTTAACGACCGTTGTAGCATCTCCAACGGTGATCAAAATTCAGACGTTTGGCAACTGACTCGTATTTATGACGGTCGCACTATCCCGGGGTCATGTGATCCCCTTTTGTGACCTTCTGACGAACAAGGTCAGATTCGCTTAACGGCCGTGTGACTAATTTAACAACTGCAGTGCTTCACTTAACAACTGCGGCAAGAAAAGTCGTAAAATGGGGCAAAATTCACTTAACAAATGTCTCAGATAGCGACATAAATTCTGGGCTGGATTGTGGTCGTATGTTGGGGACTAATCCTACCTGCTCTTTAATTTTTCAACCTAAAATCCAGCTGATCATCTTTAAGACTGGAAGTTTTTGGCCCTTCCATGAGCGAAGAGGCAGAGCAGCGAGAATAAAGTCCATAGCAAACTCTGAAAATGACTTCAAGCTTCTATTCCAAAGGACACATTTTTGAAAATATTTTTAAAATTATTATTATTTTTAGAAACTTACATGTAGTCCTCGACTTACGACCACGATCGAGCCCCAGATTTCCATTGTTAAGTGAGTTTTGCCCCATTTTATGATGTTTCTTGCCACTGTTGTTAAGCGAATCACTGCAGTTGTTAGGTCCTTAAGTGAATCCGGCTTCCCCATTGACTTTGCTTGTCAGAATGTCGCAAAGTGGATCACTTGACCCCCTGGGACACTGCAACCGTCATAAATATGAGTCAGTTGCCCAGCGTCTGAATTTTGATCACGTGACCATGGGGATGCTGCAACGGTCGTAAGTGTGAAAAACGGCCATAAGTCACTTTTTTCAATGCCGTTGTAACTCAAACAGTTATTAAACAAATGGTCGTAAGTTGAGGACTACTTGTAATCGCAAATTAGTCTTCATTGCAAGTTGGCCTGTTTCGGTGCCTGGCATGTTGGCATCTTGCTAGGCAACTCATATGGGTTCTCTGCTTTATTTGCTTTTATTTCATTTATTTTTTGTCCCTTTATTATTATTTTTTATAAATAACCCAAGGTGGCGAGCATAGCTAATATTCTTTTTTTCTTGCTGTTTTCCCCACAACAACAATCCTGTGAGGTGGGCTAGACTGAGAGAGAGGGACTGGCCCCAAATCATCCAGAACTAGAACTCACCGTCTCCTGGTGATTGGCCAGAGTCAGCCAGACAGTTTTCCTGCCTAAGGCGGGGCTAGAACTTACCGTCTCCTGGTGATTGGCCCAAAGTCATCCAACCGGCTTTCATGTCTAAGGTGGAACTAGAACTCACCGTCTCCTGGTGATTGGCCCAAAGTCATCCAACCGGCTTTCATGTCTAAGGTGGAACTAGAACTCACCGTCTCCTGGTGATTGGCCCAAAGTCATCCAGGCTTTCATGTCTAAGGTGGAACTAGAACTCACCGTCTCCTGGTGATTGGCCCAAAGTCTAGCCGGCTTTCATGTCTAAGGTGGAACTAGAACTCACCGTCTCCTGGTGATTGGCCCAAAGTCACCCAGCCGGCTTTCATGTCTAAGGTGGAACTAGAACTCACCGTCTCCTGGTGATTGGCCCAAAGTCACCCAGCCGGCTCTCATGTCTAAGGTGGGACTAGAACTCACCGTCTCCTGGTGATTGGCCCAAAGACCCCCAGGGACATACAACAAAGTCACCTGCAGAATTTGCTGATAACCTACAGAGGGAGGAAAGCAAGCCGAGCACAACTAAGAGGTTGGTTGAATTATAGAATCTTAGAGCTGGAAGGGGCCTGAGAGGTCTTCTAGTCCAGCCCCCTGCTCAAGCAGGAGACCCTAAACCATTCCAGACAAGTGGCTGTCCAGTCTCTTCTTCAAAGCTTCCAGTGATGGAGCGCCCACAGCTTCGGGAGGCAAGTCCTTCCATTGGTTAATTGTTCTCATTGTCAGGTAAGACTTGCTGGGTGCCAGGAAAAAGAGGCAGCTGCTTTAATGAGCCTCCTCTTTAAAAGAGCTTTTCCAGCCATTTGAATCGCTTGCTAGTGGCTTGAGTAAACTCCCTTTTTTACAACTCGGTAATTCCTTAATTCTGTTCGCTGGCGTGGCTTCCAAAATCTTTTTTCCTATATTTTTTTTTTTTAAATGATGCACAGTCCCAATCTCCCCCTTATCATTTGGCAGGCCTCCCCTGTTCTCAAAGGAGTTTCCCCACCCACCCCCACCCCTCGGCAGTTCCACCCCCCCAAAAAATGCAACTTCTAAATTCATTCCAAAGGAAGCATAGCCAAATCTTGAAGGAAACCCTTTGTCTTTTGTTTGAAAAAGGACAGATAATGGGTTTGTTTGTTTTTTTGTCTTTGTTACCATGCAGAATTTCAGACATTCTGCTCCGGTCAGTTTCAAGTCCGTTTTTTTTTTTTTTCCCCCGTTCTTGATCTGCTGAACATCAGGTGCATCCATCACCAGGTGCACGGTGGGGTTTCCTCTGGGCCAAAATTTTGGCTTTGTTCGAACCTCTGTCCGGCTTTTTGGTGTTTCCTTTTCTCCCAAAGGTTTCCACTCAGGGCTTTGCCTGGACACGAGCTCCCCATATGGTTCTCATTAGTCATGCCTTCCGTCCTTCGAATCCGTTACCAGGGCCCAGACTGGCAGGCTTAACTTTTGAGCTTAGTGGAGGAGAAGCCAAAAGCAGAAAGTTAACCAGAGGGATTTTAAGGAAGGCTTAAGAAAAAGGGTTTGGTTTTTTTTCTTTCTTTCTTTCTTTCTTTCTTTCTTTCTTTCTTTCTTTCTTTCTTTCTTTCTTTCTTTCTTTCTTTCTTTCTTTCTTTCTTTCTTTCTTTCTTCCTTTCTTTTTCTCTTTCCTTTCTCTCTTTCTTTCTTTCTCTTTCTTCTTTCCTTCCTTCCTTCCTTCCTTCCCTCTTCTTCCTTCCTTCCCTTTTCTTTTTTTTCTTTCTTTCTTTTTCTTTCTTTCTCTCCCCCTCTTTTCTTCTCTCCCCTTGCTTCCTTCCCTCCTTCCCTCCTTCCTTCCTTCCTTCCCTCATTCTTTCTTTCTTTTTTCTCTTTCTTTTTCTTTCTCTTTTTCTTTCTTTCTTTCTTTCTCTCCCCCTTTTCTTCTCTCCCCTTCCTTCCTTCCTTCCTTCCTTCCCTCTTCTTCCTTCCTTCCCTTTTCTTTTTCTTTCTTTCTTTCTTTCTTTCATTTCTTTCTCTCCCTCTCTCTTTTCTTCTCTCCCCTTGCTTTCTTCCTTCCTTTCCTCTTCTTCCTTCCTTCCTTCCCTTTCTTTCTTTCTTTCTTTCTTTCTTTTTCTTTTCTTTGTCTCCCCCTCTTTCCTTTCTTCTCCCCCCTTGCTTTCTTCCTTCCTTCTTCCTTCCTTCCTTCCTTTCTTTCTTTCTCTTTCTTTCCTTCTCTCTCTCTCCTTCCTTCCCTCTTCCACCCTTTCCTTTCCTTTCCTTTCCTTTCCCTTTTTCAGCAAAACCAATTCATTGAATTAAATCTTAAAGCTAGCCACCTTCCCTTTCTCCCTCCCTCCCTCCCTCCCTCCCTCCTCCTCTCTCTTGATTGATACATTGACAAAATCCCTCTTGGAAATGCTGTGATTTGGAGGCTGTTCTGGATTGATGCCTTCGGCTGTTTGGAGAAAGTTGGGGAGGGGGAGAAGAGCTGCTTTGCTGTCAGAAAGGCGGAGTTGAACGGGATGCGTTTAAAAGTTTGCCAGAAAGTTTGCCTTCCAAACTGGCAGAGGATTCATTTTTTTTTTTTTGCAAAGCACTGTGTATTTTTCATTTTTTGATGGGGAGACACATTTCCCCTGCAGGTTCCTCTCCTTGAAGAAACATCTGGCTTGTGCTGAAGCATCATTTCATCTGTGAGTACTGGGTTCGTATTAATTTGATCTTCCCTTCCGTCTCCTGGTATCATTTTAGGAGGAATTAAGAACCAGCTTTTTTTTTTTTTTAAACAGTTCTGCAATTCTTAAAATTGCCTTAGCTTAGACTCTTAAGCTCGACTTTCACAGAGCACACAGGGTGTAATGGAATTTGTAGGTTCAAAATAGGTTTTTTTTCCCCCAAAAAGAAAAATCTTGTGATTTTAAAAAAGGGTTCAAAATAGCTTCCCCCAGCCCCCAGTTTTTGATAATGGTGTAAAGAGTGGGATTTGCATTGCACTGAATCTGTCAAAGATGTATGCAGGCACTGACTGCTTAGAGTGTCTTGCAATATTTTATTTTATTTTTTTGCTAATATGAAAGTCTTCCTGCTCTTTTAAAAGACTCTTCTGAGCTTCTCTCTTGTGGTGGATCCAGGAGGAACCTGCTTGGACAAAGATGGTTGGGAAAATCCATGCCTAAGAAATCGTTATTTTCTAGCACGATTCTTGCATCCTTTTCTTTCTATCATTCAATATTTTTGATGAGTTCAGTTCCTGGATATTTGCAAATGGAAGACTCCCAGCATCGATTAAAAAATTCTGGAGCAATGAATTAAAACTTAAAATAAAAAGACTCTTATCAATTAAAAGTCAGCTTGGAGCAATAAATTAAAACTTAAAATAAAAAAGACTCTTTATCAATTAAAAGTCAGCCTGGAGCAGTAAATTAAAACTTAAAATAAAAAAGACTCTTATCAATTAAAAGTAATTGTGAGCAATGAATTAAAACTTAAATGAGGTGTTCTTTTAAAAAAAAAATCAATTGTTTGCTTCAGAATGATTCTTAATTGATAGATGGAATCTTTTTTTAATTGATTTCTCCAGAACTATTTTTAATTGTTAAATGAGGTCTGTTTTTAACATAAAATTAATTGTTTGCTTCCAGAATTATTTTTAACTGATAACATGGAGTCTTTTTAAAGTTTTAATTCATTGCTCCAGAATGAATTAAATGCTCGATTAAAAATAATTCTGGAGATATCAATCCATTAAAAAAGATTTCCATCTATCAATTAAGAATCGTTCTGGAGCAATGTTATTTTTTTAAGACTCCATCTGTCAAAAAAAGCATTCAGAGGAAACAATTTAAATTTTTTAAAAAAACTCCATTTATCCATTTGCATATCATTCTGGAGCAATCAATTAATACTTTTAAAAATTCCAAGCAGTAATTAATTCATTTTGGAGCAAGAGCTTTCTCCACTCGGTAATTGATTTGAAAGGAGCTACTAACAGATGTTTCCTAATAGTTCCATCTCAACTGCAGGTGTTCCTTTCTTACGACCACAATTGAGCCCAAAATTTCTGCTGCTAAGCAAGACAGTTCTTAAGTGAGTTTTGCCCCATTTTACAACCTTTTTTTGCCACAGTTGTTAAGTGAATCTCTGCAGTTGTTCAGTTAGTAACGCAGTTGTTAACTGAATCCCCATTGACTTCGCTTGTCAGAAGGTCGCAAAAGGGGATCACGTGACCCCAGGACACTGTGACCGTCATAACTATGAACCAGTCACCAAGCGTCTGAATTTGATCACGTGACTAGGGGATGCTGCAACGGCTGTGTGAAAAACGGTCCCAAGTCACATTGATCAGTGCCGTTGTAACTTCAAACAGTCGCTAAATGAATTATTGTAAGTTGAGGACTGCCTGTACCGTATGCAGGTGAAAGACATCCAGAGGGAAAAGTAATACTTTGGGGTTTGGGGAAAAAAATTATGGAGAACAATTAACCAATAGAACAGTCTGCCTTCTGGAATTGTGGGTGCTCCGTCATTGGAGGTTTTGAAAAAGAGACTGGATATTTGTGTGGGATGAAATGAGCCCTGTTTGAGCAGGGGGGGTGGACTAGTTGACCTCCAAGCTCCCTTCCAGCCTTATGATCCTATGACTTCATAAATAAGGAAGGGGAAAGAGGAGAAGGGAGAGAGAGAGGAAGCTCTTCCTTGCACTTTTCTGCTCTTCTTTGCACTTTCTAGTTTCAGCATCTTTTTTGCATCGTGGTGACCAAAACTGGATGCCGTATTTTTCCATAATTCTAGGTTGCTTCTCTCCTTGATGAGTTTCCATCCGTTGCTTCTTGTCCTGCCTTCAGGCGCTTTGGAGAATAGCTTGATTCCCTCTTCTTTTTTGTGGCAAACCCTGAGATATTGGAAGATTGCTATCATGTCCCCCCTCGTCCTTCTCTTTGTTAAACTAGACCCAATTCCAGCAACCGTTCCTTATATGCTTTAGCCTCCAGTCCCCCAATCATCTTTGTTGCTCTTCTCTGCACTCTTTCTAGAGTCTCAACATCTTTTTTACATCGTGGTGACCAAAACTAGATGCAGTATTCCAAGTGTGGCCTTACCAAGGCATTGTAAAGTGGTATTAACACTTCACGTGATCTTGATTCTATCCCTCTGTTAATGCAGCCTAGCACTGTGTTGGCTTTTTTGGCAGCTGCAGGCTCATATTTAAGTGATTGTCCACCTAGGACTCCAAGATCCCTCTCACAGTTGCTACTATTGAGCAAGGTACCACCTATCCCATCCCTGTACATTTGGTTTTTCTTGCCTAAATGTAGAACCTTACTTTTTTCACCATTGAATTTCATTTTGTTAGATAGCGCCCAGTGTTCAAGTCTGTCCAGGTCCTCCTGTATCTTAAGCCTGTCTTCTGGAGTGCTGGCTATTCCTGCCAGCTTGGTGTCATCTGCAAATTTGATGAGTTCCCCTTCTATTCCCTCATCTAAGTCATTGATGAAGATATTGAAGAGTACTGGGCCTAAAACAGAGCCTTGGGGCATCCCACTGCTTACCTCCATATAGATGTAGTACCATTAAGGACGACACGTTGAGTGTGGTTGGTCAGCCAGTTACAAATCCATCAGGTGGTAATGCTTGCTGTTTTGTCTCCCCGTCCATTCACCTGTTGATTTTAAGCGGGCATTGTGTTATAGTGTGCATCTTTTTGACACGCTGTTTGCATTGTTATTGTAAGCTGGTTTTCCATATTTTTTTTAACGGGAAGCAATGTATAAATGAATGATGGGTGTTATCGTATCATTTAGTATTACAGGTGGTGTAAGTACTACAGCTTATGACCACATTTGGGAGCAGAATTTCAGTTGTTAAGAAAGGCAGTTGTTGAGTGAGTTGTGTGACAGTTATAAGCGTGAGGACCATTTGCAAGTCCCTTTTTCAATACTGTTATAACTTTGAAACGGTTGCTAAACGAATGATTGGAGGTTGAGGACTACCTGAACTGGGCATCTTGAGTTTCCCCCGTGGTGAACCATACAGCACATCTCGGCTCCTCCACTGACTCCATGGAGGTGCCCAAGAGCCGTGCTTTTTCCGGCATGTTTTTTTCAACCTTCCCCTTCACTGTTCATCAACCTGTTGGTCTCCCATCCAAATTCCAACCAGGTCCCACACTGCTTAACTTTCCAAGGTCAGAGCTGGTGAAATACTGCCACCTGGTGGCATAATTAGGATGCACTAAAAAAAAGCTGTTGAAGGGGAATATACGTGTCGCAGGATAACGTTGCAGGGACCAATTTGGGTCAGTCACTGGGACCAGACGTTTAGTCTTCCGAGCTTACGGACTCGTGCTGGGGCCCATTTTCAGGCAAATTCTCTCTAGCAGCAAGAGAGAAGTCCTCTGAAGATGGGCTCCGGCACAAGTCCAAAAGCTCAGAAGACAAAACCAGATTGGATCCTGCAAAAAAGCCATTGATCACAGCAAATGTTGAGCTGAAATTAACCTTAATTTGGGACCGGGCTGTGATTTAGGTAGTCCTCCCAGGTAGGTGGATATATTGGGGCACACTGTATGGGACTGAAAGGTTTTGCAGATAGGGGAAGGGGGAAGAAAAAGAAGAGGGAAGGAGGGGAAAGAGAAAGGGGAGGGGAAGAGAGGAGAAGAGAGGAAGGTAATGTGGGGGAGAGGAGAGGGGAGGGGAGATGTACATTGTACACAAATAGAGCAAATCCTGCTTTTTTCTAGCACTGATGATGTTCCCTAGTTGGGTCATGAAACGTCTGCAAGAAAACCACCAAGCTCAGAGAGCAGCAAGGACCCCACAGTCCTTCCTCCTCCTCGCCAAGCCCCATTCCCTTCTAGCACTGATGATGTTACCTAGTTGGGTCATGAAATGTCTTCAAGAAAACAACCCTGCTCAGAGAGCACCAAGGACCCCACAGTCATTGTCCTCTTCCTCCTTTCCTCCTCCTCCTCGCAAACCCCCCTCCCTTTTAGCACTATGTTATGTAGTTGGGTCACAAAACGTCTTCAAAAAAACAACCAAGCTCAGAGACCACCTAGAACTGCACAGAATTAATTACTTAATTAATGAGCCAAAGAATAAACAAGTGTTAGTGAATGAATGGATGATTCAACAAACGAGCGAACGAACGAACGAACGAATTCATATATTCCCAACTCTCCGTTTTTATCTCACAGGCCATAAATGATCAGCCCCTATGACCAACATGAGCTGGAGTTTCCTCACCCGCCTGCTGGAAGAAATTCACAACCACTCCACTTTTGTGGGGAAGATCTGGTTGACCGTCCTCATCGTCTTCCGCATCGTCCTGACGGCCGTGGGGGGCGAGTCCATCTATTCGGACGAGCAGAGCAAGTTCACCTGTAACACCAAACAGCCGGGCTGCGACAATGTCTGCTACGATGCCTTCGCCCCGCTTTCCCACGTCCGCTTCTGGGTCTTCCAGATCATCATGATCTCCACCCCGTCCGTCATCTACTTGGGCTACGCCATCCACCGGATCGCCAGGTCCTCAGAGGAGGAGAAGAAGAGGTTTCGGAGCTTCAAAAAGAAGAAGAAGCAGTTTGTCCTCAACTGGCAGGCGTCCCATCATCTGGAAGATTCCTTGGGCGCCGAAGAAGAACCTATGATCTCTGAGGAGATGGTGGAGAACGAAGAGAAGGAGAAGACCAAGGAAGAGGAGAAGAAGAAGGGGCAGAAACATGATGGCCGGAGACATATCCAAGAAGAAGGACTGATGAAGATCTACGTCTTCCAACTTCTCACCAGAGCCTCCTTAGAAGTCTGCTTCCTGATAGGTCAATACATGCTCTACGGTTTCGAGGTGAGACCCTACTATCTGTGCACCCGCGACCCTTGTCCCCATAACGTCGACTGCTTTGTGTCCAGGCCCACGGAGAAGACCATCTTCCTCCTGGTGATGTACGTGGTCAGCTGCCTTTGTCTGTTGCTCAACCTGGCGGAGATGTGCCATCTGGGCATCGGTACCATCCGGGATGCCATTCGCGAACGGAAAATCCACAACTACCGACAGCCGCCGTACAATTATGCCGCCTATCCCAAAAACATCTCTTGCCCGCCCGAGTACAACCTGGTGGTCAAATCGGACAAATCGGCCAAGATCCCCAACAGCCTGATGGCCCAAGAGCAGAACTTGGCCAATGTGGTCCAGGAGCAGCAATGCACCAGTCCCGACGATAACATCCCTCCCGATTTGTCGACCCTCCATAAACAGTTACGGGTGGCTCAGGAGCAACTGGACATCGTGTTCCAGAGTTACAACGGCACTCAGGGGCACAGCCAGCCCTCCAGAACCAGCAGCCCGGGCTCCAGCGGGTCCATGGCAGAGCAGAACCGGGCCAATATTGCGCAGGAGAAACAAGGGACCAAGCCAAAAACCAGTTCGGAGAAGGGCAGCGTCAACGGCAAAGATGGGAAAAACTCTGTATGGATTTAGGAAGGAGGAAACAGGTCAAAGGGTCCCACTACCTTGGTGGGCTTTGCATCAGGAGGTGGTGGGTGTCTCTTCTTTGTTTACGAGGACAAGGCTAAAACGAGACGTCCACCGGTAGCCCACCAGAGGCCTTTTCTCAGTCCCTTGCTTGGTTGATCCCATCTTTCGTTTTCCGGGTAAAGCAGAATCTTTGCGCTAGAAATCCGTGCGAGACAGATCCGTCCTCAAGGTTCTTCCGGGGAAGATTCAAACCAGGTGCTGATGGCAAGATGGATCCTTTGACTGGAGGCTCCAGAGATCAGAAGAGAGAGAATTAAATTCCTGTCCATAAAACTTTGGCCCAAAAGCCCAATTTCTCAACCTGCCTTGAGGGTTGAGGATCTCAGGTATAATCCGCCTTTTGAAACCGATGGCATTTACCGCACTATCCTTCTTTATCTCTTTCTCGTCCTCCTTGCTTGTCCGAGTTTTCCACTTCTTCCTTCTGACAAGCTGCCTTTAAAAAAAAAAAAAAAAAATCCTCGTCATTTTGACATTCTCTTCCTACCGAGACAGGATTACTTCTCTCAATTTGGTGCCTGCCAAATAATTTAGCTTATGAGTGTTTTTTTTTGAACCTAGGACAGACTTGGGCTGGAGAAAGCTGCATTGGGGGTTTTTTAAATGTTTTTTACCATTTTTTTTTTCCTGTTGGCAAAGTGAAGTCTCCTGTCCTATGATTATGGTAAAAGATGGGACCTGGTTTAAATAAATGACATCCACTGTTCACGAAGAGTACCATTGTGCGTGGACAGTGGCCCTTTGTAGAGTTCTCCGTTTGGCATTCCCACCTGTGTTAAGCAATTGTGAGGACGAATCGTGTTGTCTCTTTCTTGGTGCATGGAAGATTTCTTTTGAGGGCTAAAATAACCCCAAACTGAATTAATTTCCAGGTCCCTGGTGGGATGGCAACATCTGGAGATGTTTCCAAAATGTCATAGTTCTGAACCGCGGGCCATATCCACCGAAAGAGAGATTTTAAAATTGAAAACCTCTGTAACTGCGACTAAAGATTAACTAACTCGCAATTCTGGCAGTGTGGTCACTGCAAAACAGTTTCTGGAAAGCAAATTCGGTCTTTTCCAAGAAAATGGAGTCTCCAGAAGAAGATCTACGTGAGAGAAAGAAGATCTGAAGCCAGTTTCTGGGTTGGCTTCAGCTACATCGTGCATTTGGCGATGGATGGTATTTTATTTTTATTTTATATTATCTTCTCTGCAGCTTCACTAAGAAATGAGTTCCAGGAGATAGGAAGGTGGTTTCATGAAGGATTGTGCCCCTTCAAAGATTGCAGAATGAGAAAAATGAATTGAGTCACTGTAAAGCAGATTTTCTCAACCTCAGCTGCTTGAAAATGGGTGGAGTTCGACTTCAGCATGGCTGGCTGGCTGGGGAATTCTGGGAGTTGAAGTCCACCTATCTTAAAGTTGCCAGGGTTGAGAAAAATTTCTCTAGGGACTTTGAGCAATAGAAAAAGTCTTCACTGAATCCCTTTCACAAGGCAGCTGGACTTTCTTGTTTTTCTTTTGAAGACGTTTCGCTTCTCATCCAAGAAGCTTCTTCAGCTCTGACTGGATGGTGGGGAATGGAAAGATTTATACTCTTTGCAGGCAGCCGGTCATTTGCCTTCTTTTAGAGAGTCATTGAGGCCACTTTTTCGAAGACGGCAAAGTCCACATTTTGGACAGAGAGGACCACTGGTTTGAAAGAGGGGTCAAAGAAGCCATCTAGGTCAAAATTGAACACCCCTCCCTCAACAGAGGGGGAGGGATACGACATCATCTATCTCCGGTCTACCACACAATCCTTTCAGCAGTTCCAAGAAGGCTCCACACCCATTTGCACCACTCAGGTGACCCTGAGGACACAGATTAAACCTCCAGGTGGTCTCAACGACTCTCTGAAAGAAGGCAAATGACCAGCTGTCTGCAAGGAGTATAAATTCTTCCATTCCCCACCATCCAGTCAGAGCTGAGGAAGCTTCTTGGATGAGAAGTGAAACGTCTTCAAAGGGAAAAAAGGAAGTCCAGTTGCTTCGTGAAAAAGCATCTTTGGGACAACCATGACCTGGATGACTGAGAATCTCCACAGACGTCTTTATTGAATCTTTGTGGACAGAGATTAGCTTAAAACAAGTTGGCCAGGGCTTGATTTGGACGAGACAGGGAATGAGATGTCCTCGCCTCACGCCGAGAAGGCAGTCCCCAAGATGCTGGTGGTGGTGAACCATTACATCTTCTTCCATTCAGGACTTTGGAGATGTTGTTGTATAGAGATATGTTGCTTCTCTAAATCCCTGCCCGTTTCATTCTTCCACATGGGTTTACAAATATCATATATGGCACAAGAAGAGCTGTGATCCCTCAGACCAATATTCACTTAGTCTAGCCTTCTAGTCAAGATATTCTGTTCCTCACAATAAAGTAAAATGTAGGTTCTCTTTGTGGCTGGCATAAATATTATGACTTGTAATAACCAAGAAATCTAAATGGAATCAAGATTTCCCCTTGATGACTTCACGCAGCCATGTAGAGCAGTGTTCCTCAGCCTTGGCAACTTGAAGATGTGCGGACTTCAACACCCAGAATTCCACAGCTGGAGAATTCTGGGAGTTGAAGTCCACTCCTGGTGGCTGGAGAGTTCTAGAACTTGAGGTCCACAAGTTGTTGAGATTGAGAAACAGTGGTGGAGAGAATAAGGAAAGTGAGCTGGACAGAGATAGATCTGATCCATTACTAGACCCATAAGGGGAAAAACATGGCTGAAGTCCAAAACAAGAAGACATGTGCAAGCAATACAGATACAAATGTGCATAAGGGGAGGAGGAAGTTGTTATGCATAAGAACGTTTTCCCTACGTGCTCATATTAGGCCGGTATTTCTGAACCTTAGTAATGTGAAGACTTGTGGGCTACAACTCCCAGAATTTTTCACACTGGCTAGGGAATTCTGGGAGTTGAAGTCTACCCCTCTTCAAGCTGCCAAGGGACATACTGATTTATTGCGTATAATTCTGTCATTTTTTGCTACTGTTTTCTTCCAGAACATTTTGTGTCTCCTCGTGTAGCCTACATCTCTGAGGGGTTTTGGGTGGTCTCCCATTTTAAGTCCCCCGTAATGAAGTTTGATCCTGCTTAGCTCTTGAGATCAGCCAAGAGAGACTTAAGTGTACTGTTTATTTAACCTTCATAAACACTGAGATAGGTTTATGTCAACTGGGAATTATGGACCTTGAAGCCTAGGCGGGGGGTTGGACTAGAAGACCTCAATAGTCTTTTCCAACCGTATTATTCTATGTTGGAGAAAAACAGCCTTAACGTTATTTTATCCACTGCCAAAACACAGGTCGCCTCTATTTTCACTCCATGAATTTGTAGGTTGCACAGAGTTAGCCCTCCAGATTGATGTCATTGATGTTCACCAGGATGTGAAGACCTCGGGAATGGAAAATGGTTGGAAGCATCGATCAATCGCAGGGGGGGGGGTCTTCAATATGTTTTATGGGGTCCACAGCTTCATATGTTTCATGTATATAACATGAAGTATCAGTATTGAGTCCCATTTGGTAATTTTCAGGAGATTCCACTAATTTGTAGATCATCAAGTTGCACCTTGAGATATGTTGAACACCTCAGGTACGATAAGAAGCAAGTGGCCTCAAGAAGACAAATCTGATCTGTTGCTACAAATGAAGAGCCTAAATTGTATCTAGAACTCATCCCAAAGAAGAAGTAAGAAGATTCAGATAAATAAGAATTAATTTTCGAAGGAAAAATACTTTCTTCCAGTGGAACGAAGAAAAAATCTATGTTTACAACTCTGCAGTGGGCAGAAACTGATCTCTTTCACCCCTACTCATCCCAAAATGAAGATTTAGTGATGGAGAATTAACTGAAAAAATATTTTGGAAACTCTGCTTTTGACATCAGGGTTGAGAAACAAAGCATCTGCTGTGGGGGGGATGGGTGTCTCATTTTCAAAAAACAATTTTTGTTTTGAATAGATTGGTCCTGGATGAAAAATAGTAATTAAAAACAAGCCTATGTTTATGGACAAAAAAGCAGAACTGTTCAAAATAGGTGGTTCATGAGTCCATTTTGGGAGGAGCTGAAACACCAATTCTGCAATTTACTTTGCTGAACTGATCGGTATTGTAGGATTGAAAAGAGACCACCAGGAAAGCTAGATTGCAGAGACCGACGGTATTAAAAAAAATTACAGAACTTATACTGACAGCGTTGTTGTCTTGATCTAGTATAAGCTGGCCGTTTTCATTTTCTTCACTGATCATCAGATGATATCCTTTGCGAAAAGTCCTGGGGGAAAAAAAAACAAATTGGTGGAATTAGCTGAATAATCTGTTCAAAACTAGAAAAACAAACAGAACCATTTTGTTTAAGAAAGTGTGTAAAAATCAGCATTGTGTCTATTTAGACTGCTGGCAGGGTAAAAAAAAAAAAAAAATCTGGAATTTTTGGCCATATTTAAATCAATACGCCCAGAGTCGCCTTGAACCGTTAGATGGACAGCAAAGAAATTTGATTATAATAATAATAATACGCACCAAATAATTCAATTCCTGCATTCTGCTATCCTGAATCTTTAGATGTTAGGAGTTTTACGCCCAATGCGTGGGAAAACATCCTACATCAGAAGGCAGAACCAACTTTTTTGTGTGCAGTTTTTAAGACTCTTGTTATATACCTGCAGTATTAAAAAAAACTTACCAAAAGATTATAATGCAAAAATAAAAAGAGAGGTTTTTTTTACAATAAATGTTCTTGTCAGCAGCTGTGCCCCCCAAACTGTAAGGATTTAAGTCTGGATGAGGCGGTTTTGAGACACCATCTTTGAGCAGAGAAAACAAGATCCCTTCAACAACCGCATAACCAAAGCCGACACACACACTGCCGTTCGCATTCCATTCTGCTGGGAAATACTTGAAATTAACTAAATAGCCATAACAAATCTATGCTGTTAACAGAACTTTGATTTTTATTTTTTTTTGGTCTTTTTTGTTGTGCATCTTCCTCATTTGCCAGTTGTGTAAGAAACCCATTTTTGTCTGTGTTCACATGACACACGTTTAACCGACCCAGTTATAGAAAGCGGCTATGTTCACACCTGCTTAAATTTGTCAATATGAACTTAGAGGAATTATTCTGGTTTTGAAGTGTGCGAATTCATCTGGCGAGATAATAAATTCTGAGAATTATCTGAGCTGAGAAAATGGATGAATTTGTTATATTAAATCTTTTTTTGTGTGTGAACGCAGCCAGAAAGTATGTCATTGGTCCCTAATATGTTTCATTGTAAATGCTATTTACAAATTGTATGTGGAATAATTATTTACAAACAGCAAACACTTTTGGATGTTCAGTACTAATAAAACGGAACAAAATGTTCCTTTTGTTTCATCATATTCCGTATGTGACGGTGCATTTATTTAGGGGGGAGATTTTTTCTAAGTGTCCCATAGAACCAGGTTTACCAAACTTTCTCGGTTTACTGCATCTTGAACGTCTCAGTAAATCTTTCATGCCGCCCCTAGGCCAAAAGAAATAACTAGCAGTTTCATTGGAAATAAAAAGAAACAAAACAAGATTTTCATTTCATTCTTATATAGCCACAACTGCTAACAGACAGACTGACAGATAAAGGAGATAGATAGTGGATTGGTTGGGTAGGTAGGTACATGATAGATAGATAGATAGATAGATAGATAGATAGATAGATAGATAGATAGATAGATAGATAGATAGATAGATAGATAGATAGATAGATAGATAGATAGATAGATAGATAGATAGATTAGAGAGACAGACAGACAGACATACATGATAGATAATATACAGTTTGATGATAGGTAGATGATAGATTAGATATAGACAGACAGACATGATAATGATATATATGTATACATATATACAGACAGACAAACATAGTTTGATGATAGGTAGGTAGGTAGACAGACAGACAGATAAATTCATGCACCTGTTGGGCAGTATGCAACTCTGGAATCAGTGGACACCACACTCACTTTACAGGTAGTCCACAACTTATGACCACAGTTGGGATCAGAATTTTCATTGTTAAGACAGGCGATTATTAGATAGATAGATGATAGATAGATAGATAGATAGATAGATAGATAGATAGATAGATAGATAGATAGATAGACAGACAGACAGACAGACAGACAGACAGACAGACAGACAGACAGATGATAGATAATATAGACAGTTTGATGATAGGTAGATAGGTAGATGATAGATTAGATATAGACAGACAGACAAATGATAATGATATATATGTATACATATATATAGAGAGACACAGACAAACATAGTTTGATGATAGGTAGGTAGGTAGACAGACAGATAAATTCATGCACCTGTTGGGCAGTATGCAACTATGGAATCAGAGTGGACACCACACTCACTTTACAGGTAGTCCACAACTTACGACCATAGTTGGGATCAGAATTTTCATTGTTAAGACAGGCGATTATTAGATAGATAGATAGATAGATAGATAGATAGATAGATAGATAGATAGATAGATAGATAGATAGATAGATAACCTTTATTGTCATTTTTTACTGTGGGCACAACGGCACACATTAAAAATGAAATTTAGTTGCTTGCTCTCAAACTGTACACATATATAACATCTAAACATACTATATACAACATTTATAGACCTACACCCTTACATATAAGTAACATATAAATGTTAATCACTGTCCATCTTGAATACGTAACTGAAAGAGGAAGCTTGAGAGTTCACAAGGTTAACACTGGATGGAACAAAACTCTGGCTGAATCTGGATGTTCTGCTTTGGATACCACGGAGCCCCCCCCCCTCCCAGAAGGCAACAAGGAAATCAGGTCGTGAAGAGGACGTGTAGCGTCCCAGACACAGTCACACCCGATTTAATGACCTTTTTTGCCACGGTTGTTAAGCGAATCACTACAATTGATGAGTGAACTATGTGGTCATTAAGTGAATTAGGCTTCTGCCATTGACTCGATGGTCAGAGGCCAGCAAATGGCGATCACAAGGCGGTGGTTAAATGAGTCATGCCCACTTTACAACCTTTTTGGCAATCATTGATAAGCAAATCACCATAGTTGTTAAGCTGCTTATGTGGTCTTTAAGCAAATCCGGCCTCCTCCATTAACTTTGCTTGTCGGAAGCCGGCTGGGAAGGTCAGCAAATGTAAATCACATGATCCTAGGACACTGCAACCGTTGTAATAATGCTGGTTGCCCGGTGGCTAAAATTCGATCACATGACCGTGGGGATGCTGCTGCAACAGTCATAAGTCCGAGGGTCAAAAATCACTTTTTTTCAGTGCTGCTATGACTTCGAATAGTCACTAAAGAAATAAGTGTGCATCAAGGATTATCTCCGTTTGCATTTTATCACAGCAACTGCCAAAAAGCAAGCTTTGTCAAGATAAAGACGCTCCAAACTTTTAAAATATCCCCGGTGCAAAAAAAATAAAAAAAATTGCTGGGTTTGAGTTTCCCTGCTAATGGAGATTCAGTATAGATCAGGGGTATCCAACTTTGGCAAGTTGGAAATACTGGGATATGAACTGCACAATTTTAAAAGTTGCTAAGGTTGGCCACCCCTGCTTTAGAAAGAAAAAACACAGGCTGTGGCTTGCTCACTTCACTGCCCTGCCTGCATTCTGCCCAGAGCGTTATAAGGGAAGGCAAAATGTCTATGTACAGATAGTCCTCGACATATGACCACAATTGAGCCCAAAATTTACTTTGCTAAGTGAGACATTTGTTGTCAGTTTTGCCTCATTTTAACTTCTCCCCCCCATGATTCTTAAGTGAATCACTGCAGTTGTTAAGTAACATGGTTGTTTAAGCAAACCTGGCTTCCCCCAGACTTTGCTTGTCAGAAGGTCACAAAAGGGGATCACGTGACCCCGGGACACTGCAATGTCATAAATACGAGTCAGTTGCCAAGCGTCTGAAGTGTGATCACGTGACCATGGGGATGCTGCAACAGTCGCATGAAAAACAGTCATAATTCACTTTTTTCAATGCCGTTGTAACTTCAAATGGTCATTAACTGAACTGTTCTAAGTTGAGGACTACCTATAGATTCTCAGTGATCCAGGTCATGGTTGTCCCAAAGGTGCTTTCCAAAAATGAACTTTTTTTCTTGAAGACATTTCACCTCTCATTCAAGAAGCTTTATCAATTCTAACTGGATGGGGGGGGATGAACTAATCCACAGACACACACCATCCATTCAGAACAGAAGCTTCTTGGATGAGAAGCGAAAGGTCTTCAAGCAAAAACAAAGGAAGCCCAGTTGCCTTTTGAAAAAGCACCTTTGAGACAGCCATGACCTGGATGACTGAGAATCTCCAGACATTTCATTTTCGTTGCCATGTTTTCGAAAAGATCCAGTATCTGGTTTTTTTTTTTTTACATAAATGAATGCTGTGCTTCAAGAGTTAGATGGCCTAGACACTGGTATGTGAACATAATCTTTCTGACGTTTATATTTTAGAATATTTTATTAATTAGATGAAATGTTAATATATTTGTTAGTCCATGTATGACGTGCCGTACGTTAAACAAATCCATAGACATCTTTGGAATAAGAAAAAGCAGTATACAATAAAAGGCCCAAAGTCGCTTCCGCATTCAGCACGTGGACTGCAGCGGCCGGAAGGACCAGCCAATGAGGAACCACCTGAGGAGCTCGGCCCCGCCTCCTTAAGCCAGTGGGCCAAGAGCTAAAGGGTTCTCTGCGCTTGCGCACTTGACTCAAGCCGCTTCACGGCCTCTCGCTCCACCCTCGACCATACACAAGATGGCGGCGCCGAGGTCTTTTCCAGTTCCTTGGTCGCTCTTCGCCAGGCCGCCATGCTGGTGAGGGCGAGCGCGGCGCTGCGGCGGGGCCTCCCGCGAAATTTGCACTCGAGCGGCGGCGACTTAAGAGCGGCCGCCGTTTGCTTCCCGTTGAGCCACCGCGCGCTCCTCCGCTTGCAAGGCCCGGAGACGATCCCTTTCCTCCAAGGACTCCTCACCAATGACGTGACCCCTTTCGCCGAGGTGGGCGGAGCCGCGCCGCGCGCGCTTTACGCACACGCCCTCAACGTCCAGGGGAGGTGCCTCTATGACGTTATCACGTACAGGTGCGTACGGTGCGCTCAGCCGGGCGACCCGTGGCCGGACTTGCAAGCGTTCATCATCCACCGCCATCGATGGCAGGGAACGATGGGAGTTGTAGTGCTCTCTTCCGCGCGCGAAAAGGGCTTGTTTCCGAGCTCTGGATAGCCGGATGCTGAGGTCCACGCTACAATTGCAATATGGTCTTTGTAGTACTGTTGCAATGACTAAAACGGGTTTTTCTTGTATTTTAATTTCCCTTTTTCTCAAGGCAAATGAAAACACAAGGACTGAGCTAGCCAGTGCAAAAGAACTACAAAACCCACATTGCAAGTATGACAAAATCCATTCTACATGACCTTCAATGCTGATGAAAAGAAAAAAAGATGACTTTCATGGATTCACTTCCTCTTTATTGCTTATTGTTTTGTACAGTCTTTTTATCTTTTTTATTTTGCTGCAAGCCACCCAGAGGGGACCTAGCTAGAACCCCACTCCCTTCTAACATTGATGATATTACCTAGTTGGGTCCTGAAAGATCTGCAGAAAAACTACGGAGCTCAGCGAGTACCACTGACCCCACAGTCATCTCCTCCTCCTCCTCTCCCCCCCTCCTCCTCCTCCTCACCAACCCCATAATGTTCCCTAGCTGGGTCATGAAATGTCTGCAAGCAAAGCACCAGGGTCAGAGTGCGCCAAACAACCCCCAAACAGAGTAGCATTTCATAATGCAATTTGGCACGTCCTGCTGTAGGAAACAGCCTAGGATGTTAGCGGGATATCTGTGCCAGAGAGAGGAACCTATGCTAGAGCATAAGTCTCCAAACTTGGCCACTTTTAAGACTTGCAGACTTCAACTCCCAGAATTCCTTAAGAGAGCTGGGGAATTCTGGGAGTTGAAGTCCACAAGTCTTAAAAGTTGCCAAGTTTGGAGACTCCTTCTCAAATGTAGGTTCCTCTCCCTGGCACAGATATCGCGCTAACGTCCTAGACAGGCCAAACTGGGAATTGAAGTTTTAAAGTGGCGGAGTTTGGAGACCCCTGCTGTAGCAGAGAAAGGGAAATAAAACCAGATTTCCACATGAAGACTGTCAAATTCCTTTGCTCATTTTGGATCTGTTTTCAGACTCCATGAAAACAAGCAGGAAGAACCGCATGTCTTGTTGGAATGTGATGCAGGTCTCCTGGACTCCTTCCGAAAACATCTGAAGCTCTATAAGATCCGCAGGAAATTAGACCTCTCGCCCTGTCCTGACCTGTCTTTGTGGGCTGTCATTCCGAAGGAACCGTCGGAGGGTTTGCCTAAGCAAAATGCTGATCAAGCTGTGGTTCTGACTGCAGATCCCAGAGTGAAGATTATGGGTTGGAGGCTGATCATCCGCACAGACGTAAACCCTCTGGAGATCTTCCCCGGATGCCAGCTTGGAGAGCTAAAGGATTACCATCGGCATAGGTATCAACAAGGTAAAAGTGCCCTTAGAGTCATCACAAGAAGCCGAAAGGCAGTGTGGGAAGTGGGTGATGATGGGTTCGGGAATGGAATTGGGGAAGTGCAACATGGAACTTGGAATGATAGTGCTGGAAGGGACCTTGGAGGTCTTCTAGTCCAATCCCCTGCTCAAGCAGGAGACCATTCCAGACACGTGAATGTCCAGTCTGTTCTTAAAAACTTCTGGTCCAGACCCTGCTGCTGGTTTTAGGATTTTAAAGTTTTTGAATTTTGTGTTTTGTATATATCTCTATCTGAAAATATAGAGGACGCTGGCTGAAGGAATCCTGGGAGTTGAAGTCCCTGCATATTAAAGCTGCTAAGGTTGAGAAACATTGCCTTAAGAGAAGGTTTTTTTTTAAAAAAAACCTGTGCATTATTAACTCCTCCTTTTGCTTGATTGCCAGAGTCCCAAACCCAAGATTAGTATTGAGAAACCTTAGATTTGCCAGTTCCTCCTACTTTCCCCACAATAACAACCTGGTGAGGTGGGCTGGGCTGAGAAAGAATGACTGGCACCAAGTCACCCAGCTTTCATCCCTAAGGTAAGACTAGAACTCCCCATCGCCTGGTGATTGGCCCAAAGTCACCCCATTGGCTTTCATTCCTAAGGCTGGGCTAGAACTGACCATCTGATGATGATTGGCCGAAGGTCACCTAGCCAGCTTTCATACTTAAGGCAGGACTAGAACTCACCGTCTCCTGGCAATTGGCTCCAAATCACACAGTCAGCTTTCATACTTAAGGCAGAGCTAGAACTCACCATCTCCTAGTGATTATCACCCAGCTGGCTTCCATGCCTAAGGCGGGATTAGAACTTCCAGTGTCCTAGTGATTGGCTCAAAGTCACCCAGCTGGCTTTTGTGCCTAAGGCAGGTCTAAAATTCTCCATCTCCTGGTTTTATGCTGCAGTGCTAGATGGCTCCTAGATGCCCTAACATTTTCTCTGTAGAAATATTGTATGCTGAATGGATCCATTGAATCCAATCGGTTGATCAATAGAAGAAGCACTCAGTCCGAAACAGAATTTCTAACTCTTAATATTATTGTAAGGTTCCATTAATCAAAACTTGTAAGTCTCAAAGTACATTTCTCCTTCGTCTCTTTTAACACCCCCTCCCCATAAACTAGAGAGGGTCCCTTCTGAGCTGTTTGGTGTGCCCCTTCTCCTTCTGCTTGCTCAGCAGCTTTTTATCTGACCACTGCCTCGTTTGTGGCTCTTCCTCACATACAGGCACTCCTTGACTTTATGACCACAATTGAGTCCAAAATTTCTGTTGCTAAGTTAAGACAGTGGTTAAGTGAATTTTGCTCGATTTTAACGATCTTTCTTGCCACAGTTGTTAAATGAATCACTGCAGTTGTTAAGTTGGTCACAAGGTTGTTAAGCGAATCTGGCTTCCCCTTTGGCTTTGCTTGTTAGAAAGTCACAAAAGGGGATCCCGTGACCCCGGGATGTGCAGCTGTCATAAATATGAGTCAGTTGCCAAGCGTCTGAATTTTGATCACGTGACCGTGGGGATGCTGCAAAGTTTGTAAGTGTGAAAAATGGTTATAAGTCACTTTTTTCAGTGCTGCTGCAACTTTGAACTGTCACCAAACAAACAGTTGTAAGTCAAGGAATACTTGAACTGTTATATCAGTGCAAAGACTTCCTAGCATAGTGTTCACTTCCAGCGGAACTCTTTCTGCAGAATTGGCTGTCCTGCCGAACCACAAAGAGTCCTAAAATTCAATCAGACCGATTTGTTTTCTTCCAGGTATCCCTGAAGGCATGAAAGATCTCCCGTATGGAACCGCTTTGCCCTTGGAATCCAACCTGGTTTATCTGAATGGTGTAAACTTCACGAAAGGCTGTTATATTGGTCAGGAATTGACGGCCAGGACTCACCACATGGGCGTCATCCGGAAACGGCTCCTGCCCATACAGCTCCTGCCGCTGATGCCTTTTGAGAGCCTCACTGAAGGTACTGAAATTGTGACCGAATCGGGGAAGTCGGCTGGAAAGTTCCGTGCAGGCGAGAACGAGTTTGGAATCGCCTTGCTGCGTTTGGCGACCACAAAGGGCCCACTGCGGCTCAAACTTGCCGACGATTCGCAAGTGACGGTCACAGCATCCATTCCTAAATGGTGGCCCCAGCCTGCCAATAAATAGTGTGATCTTCTGCTGAATATGACTTGCCTTGAAGTTTATTGTCTTTAGATGCTTCTTTTCACAATTCTGAAAGTTAGTGGCTTTGAAAGGAAGAATCCTTCATGATTGTGCCTAGTTTGACATTGATCGAAAACTTTGAAATTTTAGGCCCTTATTATTTATTCTCTGACAGTCATATTATTGTAGCTTTGTCTGATTCTTCCTCTCATCCTCCCTTATCTTCCTTCCGGAGAAACAAAACCTAACAATCAAAGGAAAGAATTAAACTCCTGTAAGTTTTCCCCAAGTTGGCTGATTCTAGATTTATTATCTTAAGTCTCTATTTGTTGATATTATTTGTTATAACTATCAATGTGGTTCTTCCCATGAGATTCCTTGACACTTTAAACCAGTATTTCTCCAAATTGACAACTTTAAGTGATATGGACTTCAACTCCCAGAATTCCCCAGCCACCAGAGGGAATTGTGGGAATTGAAGTCCACACCTCTTAAAGTTGCCAAGTTGAAGAAACAATTGACTTGGATTCTTCATTTCCATCGCATTTTTTTGATCAGGAAAATATTACAGGTAGCCCTGAACTTACGACCATTTATTTAGCGACCATTCAAAGTTGCAAGGGCATTGAAAAAAGTGATTTATGACAGGTCCTCATACTTACAACCATTGCAGCATCCCCATAGTCATATGAGCAAAATCCGGGTGCATTATTTACAACAGTTGCCGTGTCCTGGGATCACTTGATTGCCGTTTGCAAACTGCAAAAATGGTAAAGAATTTCAAACCTCACAGAAAATATACTACTGTGCAGGCACTATTCTTCTTTTGAATTTGGGTTAATATTAACTATGACTTAATCATCCAAAATCATTATTTTCCCCACTATCCTGTCCTGCCTTTTGCTAGATTGGGGGGGGGGGGCGGAAATGACATAGCTGAATACAGGCAGTCCTTGACTTAAGACCACTTATTGGAACCAAAATTTCATTTCCAAAGCAAGGCAGTCATTAACTGAGTTGCGCACGATGCTTTGCCACAGTTGTTAAGCAAAATGCTGCACTTTTTAAGTGAATCGTGAGGTTGTTAAGCGAATCTGGCTTCCCCCACCAACTTCGCTTGTCGGAAGCCGGCTGGGAAGGTCACAAATGGCGGATCACATGACCCTCGGATGCTGCAACAGTCGTAAGTACATGCCAGATGCCAAGCGACAGAATTTTGATCATGTGATCATGGGGATGCTGCAATGGTTGTAAGTGCGAGGCAGAGTCATTATAGGTAGTCTTCGACTTGCAACCATTCTTTTAATGACGATTCAAAGTTACAACGGCCCCGAAAAAAGTGACTTATGACCGTTTTTCGCACTTACAACCTTTGCAGCATCCCCACAATCACATCATCAAAATTCAGATGCTTGGCAACTGGTTCATATTTATAACGGTTGCAATGTCCTGGGGTCATGTCCCCTTTTGTGATCTTCTGAAAAGCAAAGTCAACGGGGAAGCCAGATTTCACTCAACAACCATGTGACTATCTTAACAACTGCAGGGATTCACTTAACAACGGTGGCAAGAAAAGCTATAAAATGGGTCAAAGCTCACTTAACTGTGTGGCTTAGCAATGGAAATTTTGAGCTCAACTGCGGTTGTAGGTTGCCGGCAACCTGAAGTCCCTTTTTCCAGGGCTGTTTTAACTCTGAATGGCCGCTAAACAAATGGTCGTAAATCGAGGAGTATTTTGTGTGAAAAACAGCATTTAGGATTCAGTTGTGGCTGTAAGGAAGGCCAGAAATAAGCATCATTAAATGTTCTGTCTATCAGTAAGCACTGTTTCATCTTTGTGATTTAATTTTATGAGTTAACCCAGTGTTTTTCAACCTTTTGCTTGTAGTGCTCCCTAACTTGTTTTTCTCATGGGGGGGGAGGGGGGGATTAAGAAACATCTTCTAAATCTGTAAGCTGTTGATTTGGGATATGGCCCGAATCAGAATATTAGATTATTAGAATCTCAGAATATTCATTTATTTGTAAATTAATAATAGAACAAGTGATAAATCATGATCATGATCATAAAATATAATTATCATAAATTATAACGTAGAACATTCCGTGATAGCAATCAACACAAGATACAAACAGCAAAGTGATAGTCATAAGATGCTAAAGGAATAAGCAATAGGAAAGATGCGATGGATATTAGCAATAGAGCCCTACTATATGATTTGATATACTAGGGCAGGGGTCCCCAACCCCTGGTCCGTCGACCAGTACTGGGCCGCAGCATGCCAGCAACCGGTCTGCACAAACAAGGAAAGCCCCACCCACAGGATGCAGGCATTACACAAAACCACGGCCCCCTCCGGTCCGCGGAAAAGCCTCTCTCCACATAACTGGTCCCTGGTGCCCAATAACAGGGGTGGGCAACCTTGGCTCTTTTATAACTCGTGGACTTCAACTCCCAGAATTCCTGAGCCACTATGGCTCAGCATGGAAACCTCTCCCTTTCCCCTCAGCGTGGCTGGCTCAGAAATTCTGGGAGTTGAAGTCCACGAGTCATAAAAGAGCCGAGGTTGCCCACCCCTGCCCTATAACGTCGTTTTGAGAGAAGTAGTTGAAACAGTTTATGTCCACGATTTGAGAGGTCTGAAGCTAGTTTCACAGCCCTCTTTCTGGCTTGTGCAGTATACAGGTCCTCAAAGGAAGGAAAGCTGGTTTTGATTGTTTTTTCTGCAGTCCTAACTATTCGTTGAAGTCTATGTCTGTCTTGTTTGGTTGCTGTTCCAAACCAGACAATTATGGAGGTACAAATGACGGACTCAATTATTCCTCTGTAGAACTATCAAAACTATCAAACTTACAAACAAAAAAACCCCCTCACATTCAAAATCTAACCATTTAAACCACAAAAATCAGTAGCCGCCAAGATACCAAAAATTCAGAGTTCAAAACTAAAAATTCCCCATACCATCCCATTACAGATAGTCCTGCGTTCATTTAATGACCATTCAAAGTTACAACAGCATTGAAAAAAGTGACTTATGACTGTTTTTCACACTTACGACCATTGCAGCATCCCCATGGTCACGTGATCAAAATTCAGACACTTGGCAACAGGTTCATAGTTACGACGGTTGAAGTGTCCCGGGGGTCACGTGACCCCCTTTTGGGACTTTCTGACAAGCAAAGTCAATGGGGAAGCCCAGATTCACTCAACAACTAAGTTAATAACTGCAGTGAATTATTTAACAACTGTGGCAAAAAGGCTGTACAATGTGGCAAAACTCACTTAACAACTGTCTTGCTTAGCGATGGAAATTTTAGGCTCAGTTGTGATCATAAGTTGAGGACTGCCTGTAGTTCCATTTGTTGCTATGAAAAAAGATCCCACCAATTTTATATGTGAGAGCATAATGTGAATTTTATCCTGACGTTGCATTTGGTCAAAGTAAGGCAACAAATGTACCTCATGCTCCTTCCTCCTCCTATTTTCCCTACAACAACCACCCTGCAAGGGGGGGTTGGGCCGAGAGAGAGGGACTGGCCCAAAATCAGGCAGCTTTCACCCTTTTAAGTGACTAAAAGCAGAAGAATAAGAATGGAAAGTAGGCCACTAGTTGATCTTCTGTTCTGCTCCATGAAGGAAACTACAGATAAGTCCTCAACTTACAACCATTTTTTAGTGATTGCTCGAAATTACAAAGAATTAATGACCATTTTACACAATTAAGACTGTTGCACTGAAAAAAAATTATGACCTTTTTACACACTTTAAGACTGTTGCAGCATCCCCATAGTCACATGAACCAAATTCGGATACTCAGCAATTGGCACGTACTTATGATGGTTGAAGTCTCCACACTATAGGAAAGATGTTGAGACTCTAGGAAAAGGGCAGAGAAGAGCAACAAAGGATTAGGGGACTGGAGGCTAAAACGTATGAAGAACGGTTGTAGGAACTGGGCATAGCTAGTCTAGTGAAGAGAAGGTCCAGGGGAGACATGATAGCAGACTTCCAATATTTGAGGGGGTCTCACAGAGAGGAGGGATCTATCAACCTATCTTCCAAAGCACCTGAAGGCCAGACAAGGAATAACAGATGGAAGCTGATCAAAGAAAGATGCAACCTAGAGATAAGAAGAAATTTCCTGACAGAATAATCAACCAATGGAACAGAAGTTGCCTTCAGAAGTTGTGGGAGCTTCATCACTGGAAGCTTTCAAGAAGAGACTGGACTGCCCTCTGTCAGAAAGGGTGTAGGGTCTCCTGCTTGGGCAGGGGTTCGACCTAGAAGGTCCCTTCCAACTCTGTTCTAAATAACTGTCCTGGGAGATGCCCTTTTCTCACCTGACAAGCAAAGTCAGTGAGGAAGCCATATTCGCTTAGCAACCACGCTACTAACTGAACAACTGTGATGATTCACTTAAGACTGTGGCAAGAAAGGTCGTAAAGTGGAGCAACGCTTACTTGTCTTTGCTTAACAACAGAAATTTTGGACTCAAATATTTGTCGTTAAGTCGAGTACTATCTGAAGTCAAATTCAAGGCAGAATCCATTGAAACATATCTGGAATATTAAAAGTTGGTCAAGTTATGCAGCAATAGAAGGCCCTGGGTTTTTAAGTCTGGAGGGTTCTATATTTGCAGATTTTCAAGAAAAGAATGCATAACCTTTCCTGACCTGGGCAGAGGGTTGGACTAGATGACCTCTAAGGTCCTTTCCCACTCTAGGATTGGCTCATCCCACTGAAAGGTGCAGTAAAGGGCTAAAAAATGTTGTTTCGTGCGTGGACAATGGTTGTCTGGAGCCCCATTAAGGCAAGCTAGATTTTTCAGGCTGATGCAGGTTGCCCTCCTGCTTTAGCTACTCGCCAGCTGAGGGTGGCAGAACTCCTCCCTTGAAAACAGTGAGAAAATGTGTGGGGGGAAAAAACCCCACCCCTAGGCAGTTTTCCACGACCGCCCTGACACGTGTTGAGTTACACGTGTGTATGTGGACAGCGAGAATGAGGGAGAGGTTGGCAGTGTTGATCTTCCGGCTTGTGGCAACCCAGAAGTATTTGAGCTGGTCTATTAACATCAATAAAAATAATTATAATAAACCGCCAAAGAGGGTTTATTGCCCGCTTCTATTGCCCGCCCATTCTCTAGACTACAACTCCCAGCTTCCTCAGCCCACAGGTTCCGCCCCCAGATCCGTTAGGGCCGCGCGCTCAACGACGGCGCTTGCGCAGTTTCCTCCCCCTTTTCCCCGGCGCGCGCAGAGGGCGGGAATCAAGCGTCGGTTGCCGCCAATGGGAGGCGCCGGGCGGCCCCGTCAATCAAAAGCGCTCCGGCGGCGATGGTGGCGGTTGGTTCCCGCGCTCCGCGGCCTGTGGTGAGGCTCGAGCTTGAGGGTGGTGGGGGAGCCGGAGGACTGCCCCTCCCATCATCCCTAGCCAGCCCTCCCATCCTCCCCAGAAAAACCCTCGCAGTGGGGGACGGGCTGCAACGTCTTTCCCCTCCCACCTCCGTGCAATCTGTCGGATTCCAAATCCCATTATCCCCAGCCGGCACTCCTGAAGGGTCAGTGCAGCTGCACTAAGCGATCTCTCCTCTGCCGGCGGGGTCTCTGTTGCTCCCCCACCCCCTTTTATTTGCTGGACTACGGGTCCCATTATCCCCAGCACAGCATTGCTCGCCAGATGTGCTTAATCAACACCTTCCGTGGCTCTGTTGGACTGCAGGTCCCATTATCCGCAGCCAGCAAGTACTGCTGCATCCTTGGTTCCTGCAAATGCTGTGTAAGGGATCCTCCTGTCTGCTGGTGGGGCCACTGTTGCTGCCCCATTCCCTTTTTTGCTCCTGGACTACAGGTCCCATCATTCCCAGCGCAGCAGAGTTCTCCTGATGTTGCTAAGCCAGATCTCTGTTCAATTGCAGGTCCCATTACTCCCTGCTGTTATCCAAGGCTTCGAACTATGATTCCCATCACTCTCCATGAGACAGACTAGTCATCAAACTACAATTCCCACACGTGGAATTCTGTATGACACACCTGGAAAGCAGCAATTTGGACCTGGGGGGGCCCCTTAAGTAATGCTCAGACTCATATATGACCCCGGGACACTCCAAAACTTACCACTATAATTGCTTTTAGCGTGTAAAGGAGAAATCACTTGTAATTACAACTAATCCTTGGCTTACGACTACAACTGACCCCAAAATTTCCATTGATGAGCAAGACAGTTGTTAAGTCAGTTTTGCCCCATTTTCCGACATTTCTTGTTAAACTTGTTAAGTGAATCGCTGTAGTTGTTAACTTAGCAACACGGTTGTTAAGTGAATCCGGCTTCCCCTTATGACTTTGCTTGTCAGAGAGTCACAAAAGAATCACATGACCCTGGCACGCTGCAACTGTCATAAATACAAGTCAGTTGCCAAGCATCTGGATTTTGATCATGTGACCATGGGGAGGCTGCAACGGTTGTAAGTGTGAAAAACGGTCATAAGTCACTTTTTTCAGTGCCTTTGCAACTTTGAACGGTCACTAAACGAATGGTTTTAAGTCAAGGACTTCCCAATTTTTTTTTTAATTCCACAAATATTCCTTGGCCCTGGGATTTCCTGATGGTTTCCCATCCAGCCTACTTCCAAGGCCAAACAAGCTTGGCCAGTTATTACCATTTACTAACACGCAGCAAACTTGAGTTATGCATCTGGAAATAATTAATATGAGTGACATATTATTAATAAAACAAAATTAGATTTATATTCCGTGCACAGCAGGGCCAAAATCTGCAAACCTCTAGATTAGACTGGCTCATGCTTAGCAGATTTCTCCATTCAGCTTTGGGTTCTCATTTTACATTTCTTGATGAAAATTCTGGTGCAATTTTATATAAAAAAAGACCCAAATGAAATCTTTTGTTTGCAGGCATCCTGAACCTTCTTGTTACAGGTAATCTTTGACTTACAAACGTTCGTTTTGTGACTGAAGTTACAACAGCACTGAAAAAAGTGACTTATACCCATTTTTAATAATAATAATAATAAAGTTGGAAGGGACTTTGGAGGTCATCGAGTCCAACCCCCTGCTCAGGCAGGAAACCCTACACCATTTCGGACAAATGGCTGTCCAGTCTCTTCTTAAAAACTTCCAGTGTTGGAGCATTCACCGCTTCTGGAGGCAGGTTGTTCCATTGGTTAATTGTTCTAACTGTCACATGAACGTTGCAGCAAAATTCGGACACTTGGCAATTAACTCATAGTTATGTTGGTCGCAGCACCCCAGGGTCACATGATCCCCTTTTGCGACCTTCTGACAAAGTCAATGGGGGAGCCCAGATTCACTTAACAACCAGGTTACTAATTTAATAACTGCAGTGTTTCTCTTAACTGTGGCAAGTAAGGTTGTAAAATGGAGCAAAACTGACTTAGCGATGGAAATTTTGGGCTCACTTGTAGTAACTCAAGGACTATCTACTTCTTAATTTCTTTTTCCTACTTTCAACAAAACGTAGTTAAACCAACCACTCTCAACTAATTTAAATAAGCTTTAGCAGTACCGTACGGTTGCAAAATACGGTTTAGCGGTAGGTAATGTTACCTGCCACAGGGTGCAAGCGTTAGAGTTTGTTATTTGATACAGAGCAAATTTTAAAAAAAAGCCTACCACTGTATCGTTATTTAAGAGTTATTTTGAGCAAGCAAGTTTGTTGAGTTCATCAGAAGTCTTCAGGCTAAATAAGGAATCTCAAAAATGGAAAGAAGAGAAGTCAGGATTGGTGGAAGGTGTGGCTGTATTCTCACAAAACATTAACCCAGTGATTCTCAATCTTTGCATCCCTTATGATGTGTGGACTTGGGCTCCCAGAATTCCCCAGTCTGCATGAAAAATCAACTTTTTCAATTAGTTGTTTCATGAAGTATTCATGAACATGATCAATCCGTGTGTTGAATTTCCAAATTACCAAAATTGCTATACAGGTAGGTTTGATTTAGGTTTATTTTTAATTTATTTATCAAATTTATTTGCCAAATCTCATGATTCCAAGGTGACCGCACAAGGGCACACATTAAAAATGAAATTTAGTTGCTCATGTAATTCTTGACTTACAACCATTCGTTTAGTGACCATTCAAAGTTACAAAGACACTAAAAAAGGGACATGATTGTTTTTCACACTTATGACCGTTGCAGCATTCCCATGGTCATGTGAACAAAATTCAGATGCTCGGCAACTGCTCAGACTTATGATGGTTGCAGTGTCCTGCAGTCACACAATCCCCTTTTGTGATCTGACAAGCAAAGCCAATGGTGAAGCCGATTCACTGACTTAACAACTGCCGATTGGTGAAGCCGATTTTGCTGACTTAACAACTGCAGTGATTCACTTAACAGCTGTGGCAAAAAAGGTCATAAAATGGGGCAAATTTCACTTAAGAACTGTCTCGCTTAGCAACAAATTTGGGGCTCATTGTGGTCAGATAGTCCTCCACTTACAACCATTAGTAGTTATGTTGGCACTGAAAAAAGTGACTTGCGACTGGTCCTCATACTTACGAACGTCGCACCATCCCTGTAGTCAAGTGGTCAGAATTTGAGCGCTTGGAAACTGGCATACATTTAACAATGTTTTCAGTGTCCAAGGGCCTCGTGATTACCATTTGCAACCTTCCCAGCCAGCTTCTGACAAAGTGAAGAGGGGAAGCCAGATTCACTTAGTGATGACAGTGATTTGTTTAACGACCGTGGCAAAAGCAATAAAATCAGGCGTGACTCTCTTGACCGCTCGATTAGTGACAGAAGTTCTGGTCTCAACTGTGGTTATAAGTTAAGGATTATTGTGTTTTCTTTCCATCTGGTTATGTAGAATGTCATCAACAAAGTTGATGCCAGCTTCTCTTAATATTGAGGGGGAAAGTACACGTAGTCCTTGACTTACGACCACAGTTTAGACCTAAATTTTTCTTGAGAAGCAAGGCAGTTTTTATGTGACTTGTGCCCAAATTTACAACCCTTTTTCCCATGGTTGCTGAATCACCACTGTTGTTCTTTTTTTAAAAAAAAAGGTCTTAAAAACACTTTTAGTCCCCAAATTTTCAAGCTGTATGTATATATTAATTCCAAATAGGTCTTATGGGTTTTGCCATTTTCCCCAAGTAATTAATTCACTGCTTTTCTTTTCTGAGGGAATGGGGCGGAAATTCCCTTTCTCTCTTTCATCGAGGGGGATGTTTGGGCAGATTTTCAGGAAGAGGTCTTAAAATCATAAAGAAAGGATCAGGTCTCACTCAGTTTCATCTACGTTGCTGTAAAGTTGCTTGGTAGTGCTTGTTGACTTCCGTTGTCAGCAGCTTCGGACTGGCTACACGAATGCAACCAGTCTTTCCCCGCCAGTTTGGAGGGCTTCCTTGGATCAAACGGGAGGACTGCCCCCCCCCCCCCCCCGCGATCAACAAGAGTCCCCTTCTTGCTTGCCGCCTCTACGGAGCGACTTTTGACCCTTTCAAGAATCCCCCAGTAGGGCGAAATCAAACGCGAAAGACGGAGCCCCATCTTCCTATGTCTGTATTGCCGCAACATCTGGAAGTGTAACCGAATCACCACTGTTGTTAAGCGAATCGTGGTCGTTAAGCAAATCTGGCTTTTCCCATTGACTTTGCTTGTCAGAAACCGGCTGGGAAGGTCATAAATGCAAGTTGACAAGCAACTAAAATTTGATCATGTGATCGTGGGGATGCTTTGATGGTTGTAACTGTGAGGACCAGTCATAATCACTTTTTTCAGTGCCATTGAACTGTCGCTAAACAAATGGTTGCAAATCTAGGACTACTTGCATAGGCCTAAAAATATACTTTATTTGTTGGCTGTTTAGTTATTCTAAAATACTTGCCTAGATCCCTTTTGCACTCTTAACATTGGATGTAATTAATCCCTCTTAAAAAGTTATTACCTTTGAATACTTCCTTTGAATACTTCCATTAAAACAACAGAGAAAAGTCGTCAAAAGATAAACCACCTGTAGCAAGATGAAGGATTTTCAATCAAATTAAAACTTTTTTGTTGAAAAGCACACCTGTGGATAATCTCAACTCTGATCCTCACATGTTTGCTAATGGTGTGTGTGGGGGGGAGGGGGGAACATCCCATAACTTGGCAACAGTTTCTGTGTGTGAGTTGTCATGTATAACAGTGTATCAGCGTTCCATAGCAGCAGCTCTGAAGGCAGTTGAAAGAGAGGTGGTTAAGGTCTAAAATTATATCAAGTTATCTCAGTGGAGCATTTTAATTCCCCAGACTGCAGAAAGAAATTGGTTGCTGTCAAACCTGGGCAGGTAAGTTTAGAGTGAAAGAAAGAAAATGGAGACAGGTGGTCCTTCCCCATAATTGGAATGAGAGCAGGAAGGATGTAAAAAGAGAATTTTGAGAAATGTCATTTAAAGCGGTTGAATTCTTTTAGTGGCCTTTTTAAAATGTTATTTTACTATATCACCGAAGGGGCATTTGGGGGTATCTGCATGTTTTTTTAGACCACTTAGGTTTGAGATATTAAATGCATATAATATAGTAAATATAGTAAAAAGTAAGGTTCTACATTTAGGCAAGAAAAACCAAATGTACAGGTATAGTATAGGGGTACCTTGCTCAATAGCAGCAACTGTGAGAGGGATCTCGGAGTCCTAGTGGACAATCACTTAAATATGAGCCAGCAGTGTGCTTCAGCTGCCAAAAAAGCCAACACAGTGTTAGGCTGCATTAACAGAGGGATAGAATCAAGATCACGTGAAGTGTTAATACCACTTTACAATGCCTTGGTAAGGCCACACTTGGAATACTGCATCCAGTTTTGGTCACCACGATGTAAAAAAGATGCTGAGACTCTAGAAAGAGTGCAGAGAAGGGCAACAAAGATGATTAGGGGGCTGGAGGCTAAAACATATAAGGAACGATTGCTGGAATTGGGGATGTCTAGTTTAATGAAGAGAAGGACGAAGGGGGACATGATAGCAGTGTTCCAGTATCTCAGGGGCTGCCCCAAAGAAGAGGGAGTCAAGCTATTTGCCAAGGCGCCTGAAGGCAGGACAAGAAGCAACGGATGGAAACTAATCAAGGAGAGAAGCAACCTGGAACTAAGGAGAAACTTCCTGACAGAACAATTAACCAATGGAACAACTTGCCTCCAGAAGCGGTGAATGCTCCAACACTGGAAGTTTTTAAGAAGAGACTGGACAGCCATTTGTCCGAAATGGTATAGGGTTTCCTGCCTGAGCAGGGGGTTGGACTAGATGACCTCCAAGGTCCCTTCCAACTTATTATTATTTATTATTATTATTATTAATTGGAAATGATAAAATAGTGGGTAATTTCTGAAAAGCAATAGAGTACAATATTTGTAGCTTGGGATTGAGCTGTGGGGTGGTACTCTGAGCTTGGTGGTTTCCTTGCAGACATTTCACGACCCAACTAGGTAACATCATCAGTGCTAGAAGGGAGTGGGGTTTTCAGAATGGTGAAAGAGGAAGAATATAGAACAGTGATGGCGAACCCTTTAGAGACTGAGTGCCCAAACTGCAACCCAAAACCCACTTATGCATCGTCGAGTGCCGGGTGGGCGTGGCCCATTGGGTGGGCGTGGCTGTGGTAATGGCAGACGATGGGACTAAAAAGTTCAATAAATTCCAACTTTGCAAGATCTTTTTTTTTTCCGCAAGAAGTTGAAATTGACAACCTTTTTTTTTTTTTTGCACATGGCAGCGGAGGCCTAAAGCGAAAAGGTTTTATAAAACCCAGCTGAAGGCCTAGGACTGGGGCGACGGCACGTGTGCCCACAGAGAGGGCTCTGAGTGCCGCCTCTGGCACTTGTGCCATAGGTTCGCCACCACTGGCATAGTAACAGAATTGGAAAGGACCTTGGAGGTCTTCTAGCCCAAGCCCCTCCTCAAGCAGGAGATCTTACACCATTCCAGACAAATGGCTGTCCAGTCTCTTCTTGAAAGCTTCCACTGATGAAGCCCCCACAACTTCTGAAGGCAAGCTATTCCATTGGTTGAAAATTTCTCTGACATTGTTAAGTTGTGAAGAGGTTGTTAAGTGAATCAGTGCAGCTGTTAAGTGAACCTGGCTTCCTCCATTGACCGCTTGTCGGAAGCTGGGTGGGAAGGTTACAAATGGTGATCACGTGACCCCAGGACACTGCAACTGTCATGAATATGTGCCAGTTGCAAATGGCCCAAATTTGAGGATGCTGCAACAGTGTTGTTCTCCGTTCTGTTGTAACTTCAAACAGTCACTAAACAAATGCTTATAAGTTGAGGACAGCTGTGGTCCAAAGGTAGATCTGGACCACTATTTAATCACTGTTTCCTTGTGCCAATGACTGCCTGCATTAGTTCATATTTGGGCTCAAAGAAAGCAGAGAAAAGAGTGTAACGAATTACAGAGTTTTAAATCGGGAGCATTATGGATGTTTTCCGATGTTTATTTTTCATCACTGTCCTTCTGTAACCAGAGTCAGAAGTAAATCAATAGCTTCATATTATAGCTGTGGCATCTTTTTTGCAGATTAAATTCCTTTAGTGACCGTTCAAAGTTACAACAGCACTGAAAAGTTGAGTTAATGACCATTTTCACACTTAAAACCGTTGCAACATCCCCATGGTCAAATGATCAAAATTCACACGCTAGGCAACTGACTCATCTTTACGACAGTTGCAGCATCCCAGGGTCACGTGATCCCATTTTGCCACGTTCTGACACGCGCAGTCAGATTCAGATTCACTGAAAAGTCATGTTACTAATGGAACAACTGCAACTTCACTTAACTGTGGCAAGGAAAGGTAAACTGGGGCGAAACTCACTTAGCAATTGTCTTGCTTAGCGATGGAAAATTTCAGCTGAGTTGTGGTCGTAAGTTGAGGGCTGCCTGTACTAAACTAAATCACATTACCTTGAAAAATATAGATAGCTCCATTATGGCTGTAATGGAGACCGGAATTTCGATCTTAAGTTGAGGCACCCATAATAGCCAACCCAATTAGACACCTTTTTTTGTGGCGGTTGTTAAATGAACTCATCCACAATGGGCATTTTTTGTCAGAAGCTGGAAGCAAATGTTGATTTCCAGCAAAAATTAATAAATAAAATAAAGCCATGTGACCACAGGACGCTACAAATAGCCATAAATGCCAGTCAGTTGTTGAAGGCCCAAAAGGAGGTCATCTGACCACACTGGGAGGGGGGAGGGGGTAGCCATCAGAACTTCAAATCTAGGTCATAAGTAACTTTTGGTCTTCGCCATAAGTTTGAATTGCCACTAAGTGAGCAGTCGTAAGTTGAGAACTACCTATTCCTATTCAAGTATGTATGGAGAAAATAGAGCGCCAATTTCAAATATATTTCTGTAGAGACTAAAGTGAAATACAGGCTCAATTTACGACTGCTCATTTAGCAGCCGTTCAAAGTTACAACAGCACTGAAAAAGGTGACTTACGATCATTTTTCACAGTTAACGACCGTTGCAGCACCTCCACTGGTTATGTGATTCACTTCAGATACTTGGCAACTGACTCATGACGGTTGCTCTGTCCTGGGGTCCTGTGATCACCTTTTGCGACCTGGCAAAGTCAATGGGGAAGCCAGATTCACTTAACAACGGTGTTACTAACTTAACATCTGCAGTGATTCACTTAACAACTGTGGCAGGAAAAGTCGTAAAATGGGGCAAAACTCACTTAACAAATTTCTCACTTAGCAACAGAAATTTTGGGCTCTGTTGTGGTCCTAAGTTGAGGACTCCCTGTATTTTTGCATGGTGTTGTGATTTAACTCTGTGGGAAATGATCTTTTTCTGATTATTTTCTAGCTTATTGGGGTTGACTCTGCTCCTGCCTATGAAATCAGTTTTTTTGTGTCTGTAATTGCTCCTCAGGGAAACCACAGGAATCAAGAAATGAGTGCCCCATTTTTCGGTGAAAGAACAAATATACCTTTTGCTATGGAATATCCCCAATTATCCGATAGCTCGTTGAGATGTGAAGATGGTGGCAGGATGGGGACTTCCCTGCAGAAACATTCAGACCGATGGTATGAACCATGATCCTTTCAAGGATGACACAAACGGGGGTCCCCTTGCTCGTGTACCCACAAACACTCACACATACCTGTCCCTTGACATTTTATCTGCACGTTTTGTCTGCTTTTATGAATCTGCAAGTTAAGTCTTTTAAGCTCAAATTGATCACAAATAATACTGTGGAAGAAATGTGAAGAGAGATAGTTTGGTCTAGTGGTTAAGGCACCAGACTAGAAAGTGGGTGACGGGGAGTTCTAGTCCCACCTTAGGCATGTATTCCAACTAGAAGACTTTGGGCCAATCACCAGGAGATGATGAGTTCTACTCCCGCCTTAGGCACGAAAGCCAGCTGGGTAACTTTGGGCCAATCACCAGGAGACGGGGAGTTCTAGTCTTGCCTTAGGCATAAAAGCCGGTTGGGTGACTTTGGGCCATTCATCAGGAGACCGGGAGTTGTAGTTCCACCTTAAACATGAAAGTCGGCTGGGTGACTTTGGGCCAGACCGTCTCTCTCAGCCCAGCCCACCTCACAGGATTGTTGTGGGGAAAATAGGAAGATGTGTTGGATATGTTCACCGCCTTGAGTTATTTGTAAAAAACAAACAAAAAACTGTCCGCATGCAAATAAACAAATGACATCATAAGCCATGTTTATTTTGCACTTGTTTATCCTTGTTTTTAGGACACAGATCAATCTCTCTTACTCTGCCAGCGGTCCTGATATGTTCGCCTTAGTGACCAGCATCTTACAGGAGCCCAATGAACCAGAAGCTATTACAGACTGGTATAGTGGTGTCATTTCTTTGTTTTTTCCCCCAAAAAAATATTTTTTTAAAACTACCAATGTATTTCCTGAGACTAACACCCTTATCCTAAACATGCAAAGAGGCATATCAGGCTAAGTTCAGTGAGACATATGGATCAATTTGCTGGACAATTCAGCCCAGATTAAGACGAGAATGGGATCAATTTTATCCTGTGTCAGCTGTTCTTTTAGCAGAATCTAAATTGGTAGGTTACGTCATAAATAATCTTGTGAATGCCTGCACTATGCAGGTAGTCCTTGACTCAACAACCACAATTGGTATCAGGATTTCTGACGCCAAGCAAGGAGACTTTATGTAGTGTCTATCGGAGGTGGTGACCCTTTGAGAGCTGAATGCAGTGAAATTTCATTTTAATGTATGCCGATTAGTGCACATTCCAAGTGACAATAAAGTTATTATTCTATTCTACTTTAGATTATTAAGTAAATTGCACCCGATTTTATGATCTTTTTGACCATGATTGTAAAGTGAATCACTGCAGCTACTAAGAGAATTACACGGCCGTTAAGCGATTCTGGTTTCCCCCATTGATTTTCGTTGTTGGGAAAGCTAGCTAGGAACATCCCAAATGGTGATCACATGACCCCAGGATGCTGAACCATTGTAAGTCCTCGACTTACGACCACAATTGAGCCCAAAATTCATGTTGCTAAGTGAAACATTTAAATGGGTTTTGCCCCATGTTATGACTTTTCTTGTCACAGTTGTTAAGTGAATCACTGCAGTTGTTAACTTGACAACATGATTGTTAAGTGAATCCGGCTTCCCCATTGATTTTGCTTGTCAGAAGGTTGCAAAAGGAGATCACTTGACCCCAGGGATGCTGCAACTGTCATAAGTACATGCCAGTTGCCAAGCATCCCAATTTTGATCACGTGACCACAGGAATGATGCAGTGGTCATGTGAAAAACAGTCATAAGTCACTTTTTTTAATACCGTTGTAACTTTGAATAGTCACTAAATGAAGTGTAGTCCTTGACTTATGATCAGCTGCTTAACAACAATTTGAACTTAGAACGGACATTTCCAGAGCTATTTAGGAGCCAGTTTCAAAGTTATGACGGACACATGCCCCAGAATCATATGATTACAGTGTAGGCAATTGGCAACCGGCTCACTTTTACAGCAGTTTGTAATGTCCCGTAGTCATGTAATTTGCAATATTTTTTGCTAATTTCTGGAGTTTGTTTTTGGTTTCTGGCAAACAATGTCCCTTGGTGAAAATTGACTCACTTAATGACCGTGGCATTTGTTTAACAACCGTATTCTTCGCTTAACAACTACTACAAAAAATGTTAGAAAATTAGGTCTGGCCACATGATGCCTCAGTGACTTATGACTGTACAGGTAGTCCTCAACATACAACAGTTCATTTAGTGACCGTTGGAAGTTACAATGGCACTGAAAAAAAATGACTTATGTCCGTTTTTCACACTTAGGACCGTTGCAGCCTCCCCATGGTCACATAATCAAAATTTAGACACTTGATAACTGACTCATATTTATGACAGTTACAGTGTCCCGAGTCATGTGATCCCCTTTTGCAACAAGCCGAGTCAATGGGGGAAGCCAGATTCACTTAACAACCGTGTGACTAGCTTAACAACTACAGTGATTAATTTAAATCTGACAAGGTCGTAAAATGGGGCAAAATTCATCTAACAATTGTCTCACTTAGGAACAGAAATTTTGGGCTCAATTGTGGTCGTAAGTTGAGGACTATCTGTAAGTGCAGGCTCAGTTAACAGTTGCAAGTCAAATACTACCTATAATGACAGGCTCACTTATGGGCGTAACTCGAGAACTACCTGCATAGAAAGACCCGTCTATATGGAGCCCCGGGTGGGAAACCCTGAAATATTATTAATGTTCAGGAGAGATTCTACTGTGATGGGTCATCAGCCTGATCCATCTGGATGCCGCTTTGTGGGTCATGTAAGGAAGATAAAACTCGTTTAGAAATGAAATTTTGTCCATTACAGGGACTCTCTGTCAAAGTCGTTCCCTCCATCTTGGACTGTGAATTTGGAAAATAATAGCAGATGCTCAAGGTTTTTTCCGACGAAAATTTGGGATCATGAAAACTGCACTAATGTGGTAGATGCACGGAGCCCTTACGAAGAAAAGCGGGGAATGGCGTCTCCTACAGAACAGTTAAGCAGCAAACTCAGCGATCTGCAGGTGACCGGCTCCTGGCCAGCCCCTTGTCGTCCTTGCTCTCCACCACCTGATGAAGTTCTGAAGACCTCAAATCCACAAAACAAGTTTTTTACCCTTAACAGTTTTAATCAGCAATCCAACACTGTTCCTGAATGCAGTTACGGTAAGAAACAAGTCGGTATTAGTAGGAGGAACCATTCCTCATCACAGATCTGGACTGAATTTTACGGAGAAGATCAGGAGAGCACCACACGAGAAGCGCTTGGGGCCATCGATACGGAAAGCTCAAGCGCCTCTTTCGTTCAGCTGTCTCATTCTGCGACGACGGATGGGATATGGGATCCGGCAGTTCAGGAGAACCATTTGCGTGCTAAAAGATGCGCTTACGAATCACCCCAGTCCCTGTCCTTCCTCACATCCCCATTTCAGCAAGAAAATAGCATCCCCGAAGGCACGGGTATCAAACTGCACCAAAGCTACCGGCAAAATTGCGCCAATAACCTGAGCACCCTGTTTGATCACGTTAAAAGTAAACATTCTGCGTATCCCCTCCGAGATTCCTCAAATCGTTTATCTCCACCCCCAAGTCCGCAGCATCAAAATTCATCCCGTGGTGGTGGTGATAAGCGCCTCAAAAGCAGAAGTTTAAATCCCTCGAGGGCGTCGTGTGCAACGAACAAAAAGCGAAAACGGGTAAACGCTTTCTCACATGTCCCGTCTGCCAATGGCTCCGTCGTCCAGCCTTTTGGTTCCCAAACAGCCCCACGAAAATGCGGCGCTCTGCAAAATGGCGGGTTTTCCAGTTGCAAGGAAAATCTAAAG
The DNA here is from genome assembly GCA_023970755.1 of Azemiops feae. Classification (NCBI taxonomy): domain Eukaryota; kingdom Metazoa; phylum Chordata; class Lepidosauria; order Squamata; family Viperidae; genus Azemiops; species Azemiops feae. The sequence continues at coordinate 203,676 of JALGBA010004117.1, read as the reverse complement.
CCGCACAATTCTGTCGGATGCTCCCGGGTTGATTTGCGAGCTCCTCGGCAGGAATTCCTGGGTGAAATTTCGAGGGACGTTTCCTCCCCTGGCTGGCCACGGCCTCCTTCTGCAAACAGGCTTGCAAAATGCCACGGATTGGAGAACGCACCAAGCAGAGGCCACGCTGGTCAGAGAATGGGGCAAACTGAGAGATGGCGTAAAATGAACCCAGCCTCCGTTGGTCCGGACTGGGCAGAGCTGGATGCGTTGAGAAGCAAGAAAAAACTGGACAATTTGTTTGATTTCGTCAACCCCTCATTCCTTCCCCTCTTCCCATTAGCCATGGACTACAGCCAAATCCCAAATTTTCCCGTATTTCACCCTCCTCCTTTTTCACCCTTATGTCCACCTTTTCCAGTCAATCTTCACTATGACAACGTCCCCCATTTAAGCCATTTTATCAACCACCTTTTTTGTGGAGATGCCTCTGCGCCGTATCACGCGTTCTCACCGCAGCTTCCCCACGAGAGACCGGTCACTAAGGGTGGGCCTGCCCACACGCTCCACGTGTGCCTGGAGGAATGTTACGAACAGTGGAAGGCGTTAGAAAGAGAGCGGAAAAAGGTGAGGAGGGGTTATTACGTGACACACGTCTCCAAGCTGGACGCCTTCCAGGCGGGGAGTTTTTCAGGAGACAGAAATTCCTGTCAACCCAGGTTGAGGGGGAAGGTCTGGGGATGGAAGCATGCACATCTGGAGACCACCGAGATTGAGAAGTATTTCCCTGTGGGACCCTTGGTGCTCTCTGAGCTGGTGGTGTTCTTGTGGACATTTCATGACCCAGCTAGGTAACATCATCAGTGCTAGAAGGGGTGTGTGTTGTGGAGAGGATTAGAGGAGGAGGACTGTGGGGTCCTTGGTGTTCTCTGAGCTTGGTGGTTTCCTTGCAGACGTTTCATGACCCAACTAGGGAACATCATCAGTGCTAGCAGGGAGGAGGAGGAGGAAGAGGGGGAAGAGGAGAAGGACGACAATGGGGACCTTGGTGCTCTCTGAGCTTGGTGGTGTTCTTGCAGATGATTTATGACCCAGCTACATAACATCATCAGTGCTAGAAGGGAGGAGGAAAAGGACTGTGGGGTCCTTGATGCTCTCTGAGCTTGGTGCTTTTCTTGCAGACGTTTCACGACCCAACCAGGTAACATCATCAGCACTAGAAGCGGGTGGGGTTCGTTCTCTCTAGCAATAATAATGTTACATAGTTGGGTCATGAAATGCTGGGGTCTTTCCCTTGTGGTCACATGACCACGGGTCCCTTGCTTGGCATCTGGCCTGCATTACGTCTCATTTCATGATGTTTTTGCTGAAAAATGTCCCTTACTTCCACTTTCACCTAAACAAGCCCATAGCACTCCATTGGTTCGCTTAGAGGCGGCTGTGTTTGGTCACCGTCTGCGGCAGAAAAGGTCATAAAATCAGATCCGTCCCGTGGATGACCTATTTTATGACCATCAGGACTTAACGACTGTGATAGGCCAGCTCCATTATGGTCTTAACTGTAATCGAAGTACACAGTTTGAAAAAAGACAATACAGGTCTTTTAGTGACCATTTGAGGTCACAACGGCACTGGAAAAAGTGCCTTATGATTGTTTTTCACACTTAGGACAATTGCAGCTTCCCCGTGGTCACGTGATCAGAATTCAGACGCTTGGCACCTGATTCATATTTATGACAGTCACAGTGTCCCGGGGTCAGGTGATCCCCTTTTGTGACCTTTTGACTAGCGAAGTCAAGGCGGAAGCCAGATTCATTTAACAACCGGGTTACTAACTTATCAACTGCAGTGATTCACTTAACAATGGTGGCATGAAAGGTCGTAAAACGGGGCAAAACTGACTTAACGAATTTCTCACTTAGCAACAAACATTTTGGGCTCAATTGTGGTCGTAAGTTGAGGACTAACTGTATAGGTAGTCTTCAACGTGCAGCCATTCATTTAGTGAGTGTTCAAAGTTACAACCGGATTGAAAAAAGTGACTTACATTTTTCACCCTTATGACCGTCGCAGCACCCCCATGATCATGTGATCAGAATTCAGATTCTTGGCAACTGACTCACATTTATGACGGTTGCAGTATCCTGGGGGGGGTGTCACATGATCCCCTTTTGCGACCTTCTGACCAGTAGTGAAGCCAGATTCACTTAACAGCCATGTCATTAACTTATCAACTGCAGTGATTCACTTAACAACGGTGACATGAAAGGTCGTAAAACGGGGCAAAACTCACTTAACGAATGTCTCACTTAACAACAGAAATTTTGGGCTGGATTGTGGTTGTAATTCGAGGACTACCTCTAGCAAAAGTCTTCTGTATTGTACCAACCAAATGCATGAATGGATCTGTGTAAAGACCCGGGAATTAAATCCCAGCTGAAGGTAACGTTGCAGTTGATCTCTAGAGATTTAAGGAAAGGATCCACTTTTTAAATACCAATTGGGATTAGACTGTTCAGACTGCAGCATGCTCTGAAAATTCTTTTTTTATTTTTATTTCCCCCCCCCCTCCAGATTGAGGCTGACTTAGCAAGGGCTTTTCCTAGAAAATCCTTTGCCAGCTCCAAGGAGATTCCATTGTCCCGGCTTCCAGCTAGGCCCTCTCGAGTGGATCGCCTGATTTGGATCCAGTTTCAAGAGCGAGCAAGAGTGAGTATACTGCATTCTGATTGGCCCAGTTTTGCCCAGCCGGTTTTCATGCCTAAGGCGGGACTTGAACCCACAGCTTCCTGGTTTCTAACCTGGTGTTTTAACCAGTAGGCCAAACAGGCCCTAGAATTAGGCAAAATAGATCAGCACCCTCATTATAGAGGGCCCCCCTGAATGGAACTACAGGCAGTCCTCACCCTACGACCACAATTGAGCCCAAAATTTCTGTCGCTAAGCAAGATAGTTGTTAAGTGAGTTTTGCCCCATTTTATGACCTTTCTTACCATGGTTGTTAAGTGAACCACTGCAGTTGTTAAGTTAGTACCTGGCTTCCCCATTGATTTCGTCTGTCAGAAGGAAATCTCGCAAAAGGGAATCTCTGTAGCCGTCATAAATGTGACCCAATGGCCAAACGTCTGAATTTTGATCACGTGACCCTGTGAAAAGCAGTCCTAAGTCACTTTTCTCAGTACAGTTTGTAATTTCAAACGGTCACTGAATGAACTGTTGTAAGCCGAGGACTACTTGTGAATATATTTTTAGAAAAATGTGACTCTTTTCAGTGCATTGTAACTTCGAACAGTCACTAAAGGAATGGTTGTAAGTCAAGGATTAGTTGTATCACCACTGCAGCGTGATCAAAATTCGAGCGCTTGGCAGCCAGCATGTGTTTTACATGGTTGCAGCATCCCTGGGACACGTGATCTCCATTTGTGACCTTCCCAACCGGCTTCCGACAGGTTACCGTCAGTAGGAAAAGCTGGATTCGCTTAATGGCCTTGTGATTCACTGGGGCCCGTGGTGATTTGCTGAACGAAAGCTCGTTAACACCAGGCGCAACTCCCTTAATGATCGCCTCGCTTAACGATGGAATTCCTGGTCCCAATTGTCATGATTGCCCGTAGAAAAGTCGAACTATTTATTTTTCAAAGATGAACCCCTCCCCACCCCATCCCACCCAGTAAAATACAGTTTTGTCTTTTTGACTTTCTAAGGTTTGCACGTTACTTGGGAAAATGGAACACCTTTGTGGCGTTTCCATCCATAGCAGCATATCGGCAACGTTGGGGCGTCACTTGGAAGCCATTCACACGACCCAGGCCAGGCGCAAGGATGAGATTCTTAATGCTGGTAACCAGAGGCCAGGGACGTCATGTGTCACCAGGGAAAAAGGTAAATACTTTGGGTTTAGTTTATTGGCAAAGGCTGACTTTTTTCATTAGTACCGCTGCTTAAAATCACTGTCGTTGTACAGATCCTGATTATAGGGAGTCCTCGACTTACAACGGTGCTGAAAAAAGAGGCTTAGGACTATTTTTCACATGTAATGACCGTTGCAACATCCCCATGGTCACATGACCAAAATTTGGCTGTTTGCCAACTGGAATAATAATAATAACAACAACAACAATAATAGTAGTAGTAGTAGTAGTAGTTAAAGAGACCTTGGAGGTCTTCTAGTTCTATCCTCTGCTCAGGCAGGAAACCCTATGCCATTTCAGACAAATATTTATGACGGTTGCAGCGTCCCAGAGTCATTTAATAACAATAACAATAATAAAGTTGGAAGGGACCTTGGAGGTCATCTAGTCCAACCCCCTGCTCAGGCAGGAAACCCTATACCGTTTCGGACAAATGGCTGTCCAGTCTCTTCTTAAAAACCTTCAATGATGGAGCACCCACAACTTATGGAGACAAGTCATTCCACTGATTAATTGTTCTAACTGTCAGGAAATTTCTCCTCAGTTCTAGGTTGCTTCTCTCCTTGATTAGTTTCCATCCGTTGCTTCTTGTCCGGCCTTCAGGTGCTTTGGAGAACAGCTTCATTCCCTCTTCTTAGTAGCAACCCCTGAGATATTGGAAGACTGCTATCATGTCCCCCCTCGTCCTTCTCTCCATTAAACTAGACATACCCAATTCCAGCAATCGTTCCTTATATGTTTTAGCCTCCAGTCTCCTAATCATCTTTGTTGCTCTTCTCTGCACTCTTTTCTAGAGTTTCAACATCTTTTTTACATCGTGGTGACCAAAACTGGATGCCGTATTCCAAGTGTGGCCTTACCAAGGCATTGTAAAGTGGTATTAACACTTCACGTGATCTTGATTCTATCCCTCTGTTAATGGAGCCCAGCACTGTGTTGGCCTTTTTGGCAGCTGCAGCACACTGCTGGCTCATATTTAAGTGATTGTCCACTAGGACTCCGAGGTCCCTCTCACAGTTACTACTATTGAGCAAGGTACCACCTATCCCATCCCTGTACATTTGGTTTTTCTTGCCTAAATGTAGAACCTTACTTTTTTCACCATTGAATTTCATTTTGTTAGATAGCGCCCAGTGTTCAAGTCTGTCCAGGTCCTCCTGTATCTTAAGCCTGTCTTCTGGAGTGTTGGCTATTCCTGCCAGCTTGGTGTCGTCTGCAAATTTGATGAGTTCCCCATCTATCCCCTCGTCCAAATCATTGATGAAGGTGTTGAAGAGCACTGGGCCCAGAATAGAATAGAATAGAATGGAACGGAACAGAATAGAATAGTTGGAAGGGACCTTGGAGATCTTCTAGTCCAACCCCCTGCTCAGGCAGGAAACCCTATACCATTTCGGACAAATGGCTGTCCAGTCTCTTCTTAAAAACTTCCAGTTTTGGAGCATTCACAACTTCTGGAGGCAGGTTGTTCCACTTTCAAGAAAGTTCTTCTAGGATATTTTTGTTTTTTTATAAAAAGCCTGACGAATCTCCCCTCTTAAATTAAATTTTATTTTTGTTGCAGATATCCTTGCCTTGGCATCTGCTGTGAACGAGCTCACATCCTCCACACGAAAAACCCGCACAACTTTATGGTGTGCTTTTCAGACTGTCCTTCCCAAAATTTTGACAGGCAATTCTGGTCAGAATCCCTTATGATCTGGCCAGCATCCCCTTACAAACCAAGATGCTCAGAAAAGGCAAAGACAAAGAAAACGAGCGAGTGAATTAGGAAGAATTTGCAGCCGGTTATGAAATGACATACTCATTTTTTTATAAAAGCAGCCAATTTAATTGCTTTTTCTTGTTTTCCCCCTCCTGCTGCCATTCTAGATAATTGCAGAAATCTTGGTAGTGTAAGACTGAAAAGTTGACGCAGTTAAGCAATATTTATTTGCCTTAAAGACTCCTCATCCAAATACGTCAACGAGGAAGTGGCTAAACCCATGCAGCATCTTTGTTAATTTTTGCAATGCAACCTATTTTGTTTTATTTTTCCCAGTTTTTGGAAGATTAATATTTCAAGTACCAAACTTAATGGCAAACCACGGTATGTTTCTCCTTTCTTCCAAACCGATTGTGAATAAGCCATACTTTGAGGGATGTGTTTGTCAGGAGCTAAAGCCCCGAGTTTAAATAAATCATGGTCTGGAGGAAGTTGCATGAAAGTTTGGGAATTTGCATCAGCACTCCGATGTTTCAAGCTGGGCTCGCTTGCAATTGCGAAGTTTTGAGAAGACTTTTTCAGCATCTTTTGAAAGAAAAAAGATGTAATATCAAGCATTAAATGGTGTTTTAGGCTAGAATGTTAGCCCTGGAGAATAAATGGCTTAGCACCCAACGTTTCATCTTAATTTAAGGATAGATAAACCCCACTGTAGCCCAAAGACCAGTAACATGAAATTCTCTGCCTCAGGGAATTGAAAGTCATTTCTTTATTCCTGTCTGAACTGTTGAGACTATTATTTTATTTGAAATGTGCTTTTTTGGGGGGGAAATCACTGTTAATGAGATATTTACCTTAATGAAACATACATATTTTTTTTCTTATTTAAGGTATGTTTTTGATCCTTGGGCAGAGTTAATAATCAGGCTTAATAGATGCTCAGGATCTGTTCAGGTAGGAATCATGTAGAAGTATGCCCAGTGTATTAAATTTGTAGGATCGGGTTGTTTGTTGAAATAGTTGCACGAAACTAACATTCCTTGAACCTGTTTTTTTTTTATCAGGAAGTTTTTTTTTATAAATTCTGTCTCTTGGACAATTGAGTGTGTTATGTGCCAGGATGAAGTTACACAATGAAAGTGGGGTTCATCCCTCTTCCAAGTATTAATATTTTAACCAACTTGTAAACCATGAGATAGTCTTGGTGTGTGGATAATTAAGCAATGTGTTGAAATTTTATAGCTTAATGATGAAGTCCTAGAAAGGAAGGGAGGGAGGGAGGGAATTCAAATGATTAGGGTGTGTTTAATTTATGTTTAAAAAGCTAACAAATTGGATATTGCTTTAGCAAGTGTAAGTGAGCCTTGATCTAAATACTTCATATTCCTCACCTATCTTCAGTTTTGGCTTATGGATATTAAAGAAAATGTTTTATATCCAGACATAGGTGCAGCTGGAAGGGAGGGAAAGAGAGGGGAAGGAAGGAAAGGAAAGAAGGGAAGGGCAAGGGAGGGGGGAAGGAAGGAAGGAAGGACAGGAAAGGAGGGAGGGGGAAGGGAGGGAGGGAGGAAGAAGGAAAGAAGGGAAGGAAAGGACAAGGAAGGGAGGGGAAAGAAAGGAACAAAGGACCTTCAGAATACCATGCTCTTAAAAGAAAATTTAATATATTCAGTTTCATTTTTGTAAGAGAAAGTATATTTTTGCAGTTTGTGCTCAAATGTCAGGAGTTGAAATGCAATTTTAGTTGGTGATAAATTTAATTTTTAAATATTCCTGTGATGGATCTTGCAGTCTGATAAATCTCTATTTTTTATTGGTTTTTTTTTTATATTTTTGTACTACTTCAGGACTGGGGTGTAACAAAATCGTTCTAACTTCTTAATTTATGAGTACAGTATTGTTCAAAACAGGGGTTTATCATTGGTTGTTATAGCTAATGCACCTTAAAGCATTTTAAAGCCATTGTAGTTATATGCTCCTATCTGAGCAATACATTTAAGGAGATTTATAACGGGCTGCATTTCATACCTCTAAGGTTACGAATACGATACAAATACTTAAGGTTTCAAACATTGATATCCCTAGAATTAAATTAGAAAAATGCATCTAATTTAATTCTAGAGATCATAAGCACATTCAAAGCCCTTAGCTTTCTTTGAAAAATCACAGATACCTGTTTAAAATATAAGCTTTTATCCTTGCTACCCAACATTTTTATGAAAAGAAGGACTAGGGGTGACATGATATCAGTATTCCAATATCTCAGGGGCTGCCACAAAGAAGAGGGAGTCAAGCTATTCTCCAAGGCGCCTGAGGGCAGGACAAGAAGCAATGGATGGAAACTAGTCAAGGAGAGAAGCAGTCTGGAACTGAGGAGAAACTTCCTGACAGTGAGAACAATTAACCAGTGGAACAACCTGCCTCCAGAAGCGGTGAATGCTCCAACACTGGAGGTTTTTAAGAACAGACTGGACAGCCATTTGTCCGAAATGGTATAGGGTTTCCTGCCTGAGCAGGGGGTTGGACTCGATGACCTCCAAGATCCCTTCCAACTTTATTATTATTATTATTATTATTTTCACCTGTTAAATTTGTAATTTCCATCTGCCTTTTCCAAATTAAAACACTTTTAGTGTTAACAGTTCTTCCTCATACCTTTATCCGAAACACAATTCTCATCCAACTGGTATCTCTCTTAAATAACATTTATTTAGAATGATTTAATCATAGCTTGTAATACGTTTATTTCTGAAATATCTGCACCAAGAGAATCTGATGCTTATTTATAGAAGGAATTTTTGGTTCGACTGCCTGACACCATTCACAAATGATGTGAGCTGCTATTTGTATCATTTGCAAATACAATTTTGTGACTGCGAGGTTATACACAAACAAACATGCCCTTCTGGGGCAATAGAGTTTCTTTTAAAAATTATTCTATAGAAATCCAGTGATTTGTACAGGCTTTTGAAAAATCAGTGTTTGCATGCACGTTAAAATCTTTACTTTATTGTATGGAAACTTTGCTTACAAGAAATTCCTTGCATGATTTTCTGAGACATTATCACACCCACTGTCATGGGGAAATCTACGGGTAAGAAATAATAAAAATGGGTCATATGTGCAACTTGACTTTTGTATACTTTTAATTTGAAGCGTGAATATGTTTGTTAAACTTATTTTTTCTTACTGATAAGGTAATCAATCCTCTTAGTGACCGTTCAAAGTTACAATGGCACAAAAAAAAGTGACACAACTGTTTTCCATGCTTAATGATCGTTGCAGCATCCCCGTGGTCACATGATCCAAATTCAGACGCTTGGCAACTGATTCATATTTATGACGGTCGCAGCGTCCTGTGATCCCCTTTTAGCAACTTTCTGACAGGCAAAGTCAATGGAGGAAGCCAGATTCACTGAACAACAGTGTTGCTAATTTAACAACTGCAGTGATTCACTTAAGAACCATGGCAAGAAAGGTTGTAAAGTGGGGCAAAATTCACTTAAGAAATGTCTCACTTAGCAACATAAACTTTGGGCTCAGTTATGATCGTGAGTTGAGGACTACCTGTAATGTGGAGGTAAGTTGAGTTTCTATGAAACGTTTACATCAATTTAGGAGGTGTTGCATTGTATCTACCAACAACTGAGGATCTCGTGTGTTGATTATTGATCAAAATGGAGTTGAATTGGATTCTCAAAGCTGCAAAATTCATTTTTTCTATCTCTCTGGTGACTTCCTTGGCCAGATCTGACCTCTAGGTACTGTATTGTATTGATTGTATTGGTGTTGTACAGGTAGTCCTCGACTTAGCAATAAAAATTTGGAGCTCGGCTGTGGTCGTAAGTCCTCGACTTACAACCGCAATTGAGCTCCAAATTTCTATTGCTAAGTGAGACATTTATTAAGTGAGTTTTGCCTCATTTTTGTTGCCACTATTGTTAAATGAATCACGGCAGCTGTTAAGTTACTCACATGGTTGTTAAGTGAATCTGGCTTCTCCCACTGGCTGTGCTCGTCAGATCCTGGGACACTGCAACTGTCATAAATATGAAGCAGTTGCCAAGTGTTTGAATTTTGATCATGTGACCCTAGGCCAGGGGTAGGCCACCTTGGCTCTTTTATGACTGGTGGACTTCAACTCCCAGAATTCCTGAGCCAGCCATGCTGAGGGAAAAGGGAGAGGTTTCCAAGCTGAGCCATGCTGGCTCAGGAATTCTGGGAGTTGAAGTCCACCAGTCATAAAAGAGCCAAGGTGGCCTACCCTTGCCCTAGGAGATGCTGCAACGGTCATAAGTGTGAAAAAGGGTCATACGTCACTTTTTTCAATTCTGCTGTTGTAACTTTGAATGGTCACTAAATGAACTGTCGTAAGTTGAGGACTGCCTGTATTATATTGATTTGAATCAAGATATCATTTATCCAACCTGAACTTGAGTGGTTGATCCATACATGTAAATTACTTGTACAGAGGTAATCCTCATGTTACGACTCATGGACAGTCGTAAAACGGGTCAATTTGCGGTTTGTCCTGGTTATCATCCAACATGATAATATGATTGCATTATGAGGAAGATTGATGCTGAATCCTGAAAAATTATTAAAAGTGAGCTGTAAACCTGTGCATTTGTATTAATATGCTCTTTAAAACGCTCCTCGCAAAGACCACAATTGTTCAGTTGTGTTATCAGTGTAAGCTGCTGTGTTTTCATGCAAGATTATTTTTCATTCTTGGGGCAATTCTGAATGGTTGTTTTGTGTGCTGGAAAATACTTAAACATTTAAAATATTTAATGTCTAAAGGACTGGAATTGTATCGTGTAATAAATCAAGGATGGGAAATGGCTTTCCACAGGTAGTCCTCGACTTACAACCATTCGTTTAGTGACCGTTCAAAGTTACAACAGCACTGAAAAGAGTGACTTACGAATGTTGCAGCATCCCCATGGTCATGATCAAAAGTGACAACTGGCTCTTATTTATGACGGTCGCGGAGTCCCGGGGTCCCGGGATCCCCTTTTGTGACCTTCTGACAAGCAAAGCCAATGGAAAGCCAGATTCACTTAACAACGAGGTGGCTAATTTAACAACTGCAGTGGTTCACTTAAAAACTGTGACACAAAAGGTCATAAAATGGGGAAAAACTAATGACAAATGTCTCACTTAGCAACAGAAATGTGGGGCTCACTTGTGGTCGTAAGTTGAGGACTACCTGTTCTAAAAAAACTAATGGGAAGGTTTTTATCATTTTTCAAAAGTTGCAATTGGTTTTATGCACCCACAAAACCTTTTGTAACAGATATATATATATATTTTTGAGGGATTTTAAAAAAATTCTTTTATCTTTTTTCATGCCACGCCTTTCATATATGGCCGAAGAGGTATAAATTATGCCACAAACAATGTGAAAAGACAAAAGATATAGAGGATTAATTTTATAAGTCAGGAGAAAAAATGTGTTTCTGGCACGTGGTCCTACAATGAGGGGTCATGAGTCTAATTTTAATTTTTTTAAATTAAAGTCTTTAATTTTAATTTGTTATTAAACTTTAACCTGGGACCTAGTAAGTTGCAGGTTACATAGAAGTGGTCTTTGCAATTTTTTCTTACTCTAGTCTAGAGTTATTGTTTTCCCCTAATATTTATGAAATCATCTTGGTTCCATGAAAAAAACAGGTTAAAAACCCACAAGGGATGAAGAAGGTTTTCTGGCATTTGCTGCTTGGGTCCTTTTCTGATCCTGTCAATCACAGAAATCCCCACCTGTCTCTTTGCACACATCATACAAGCAAGCAGAGCAACTTGTGTGAGCAAGCAGATTTTTCTGGAACTTTTAACCTTCCTAACTTCACGATGTCCTTGTTACCAGAATTACAGAATAACAGAGTTGGAGGTCTTCTAGTCCAACCCCCTGGTCAGGTGGGAGACCCTATGCCAGGGGTCAAACTCGCAACGTCACGTGATGTGTCGCAATGTGTTGCAACTTTTTTCCCATTGCCGGCAATGGGGTGGGCGCGGTTTCGCCATGACACATCCAGCCCGTGGGCCGGCAGTTTGACACCCTGCCCTATGCCATTCCGGACAGGTGGGTGTCCAGTCTCTTCTTGAAAACCTCCAGTGATGGAGCACCCACAAATTATGAAGGCAAAGCCGATCTGCTGAGTAATTGTTCTAACTGTCAGGAAATTCCTCCTTAGTTCAAGGTTGCTTCTCTCCTTGATAAATTTCCATCCGTTGCTTCTTGTCCTGCCCTCAGGCGCTTTGGAGAATAGAATCATAGAATAACGGAATTGGAAGGGACCTTGGAGATCATCTAGTCCAAACTCCTCAAACAGGGGACCCTACACCATTCTGGACAAATGGCTGTCCAATCTCTTTTTGAAAACCTCCAGTGTTGGAGCACCCACAACTTCAACCAGCCGGTCCCTCTGATTGTTCATTGCGAGGAAATGTCTCTGCAATTCTAGACTGGATCTTTCTTTGATAATCTTCCATCCATTACTTCTTGTTCTGCCTTCAGTTCCTTTGGAGAGCAGGTTGTTCCCCTCTTCTCTGTGGCAGCCCCTCAATATTGGAAGACACTATCATATTCCCCCCTTAGTCCTTCTCTTCCTTAAGACTACTAGACAGCCCCACTTCCTGCCACTTTCACTGTAGGGTTTAGCCTCCAAAAAGCTTGTCCCACGCTGGGTCATCTTGTCCCCCAAGCTAGAAAAGCCCCACCCATAGCTGGTTCGGCAGCGCCCACTCCTCACCGCAGCCCGTCCGGCTTGATGCCTTTTGAGGCACCGCAGGAGAGATGAAATTTAATCTGCCTGCCAACTGACACCTAGGACTATTTTGGTGATGGACAGCCGAGAGAGGATCACGTCAGCAAGCCGACATGACTGGTGGAGACCATTGAAGGGAGGAGCTGGGTCTCAGCTAAAGCTGGGGGTCGTCACGGCGAGTCTGGGGGCTTGCTTTATGCACATCCCCAACCTCACTGGGGTTTCTGTTTTCTTCTTCCCTGGGAGGCTGGGAGGGGGGGAAACGGGGTGCCCTGGACCCTCCTAGCCTCCTCTCCACCGTCTTCTGGATGGTAGCCGAAATTGTCAAGAATCTGTCCATCCTGTTCCAATGAAAGAGGCTTGAAACAATCCCCCAGGTAAGATCCTTCAATTTCACTCTGGACAGGACAGACCACAGAATGGTGGCTTGTTGAGAAAGAGGCTCCAGAGTTTTTTTTTCTCTCTCCCCACCCATCTCCATGTTTGGTTTGTGAGGCTGAAAGTAAAACAACAACAACAACAAAAAACTTCATCAATTTTGTTTTTCAGTGTTGGTCTTCAGCCTCAGAGTAAGAGAGTTGGAAGGGACCTTGGAGATCTTCTAGTCCAACCCCCTGCTCAGGCAGGAAACCCTATACCCATTTCAGGCAAACCACAGGCCAAACCTGGAAAGCAGTTTTTTTTTCTGGGCAAGGCCAGTTCAACCCAGGCAGAATTTTAAATATTGATTTAAAAGTAGAATAACTTGGGTTTTAAGCCGGAAAATGCTCCTTTTGAATGGCATGGGGCGGGAATATGGCATAGATTTTTGGGCTTGGCTTTTTCTTCCTAAACGAGGAAGCACTTTGCAAAAATTCTGCGTGCGGTGAACGTCCAGATTTCAGCATGGGAGCAATTCTAACTATTAAATCTCCTCTGCTTATTCTCAGCTTGAATTTCTCCAGGGGAGCTTTGCAAAAAAGACAGACCCCGACAGCTGAGGCTATTTTAAGAGCCATCGGTCAGTGGTCAGGCCTGGCTGGAATGGAGGGGCCGAGTCCTCTTTGCATGTTATATACAGCCCCGGGGATCAATAGGCAGAGCATGACTTTTTTTAAAAAAAACACACAAAAAATATTTATTTAGTAGAGCAGAGCACTGCATTGGGTGGAATCTGCCTTGTAAGATTTGATTGCAATGGAGATTATTCCTTTGAAAATGTCGATGCAGATGTTATTTTTCCAAAAATATATTTGGAGGCAGTCCTCGATTTAACAACAGTTCGTTTAATGACCGTTCGAAGTTAAAACAGCACTGAAAAAAGTGACTTATGACTTATGTTTTTCACCTTCCCATGATCAAAATCCAGATGCTTGGCAACTGGCATGCACTTATGACGGTTGCAGTGTCCTGGGGTCTCTCTTCTGACCAGCAAAGTCAGTGGGGGAAGCCAGATTCACTTAACAACCTTGAGGTTGCCGCGGTTCACTGAACAACTGTGGCATGAGGTTGTAAAATGGGACAAAACCCACTTAGTGTCTTGCTTAGCAACAGAAATGTTGGGCTCCATTATGGTCGTAAGTCGAGGACTACTTCTATTAGGTGCAAATTTGACTTTCCTATTGGGAAGGGACTTGGCATAGCTTCAGTTCTTTTTATTCCTTGATTACAGTTACAGCCCTAGCGAGGTAGGACAGGCTACGAAAGGGGTAGGGGGTGATTCACCTAAAGTCACTGTAATTATTGGGGATTGAGGGTAGACATGATCTGGATTGCCCTGCAGAGGCTTTGTTGGTGGCACCTTGAATCTGGTAGTATGTAACTATGATGGTTTTAAATTTGTTGGATATAAGAAATGTTAATTTTTGCTTGTACCTCAATGATTACTTGAATATCGGTCATCCTTGATTTACAACTGTTTGTTTAGTAACCAAAGTTACAACAGCACTGAAACAAGGGAGTTACAACTGGTCCTTGCATTTACGACCGTTGCAGCATCCCCACGGCCATGCGATTAAAATTCGGGTGCTTGGCAACTGGCTGGTATTTATGACAGTTGCAGCATGCCAGGGTCACAAGATCCCAGCCAAAGCCAAGTCAAGGGGGGGAGCTGGATTCACTTAATGACCACAGGGTTCACTTAACAACTACAGTGATTTGCTTAACAAAAAGTGTTTAAAAAGTAGGGTGTAAAAGCAGGGCGACTCCCTTAAGAACCGCCTTCCTTACTGGTGGAAATTCTGATCCCAATTGTGGTCGTAAATCGAGGACTAACTATATATATATTAGACTAAAAAAAAAGATTGGCTCTAACTAGGTGAGAATTAAGCCAAACATGCATAATTTTGTGTTGAGTGTATGTTGTCCTCCTCTTACTAACCACAACTGAGGCAAAAAATTTCCATTGCTAAGCAAGACAGTTGTTAAGTGAGTCTTACCTCTTTTTGTGACTTTTTTTTGCCACAGTTGTTAAGTGAAACTGCCACTGTTAAATTAGTGACACGGCTGTTAAGTGAATCTGGCTTTCCCGTTGACTTTGCTGGGATCACGTGACCCCAGGACGCTGTGACCGTCATAAATACGAGTCAGTTGCCAAGTGTCTGAATTTTGATCTTGTGACCCCAGGGATGCTGCGATGGCTGTTAAATGTGAAAAACAGTCATAAGCCACTTTTTTCAGTGCTGTGGTAACTTTGAGCAGTCACTAAGCAAACTGTTGTAAGTCGAGGACCACCTGTGGAGCAAAACATTACGTTGGAAAACCATTGCCGTGTTGTTTTGTGTAACGTTTGTGGGCCTTCTGCGTGATAGAATGCTGTTTGACTTGTCCTCGTCGCTTATCCTGTGAGGAAAAACACTCTTCATATGCTCAGAGGTGCCCTCTTCTCTAAGTAGCTAGATGGTTCTGAGAAAAGCCATTAGACTGTTTGCAAGCGAGATAATTTCATGTTTGTGGAATTCTCAAATATTTCATTTTGTGTAGCGAGGGAAAATTTGCACTTGATGAAAATAGAAGGATTAAAACCAGATTAACCAGAGCTGGCCACTTTTCCTGAATCGCTACAGGCAGTCCTTGATTTAAGATGACAGTTGGGACCAGATGTTTCACAGCTAAGCAAGGCAGTTGTTAAATGAACCGTTCCTGGTTGGTTTTTTTTTGTGCCATGGTTGTTAAGTGAATCATTGCAGTTGCTAAATGAATCGTGTGGTTGTTAAGTGAATCGGGTTACCCCCTTTGACTTTGCTTGTTGGAAGCCATCAGGGAATCAGTTGCCAAGTGTCTGAATTTTGATCACGTGACTCTGAGGATGCTGCGACCGTTGTAAGTGGGAGGATCAGCCATAAATTGCCTTTTTCAGTGCCGTTGCAACTTCAAATGGTCACTAAATGAATGATTGTAAGTCGAGGACTACCGTGCAGGTTGCCTTTGACTTACATCAGTTTGTTTAGTGACTGAAGTTACAACAGAACTGAAAAAAGTGACTTATGACCGTTTTTCACACATACGACCCTTGTAGCATCCCCGTGATCACATCATCAAAATTCAGACCCTTGGCAACGGACTCATATTTATGACGGGTTGCAGTGCCCCGAGGTCATGTGATCCCCTTTTGTGACCTTCTGACAAACAAGGTCAATAGGGAAGCCAGATTCACTTAACAATCTTGTGGCTAACTTAACAACTGCAGGGATTTGCTTAACAACTGTGGCAAGAGAAGTCGTAAAATAGGGCAAAATTTAACAAATGTCTCACTAGCAACAGAAATTTGGGGCTCAATTTTGGTCGTAAGACGAGGCTCGTATCTGTATTGAATGCCTAACTCTCACCGTTGTTTTTCTACCTAAAAATTATCGGAGCTGAAGAGCAACTGATTTTACGCCCTTTTTTTGCCAAGGTTGTTAAGCGAATCACTGCAGTCATTAAGTGAATCACGTGGTTAGGAAAGATCAGGGAAATCAAAAGGACCACTCACAACTGCAATGGGCGGTCAAAATCTGCAAGATAGCAGATCTGGCGTTGCAAACGTCCATCGCCTTTAGTGTCCATCAACTTGCAGATTCTGACCTCTGTGGCTATTAAGTTTTTAATCCAGTGTGGCTAAATCTGACTTAAATCTGGATTCGACTGAGAAAAATAAGGCAAGAATTCAAAGTACTCCAGGCCAGACCTGCCACTGGTGGGAAGTGGGTTTGAAGTTTGCAAACAGGTGGAAACCCCATGTGGGTTGACTGGTATGAAATGCAGGGGGGAGGGGCGGGCGAAGAAGGAGGGTGGGTGTCTGGCCAGGAGGAGAAGACAGCTGGGACCAACTCATCAGGATTTTAGGAAGCAGCCCAGGGTACAGTGCTGGCATAGTAACCCATTAGCAGACTGGGGGGAGAGATTTCGATGAGGCTGAGAGGTTTGAACAATGAGGCTGACTGGGACGACACCCGTCCTGACTTTTCTGACTGCACCTGTGGACAGCCCTGAGTGCTGGCCTTCCTTCCTTCCTTCCTTCCTTCCTTCCTTCCTTCCTTCCTTCCTTCCTTCCTTCCTTCCTTCCTTCCTCTTCTGTCTCACCCTTCCTTCCTTCCTTCCTTCCTTCCTTCCTTCCTTCCTTCCTTCCTTCCTTCCTTCCTTCCTTCCTTCCTTCCTTCCTTCCTTCCTTCCTCCTTCCTTCCTTCCTTCCTTCCTTTCTTGCCTATCTTCATCATTATCTATCTATCTATCTATCTATCTATCTATCTATCTATCTATCTATCTATCTATCTATCTATCTATCTATCTATCTATCTATCTATCTATCTATCTATCTATCTATCTATCTATCTATCTATCTATCTATCTATCTATATATATATATATATATCTTCTCTATATATCTATCATCAATATGTATCATCAACCTTTCTTTCTTTCTTTCTTTTCTTTTGCTTTCTTTCTTTATCCTTCTTTCTTTCTCTATTTCTCTCTCTCTTTATTGAGACTCTAGAAAGAGTGCAGAGAAGAGCAACAAAGATGATCAAAGGGACTGGAGGCTAAAACATATAAGAAACGGTTGCTGGAATTGGGTATGTCTAGTTTAATGAAGAGAAGGACGAGGGGAAACATGAATATTGAAACATCAATATCTCAGGGGCTGCCCCAAAGAAGAGGGAGTCAAGCTATTTTCCAAGGCGCCTGAAGGCAGGACAAGAAGCAACGGATGGAAACTAATCAAGAAGAGAATCAACCTAGAACTAAGGAGAAATTTCCTGACAGAATAATTAACCAGTGGAACTACCTGCCTCCAGAAGTTGTGAGTGCTCCAACACTGGAGGTTTTTAAGAAGGGACTGGGGTTGGACTAGAAGACCTCCAAGATCCCCTCCAACATTATTATCATCATCATCATCATCATCATCATCATTATTATTATCTCATCTGTCTATCTATCTATCTACCTATCTATCCTCTCTCCATCCTTCAGCTGGCTTGGCTGGCTGGGGAATTCTGGGGGTTGAAGTCCACCCATCTTCCAGTTGCCAAGGCTGAGAAACACTGGAAGAGAAGGTGGAAGGAAGTAATCTCAGATTAGCTGCCCCTTAAACAAGATGCAACATGCAGAATAATTCTTTTAACTTTCTATTTATAACCTATTTCCACCTCCTGTAATTGTAGCTAAATAAAGTGGAATTTTTCCACAAAGGTTCTTGAGCTGAATTTCAGATAGTCCTTGAGTTACAACTCAAGTGGAGCCTGCCCATCATGGTAGTAAGTCACGACGATCGTAAATCAGTTCATCCACATGACCGACCTGATTTTATGATCTTTTCTGCAACGGTCACTAAGTGGATCATGGTAAAACATGATCACGTGACCATGGACTGCTGCAAATGACCAGAAATGTTCAGATGGCTGAGTCATGATGGCTATCAGAACTTCAGAACTGGGTCATAAATTTCCACAGGTTGCTAAGTGACCGGTCGAAAGTTGAGGACCACCTGTCCTTAGGAGAAGGGAATTGTATCCAGGTTTATTGTATTCAGGTTCCTGTGACCCCTGCTGATTATAGTTAGTCCTCAATTTATGACCACAGTTGGGACCAAAGTGGTCGTTAAGTGAGTCACACCCGATTTTACAACCTCTTTTGTCATGGATCTTAAACGAATCACTGCAGCTGTTAGATGTATCTTGCAATCATTAAGCGAGTGAGACTTCCCCCCATTGACTTTGCTTGTCGGAAAGTTGCAAATGGTGGATCATATGACCCCGGGATGCTGCTACCGTCATAAATAGAGGCCAATTGCCAAGCACCAAAATTTTGATCATGTCACTGTGGGGATGCTGGGATGCTCGTAAGATTTGAGGACCAGCTGTAAGTCACTTTTTTCAGTGACGCTGTAACTTTGAATGGTCACTTAATGAATGGTTGTATGTTGAGGACATACAACCAAAATGGGAAAAGAACGACTCCAGATCCCAGTTGCAGAGATAAAATGGATCTTGGTGTTCTACTTGATCCTAATATTCACGTTCAGGGGTCCCCAGTCGGTGGGTCACAGCTAACTACTGGGCCACAGCCTATTGGCCTCTGGGCCACGTGAGTGGTTGGCCAGTGCTCGCATGTGTGCACATGCGCACAGCCCCACTCATGCAAGCATCACTGCAAGCATCGCGGGTGTTTACGGCCCCACTCGTACAAGCGTTGCCACAACAGTCACCTGTTAGTGCGAGCATCACTGAGAGCGCCGCGGGCATTCGCGGCTCCACACATGAACATGAGCGTCATCGCGAGTGTCATGGGCACTCGCAATCCCACTTGTGCAAGCACTCACAGCCCCACTCATGCAAACAACAGGTGTCCGTGCGTGTGCATGCATTCACCACCACACACAGAACCATCCCTTCTTCCCCCCCCCCCGCTCTGGGCCGCCAACCTTGAAAGATTGGGGAACTCTGTTCTACTTGATCATAATGTTCTACTGATGTTCTACTTGATCATAATGTTTTACAGGTTCTCCTCGACTTATAAACATGTGTGTCATGGTTCCAACTAATGAAACACTTCAAAGAACTTCTAGGCATTGTTTATCCTAAAAAGGCTTTATTCTTTGTGTAAGGCAGGGCATGGATGGATGCCAAGATCTGAATTTCCCCTCCTCTATTTGAAAGTCATAAATCACGTTCTCCAATCAGCCCGAAGGGCAAAGGTTCACTTCTGTTCTGCAGCCTGGGTATTCCTTATCTTAATTACTCCCTACACACATTCTTTCTCCTCCCCTCCCAGCATCATCTAAGTTAATTCTAAAAATACCAGACAGTTCTGCATATTTTGTCAAAGCAAGAATATCCAATATTAGCGTTGACAATGTGTTTAGTGACCATGGGAATATAGTAGGTCATAAGTGCAAGGACCGCTCATAAGTCCATGCTGTTGTCATTTCAAACGCTCCCTCGATGAATGGTCATAAGTCAAGGACTACCTGTACAACCCTTCATCAGAGTGTCTACAAAATTCATTTTCTTGCTTTGCTCCTCACGCTTGTTGTTCTTCTCCTTCTTGTAGGCCATCAAGATGGATTACAGTTCCTACAGCGGCGTGCCGAGGTTCTTGACCAGGCCCAAAGCCTTTGTGGTCTCCATGGGCAAAGATGCCACCTTGAGCTGCCAGATAATTGGCAACCCCATCCCGTTGGTCAGCTGGGAGAAGGACAAACTCCCCCTCCAGATGGGAGGACGCTTCAAGATGGTGGAAGACGATGACCTTTATCGTCTCACGATCTACAACTTGAGCTTGGAGGACAGTGGTCAGTACATCTGCCGGGCCAAGAACACGATTGGGGAAGCCTTCGCCGCCGTCAGCATAAAAGTCGGCGAGCAGACCACTGTGACGGAATCGGCCCCGTACTTCATCCAGAAGCCCACATCCATCCGAGTGATCATGGGTGAAGATGCCATGTTCAAGTGCATCGTCCAAGGTAGTCCTCCCCTCGCCATCAACTGGGAGAAGGATGGGAAACACCTCGGCAAATCGTACGATTCCAACCGGATTCGGATCGAATCCCAGGGCGAGAAGAACGCTCTGAAGATCCAAAGTACTCGTTTGGGAGACACTGGGACCTACACTTGCCATGCAGAGAATCCTTTAGGATCCTCCAGCGCAGCTGCAGCATTGATGGTGGATCTTCCAGATTCGTACAGCCCGGGCAGCACGAGACACAGCATAGACGACATCAGTAGCAAGACTTCTCCACTGTTGTCCCACATGCAGAAAAGACGAGAAGAAATCCGGAAGAGCGATTTGTCCAGTGTAGACTCCTTGATATCCACCGAAGGACGGTCCAAACTCGGATTGAGCTTGTCCTTGGATTACGAACGGGCTGCTAGCTTGACCTCCAAGGGACTCCGTGGCGATGGAGGCTCATATTATCGGGTTACCACCCGGAGTTTCACTGTCACCGAGGGCAAGCATGCCAAAATGAGCTGCTATGTGACCGGAGAACCCAAACCAGAGACAGTTTGGAAGAAGGATGGCGAGGTGATCCTCGAGAGCCGGAGACATATCATTTATGAGGATGAGCAGGAGAATTTTGTCTTGAAGATCCTCTTTTGCAAGCAGGTCGATAATGGCCTCTACACCTGCACGGCTTCAAACTTGGCAGGACAGACCTACAGTTCTGTGTTGGTGACCGTCAAAGGTGAGTAGCGATAGTTCCTCCATTGTGCCGCACAATGGGCTCAAGACCAGACAATTTGGCGGGACAGACCTACAGTTCTGTGTTGGTAATCATCAAAGGTTAGTAGCCTCTGTTGTGTAGCACAATGGGTTCAATACTATACAATTTGGCGGAACAGTTCTGTATTGGCAATCATCAAAGGTGAGTAGCCATAGATCCTCCATTGTGTAGCAAATGGTCTCAAGACCACACAATTTGGAGGGACAGACCTACAGTTCTGTGTGGGGAATCATCAAAGGTGAGTAGCCATAGATCCTCCATGGTATCGTACAATAGGCTCAAGACCAGACAATTTGGCAGGACAGACCTTCAGTTCTGTGTTGGTGATCATCAAAGGTGAGGAGCCGTAGATCCTCCGTTGTGTAGCACAATGGGCTCAATACCACACAATTTGGTGGGACAGATATATGGTTCTGTGTTGGTAATTGTCAAAGGTGAGTAGTTGTAGCGCCCCCATTGTGTAGCACAATGGTCTCAGGACCAGACAATTTGGCAGGATAGACGTACAGTTCTGCGTTGGTAATCGTCAAAGGTGAGTAGCCATAGATCCTCTGTTATGTAGCACAATGGGTTCAATACTATACAATTTGGCGGAACAGACCTACAGTTCTGTGTTGGCAATCATCAAAGGTGAGTAGCCAAAAATCCTCCATTGTGTAGCAAATGGTCTCAAGACCACACAATTTGGTGGGACAGACATACAGTTCTGTGTTGGTAATTGTCAAAGGTGAGTAGCCATAGATCCTCCGTTGTGTAGCACAATGGGTTCAATACCACACAATTGATGGGACAGACATACAGTTCTGTGTTGGTAATGGTCAAAGGTGAGTAGCCATAGATCCTCCGTTGTGTAGCACAATCAATACCACACAATTTGACAGGGCAGACCTATAGTTCTGTGTTGGTAATCGTCAAAGGTGAGTAGCCAAAAATCCTCAATTGTGTAGCAAATGGTCTCAAGACCACACAATTTGGTGGGACAGACATACAGTTCTGTGTTGGTAATTGTCAAAGGTGAGTAGCCGTAGATCCTCCGTTGTGTAGCACAATGGGTTCAATACCATACAATTGATGGGACAGACATACAGTTCTGTATTGGTAATGGTCAAAGGTGAGTAGCCATAGATCCTCCGTTGTGTAGCACAATCAATACCACACAATTTGACAGGGCAGACCTACAGTTCTGTGTTGGTAATCGTCAAAGGTGAGTAGCCATAGATCCTCCGTTGTGTAGCACAATCAATACCACACAATTTGACAGGGCAGACCTACAGTTCTGTGTTGGTAATCGTCAAAGGTGAGTAGCCATAGATCCTCCGTTGTGTAGCACAATCAATACCACACAATTTGACAGGGCAGACCTACAGTTCTGTGTTGGTAATCGTCAAAGGTGAGTAGCCATAGATCCTCCGTTGTGTAGCACAATCAATACCACACAATTTGACAGGGCAGACCTACAGTTCTGTGTTGGTAATCGTCAAAGGTGAGTAGCCATAGATCCTCCGTTGTGTAGCACAATCAATACCACACAATTTGATGGGACAGACCTACGGTTCTGTGTTGGTGATCATCAAAGCTATGGCTCCACCTGTCTACCAAGGTAGAGAAACACTGGAAGAGAAGGCGTAAGGAAATAACCTCAGACGAGCAGTCCATTCAACAAAAGCAGGACACAGAACAATCCCCTTAACTTCCTATTTACCACATATAGGTAGTCCTTGATGTATGACCACAATTGAGCCCAAAATTTCTGTTTCTAAATCAAACATTTGTTAAATGAATTTTGCCCCATTTTATGACCTCCCTTGCCACAGTTGTTAAGTGAATTCCTGCAGCTGTTAAGTTAGTAACATGGTTGCTAAGTGAATCTGACTCCCCCATTGACTTTGCTTGTCAGAAGGTCACAGAAGGGGATTGCATGACCTTGGGACACCGTAACTGTCATAAATACGAGCCAATTGCCAAACGGTCAAATTCTGATCATGTGACCATGGGGAGGAAGCGACGGTTGTTAGTGTGGAAAAATGGCCAGGAATCACTTTTTCCAGTGCCGTTGTAACTTTGAACGGTCACTAAACAAACGATTGTAAGTTGAGGACTATCTGTAATAGTGGTTTTTTTTTTTGGTTTTTTTTTAAAAAGAACATTTAGCTTCACAACTAAAAGAAGACTGTTAAATGTATTTTTAAACTAGGAGAAATCTGATCCCAGGCATATCTTCTGCAGAAGTAGGTGCCAAGAAAATAAACATGTATCTTGGCTAGTTTTACAAGGAGATTGATATTAGCAAGATGCAGGTATTCAATTTTCACATTCCATAGGACGGTGATTTGATCCAGTGTAAAATGTATTCCTTGATCTCAAATCCATAATTCAGTAACATTTGCTGAATCAAGACCCTTAAAGCAATCAATGGGACAGGTAGTCCTCGACTTACAACCAGTCACTTATAATAGATCCTGGAAAAGCCAGATTTGAACCCAGCTTCAAAGTTTTGACGTCCACCCTCCTGGTCACGTGGCTGCATTTTGGGCGCTTGGCAACCAGCCTGCTTTATGACCGTTTTCAGCAGCCCATGGTCACATGATTGCAATTCATGATGTTTTTGCTGGAAATCAGCATTTATGTCTGTTTTAGAGCAAAAAAGACACCCCCTAGTGCAGGGGTAGGCAACTTTGGCTCTTTTATGACTCATGGACTTTAACTCCCAGAATTCCTGAGTCAGCTATGCTGACTCAGGAATTCTGGGAGTTGAAGTCCATGAGTCATAAAAGAGCCGAGGTTGCCTAGCCCTGCTTAGTGGACTGGCTTTACTTTATGAGCGCAGAATTCACTTAACGACAGTGGCATTCTCTTGATAGCTGGTGGGTTGACTTAATGACCACCCTAAATAGGTTGTAAAATTGGTGTCAAATGGTGGCCCATTTAAACTTCATGACTTATGACTGTTAAGTGCAAGTTCACTTATGGTCGTAAGTCAAGGACTACCTGTATGTTGCAGTGTTGTTAGAAAAATAAACTATAAGAAAGGATGATGGCTCCTCACGCCCAGGCCTTTGAAAGGGATTGAATTAATTCACAGAAGACAGGACTACAGGTAGTCCTTGACTTAACGATCCCAATTGAACCCCAATTTTCTCTTGCTAAGTGAGATAGTTGTTGAGTTTTCGCCTCCAGCAAGAAAAGGTCGTAAAATGGGGCAAAAACTCACTTAACAACTATGTTGCTTAGCAATGGAAACTTTGAGCTCAATTGTGGTCGTAAGTTGAGGACTACCTGTACTGATGTTCCACTTGATCATAATGTTCTACT
The DNA here is from genome assembly GCA_023970755.1 of Azemiops feae. Lineage (NCBI taxonomy): Eukaryota > Metazoa > Chordata > Lepidosauria > Squamata > Viperidae > Azemiops > Azemiops feae. The sequence continues at coordinate 179,319 of JALGBA010004117.1, read as the reverse complement.
GAGGTTCTACTTGATCATAATGTTCCATTGATGTTCTACTTGACCACAATTTTCTAATGATGTTCTACTTGATCTTAATGTTCTACTATTGTTCTACTTGATCACAATGTTCTATTTATGTTGCACTGGATCGTAATTTTCTACTGATGTTGCACTTGATTATAATGTTCTACTGATGTTCTACTTGAACATAATGTTCTATTGATGTTAAACTTAATCCTAATTTTCTAGTGATGTTCCATTTGATTATAATGTTTTAGTGGATGTTCTACTTGATCATAATGTTTTATTGATGTTCCACTTGATCCTAATTTTCTACTGGTGTTTCACTTGATCATGTTCTACTGGATCTTAATGTTCTATTGATGTTCCAGATCATAATGCTCTACTGATGTTCTGCTGGATCATAACATTGTACTGATTTTCTACTTGATCGTAATTTTCTACTGATGTTGCACTTGATCATAATGTTCTACTGATGTTCTACTTGAACATAATGTTCTATTGATGTTAAACTTAATCCTAATTTTCTAGTGATGTTCCATTTGATTATAATGTTCTAGTGGATGTTCTACTTGATCATAATGTTCTATTGATGTTCCACTTGATCCTAATTTTCTACTGATGTTTCACTTGATCATGTTCTACTGGATCTTAATGTTCTACTGATGTTCCAGATCATAATGCTCTACTGATGTTCTGCTGGATCATAACATTGTACTGATGTTCTACTGGATCTTAATGTTCTAGTAATATTTTAAAATGTAGAATAGAATATAGCTGGAAGGGACCTTGGAGGTCTTCTAGTCCAGCCCCCTGCTCGAGCATATTCTAAATCATAATGTTCTACTGATGTTAGGGTTAAGAGTTCTTAACGTGATCTTAGCGTCATTTAGAGCTGTTTGATGGTTCTTCAGTCTTGCGTCTTCCCAAAGTTCGTTTCTTCATCTGGTTTTCCCCCAGAACCGAGAATACCTTTCAAGACAAAACTCCAAGACTTGGAAGTTCGGGAGAAGGAGCCCGCGATCTTCTTGTGTGAAGTACCCCATTCTGATGTGGAGACCACTTGGTTCAAAGAGGAGACCAGACTTCAACAGAATGACAAGTACAAGATCGAAGAAGATGGGACATGTCGTAAGCTAACGGTCCAAAACGTCACCATGGATGATGATGCTGTCTACATTTGCGAGATGAAGGAAGGCAGCAGAACCATTGCCGAATTGAGCGTTCAAGGTAAGTGAAGTCCATTTGATCTTTCTTGATAGGACTTCCTTCTACAGGTAGTTCTCGACTTATGACCAGTTGCTTAGTTATAAACTGCCTGAAATAGGAGATTTACAACATGGATCCGATATTCCAACAGTCCCCTGCAGTCGCATGGCTATATTTTGGATCCTTGGCAACCCACATGCATTAACAGCCATTTGCAATGTCCCACAATCATGTGAACAAGTTTTATGATGGTTTTGCTGAAAACCGGCAATTATTTCCAGTTTTTGGGAAAACTGTGTGGTAGTGCACAATGGGTTCACTTAACGAACACAGCATTTGCTTAATGACACTGTTCACACTTACAACTGCCGCGTTCATTTAACGACTGCTGCAAACCCCATAAAAATGGCCTAGCCATTTTAGGAACAACTAATGAGTGTAGTGGGCAGGCTCCATTTACAGTCATTAGTTTGAGGACTTCCTGTAATGCAGTCCTTTGTATTATTTGAGACTTGTGCAAGAATGTGCATTGGTGCTCATATGGGCTCCACTCATTTTTTAATGCGCAATGCACACCTGAAATAAAGCAGATAGTTGTAACTGGATCATCATGGCTACTATCTTAACTCTTTGGCTGGAGTGAGGCGATGATGCCAGAGTAGATATTATTATTACAGATAGTCCTCAATTTGCAACCATTTGTTTAGTGACTGAAGTTACAATGGCACTGAAGAAAGTGACTTATGAACGTTTTTCATATTTATGACCGTTGCAGCATCTCCAGGGTTACGTGATCAAAATTCAGACACTTGGCAACTGGCATGTATTATGACGGTTGCAGTGTCTCAAAGTCACATGATCCTGTTTTGCGACCTTCTGACAAGCAGTGGGGAAGCCAGATTCACTTAACGACCGCGTTACTAAGCAACTTACTAAGCGTTACTAAGCAACTTACTTAGCAACTGCGGCAAGGAAGGTCATCAAATGGGGCAAAACTTCCTTAACAACTGTGTCGCTTAGCAATGGAAATTTTGAGCTTGAGGACTACCTGTATTATTATTTACTGAGTTTCTTTGCCGCCCAACTTGCCATAAGAATTGGGTGACAAATAAATTGAATTGGGAAATTGTCCAGTAACAGACTTATTTAATAAGTCCAGAATGTACCAACATATAATATAGGAATCATCTGCCCAAATTTACAAACCACTATTACCACAGCTGAGAATCCTGAGAGTTGGCGTTCACATGTACAAAGGGTGCCCATGTTAGAAAAATCAATACACAGGTCCTCGCACTTATGACCATTGCAGCATCCCCAGGATCACATGATCAAAATTTGGACACTTGACAACCGGCATGTATTCATGACAGTTGCAGCTTCCTGGGTCACGTGATCTCCATTTATGACCTTTCCCAGCCAGCTTCTGAAAAGCAAAGGGGGAAGCCAGATTCGCTTAATGACGGTTAGGTGTTAACCATGGTTAACTACAGGAATTCATTTAACAACCGTGGTGAAAAAGGTGGCAAAACCAGTCACAACTTGTTTTACAACCCCCTTGCTTAGCAATAGAAATTCTGCTCCCAATGGTAATCGTAAGTCGAGGACTACCTCTTAATACCTGTTTAATGAATAAAATCTTTAAAGGCAATTCATCTCTGGCCCACTAACAATTTTTAGACAGAGATCAGGCTTCCTTGGTTGATAATTCCAGGGGTGAAATGCAAGACCCCTGATGCAAACCACAAGTTATCTAAGAGGGTCATCCATGCTTGTTCAAATCAAAGATCGAAGGAGGTCATCGGATTTCTGTAACCTGAGTTCGGATCACACTGCTTGCCAAGCATTTGAAGGAATTGCAGACATATAACTTATGTCAATGTCTTTGACCTCTGCAGCCCATAGAGGTAGTCCTTGGCTTACATCAGTTCGTTTAGTGACCATTTGAAGTTACACCACTGAAAAAAGTGACTTATGACCATTTTTCACACTTATGACCATTGCAGCATCCTTATAGCCATGTGATTTACATTCGGATGCTTGACAACTGATTCCTATTTATGACAGATGCAGTGTTCCAGGGTCATGTGATCCCCCTGCTGACCAGCAAAAGTCACTGGGGAAGCTGGATTCATTTAACAACCGTATGACTAACTTAACAACTGCAGGGATTCACTTAACAACTGCGGCAAGAAAAGTTGTAAAATGGGGGCAAGACTCACTAAACAAATTTCTCACATAGCAACATAAATTTTGGGTTCAGTTATTGTCGTAAGTCGAGGACTGCCTGGACACACCAATCCACTTTACAAGCCAGGATTAGGAAGGAAATCTAGTTTGCCCTTGGCCAACCCATCTCTGCATTTCTTGCTGCGTTGATTGACTGAAGAGGGCTGGCTCCTCCGTGAGGCAATCTGTGCTGTGATTGGTTGCTGTGGGTGTGGAGGGGGAGTTTCCCTTTTTCCCCGCCTTTTTTCTTCTGTAGGCCCTGTATGCTCTGTGATTTACCTCATGATGCTCCAGTTTGCCTGACTATCTTGTTTGCTGTATATAAAGATGTAAAATATATTTATTTATATAAAACTACAAGTTTGTGTTGGCCTCTGACTCGATTTGGACACCGGCTGAGCAATGCCCTGACAGGTTACATAAATCGATGTGGGATTTTTGAATGTTTAGAATATATGTAGGGATAGGTCTTCCTCGTTATCTATTAGTTCATGTCTCTCTTTTATCCACTCTTTATCTAATTCTCTTTCTCTCTCTCTCTTATATATCTATTCATGTGTGTATTTCTCTCCGTCTCTCTCTCTTCCTATGTATTAATTCATGTAACTATCATCTATCTAATTATCCATCCATCCATCCATCCATCCATCCATCCATCCATCCATTTATCCATCTATCCATTTATCCGTCTGTCTGTCTGTCTGTCTGTCTATCTGTCTGTCTATCTGTCTATATCTCTCTCCCTATCATATATCTATCGTGTCTGTCTATTCATCCATCCATCTATCCATCCTTCCATCATTTTTCTATCTATCTATCTATCTATCTATCTATCTATCTATCTATCTATCTATCTATCTATCTATCTATCTATCTATCTATCTATCTATCTATCTATCTATCTATCTATCTATCTATCTATCTATCTATCTCTGTCTGCTTGTCTATCTGTATCTATCCATCCATCCATCCATCCATCCCTATCTATCTATCTATCTATCTATCTATCTATCTATCTATCTATCTATCTATCTATCTATCTATCTATCTATCTATCTATCTATCTATCTATCTATCATATCTAACTTGATCTATCTATCTATCTATCTATCTATCTATTTATCTATCTATATTGATCTATCTATATTGATCTATCTATCTATCTATCTTCTATCTATCTATCTATCTATCTATCTATCTATCCTATCTATCTATCTATCTATCTATCTATCTATCTATCTATATCTATCTATCTATCATCTATCTATCTCTATCTATCTATCTATCTACTATCTATATATCTATCTATCTATCTATCTATCTATCTATCTATCTATCTATCTATCTATCTATCTATCTATCTATCTATCTATCATATCTACTATCTATCTATATCTATCATCATCTAGTCCATCCATCCATCCATCCATCCATCCATCCATCCATCCATCCATCCATCCATCCATCCATCCATCCATCCATCCATCCATCCATCCATCCATCCATCCATCCATCCATCCATCCATCCATCTCTCTCTCTCTATCTATCTATCTATCTGTTTAATTATCTAGCTGTATCTCCCTTCCTCCCTATCCATCTATGCCTGTATATACCTCCCTACCTAGACAAGTTCATAGTATTTCTAAGCACGGAGCTTTTAATCTGAGTTGACTGAATGTAACGGTCATGTTTTTATTTATCAACCTAGGCAACATTATCAAGAAACTGCCAAGGAAGACGGCTGTCAGTATAAAAGACACCGCAGTGTTCTGTGTGGAACTGGAACAAAAGTGCGAGAAGTTCCGATGGTTGAAGAATAAGGAAGAATTAAAACCTAGCGGTCGCATCTCAATCTCCTCAGCAGACAGAGAATATACCATGATCATCCGGGATTGTCAGATAGAAGATGGAGGAGAAATTGTCTTTGTGGCTGATGAATGTAGAACATCTACACAGTTTACTGTCTCTGGTAAGAGTCATTTATTCCCCCCCCCATGTGTGTGAGGGATTTGTTCCTCCATATTTGTTACTTACAAACTGTAGGCTTCTCCTGAAGATCTTAGATGCTTAGGATCGTGCAAATATAGGTAGTCCTTGACTTAGAACCATAACTGAGTTTTGCTCAAAGATAGAAAGATACATAAATGATAGAGTGTTTCCCCGAAAGTAAGGCCTACCCCCAAAATAAGCCCTAGCTTGATTTTTTGGGAGTGGCCCTAATATAAGCCCTACCCCCAAAATAAGCCCTAGTTTTGGGGCGAGGCACACACTTAAAAATTAAGCTAGGGCAGGGGTGGGGGTGTGGAGCTGGCCCATGCGCCCCAGGCCCACTTACCTTGCAGCCAGCCCTCTCCTCGCAGACCCAGCTCTTCTGTGGTGTTTTCTACAGCCAGGCCTGCATTTCTTAGTCACAGGCCTTTCCGGAAGGCCTGTGCAGCCAAGAACTGAGCTATGGATTCAATCCATAGCTCGGTTCTGCAAGTCCTCTGCAGCCGAGGACCGAGCTATGGATTCGATCCATAGCTCGGTCCTCGGTTGCATAGGCCTTCCAGAAAGACCTGACTGCAAAATGCAGGCCAGAATGCAGCTGCAGCATAAAGCTGCTCCTTCGGCCCCAGAAGAAGTGGACTGGCTGGGCAGGGCTGTCGGTGCCGGAAGTGAGAAAGACATCCCCCTGAAAAGGAGACCTGGTCTTCTTTTCGGGGAAGCATGGTAGGTAGGTGATACATAGAAATAGATAGATAGACAGACAGACAGACAGATAAATAGGTAGATGACAGATATACTGTAGAAGATAGATAGATAGATAGATAGATAGAGACGGATGGATGGACGAAGGAAGGAAGCAAGGAAGCAAGGAAGGAGATAGAGAAGCAGGTAGGGAGAGAGAAATATGGAAGGAGAGAGAGAGGGAGGGAGGCAGAAGATAGAGGAAAATAGATAGATGGATGGATGGATGGATGGATGCATGGATGGATGGATGGATGGATGGATGGATGGACGGACGGACGGACGGACAGACAGACAGACAGACAGACAGACAGACAGACAGACAGACAGACAGACAGTTTAGTCCCATGGAAATTCTGGTTTCAATTGTGGCCGTAAGTCAAGGACTACCTGTTTAGAAGAATAACAAAACTTGTGATAGTTCCATCAAATCTTGAGGGCCAAGATTGACCCCTTAAACCAAAAACCTGGTTTAAAAGGTTCCTAGGATCAGGCGGGGTCAGTTATCCAGATCAGTGGCACAGCCAAACCATGAGAGAAACTCAAGGCATCAGCCCTGTAGCGGTGAAGTCATTTGACCCAATTTGATCCCCACTCAGAACATGCTTGAAGATCCCAAGCAGAAGGCGAGCATCAATCAATCAGTTGCCACCGATTTCTTGCATGCAAGAAACATGCCGTCACTTACTATCCACCCTTAAAATAAGATACAATACAATGGTATACAGGAAGTCCTTGACTTATGACCACAATGGAGCTCAAAATTTCTGTTGCTAAGTGAGACAGTTGTTAAGTGAGTTTTGCCCCATTGTATGACCACAGTTGTTAAGTGAATCATGGCAGTTGTTAAATTAGTAACTTGGTTGTTAAGTGAATCTGGCTTCCGCATTGACTTTGTCAGAAGGTCACAAAATGTGATTACGTGACCCAGCAATTGTCATAAGTATGAGTCAATTGCCAAATGTCTGAATTTTGATCATATGACTGCAGAGATGCTGCAGTGGTCATAAGTGTCAAAAACAGTTATAAGTTACGTTTTTCAATGCTGTTGTAAGTTCAAACAGTCACTAAACGAACTGTTGTAAGTCGAGGACCACCTGCGCAATTGAACAACTGCAGCGATTCACTTAACAACCATGGCCAAAAAAGTCATGAAATTGGGTTTGACTCATTTAACAACCACCTTGTTTATCAATGGAAATTCTAGCCTCCATTGTGGTCATAAGTTGAGGACCACCTGAAACCAGATCAAATTCAGAAATCATAATGCGGACTAGTTTCTGAGTTTGACCCAACTTAATTGCCGTATTGGAAAATAGCTTTGTTGGAAAATCTCTTCAATTTAACCTCTTTAATTCGCAACCTGAATTTGGCTGCCCAACCCCTTCTCTTAGCCATAGCATGTTAAGCTAAGATCTCGTATAACAAGGAAAGAATGTGAAAAGCGTACATAGAGAACATAATTGAAGTAGGCATCACTGCACCCTGTTTGCAAAAATAACCTTTTCTCAGAGTCCATACTGTATCATAGCTAGGCACCAGAGGCCAGGACAAGAAGTAACAGATGGAAACTTATCAAGGAGCGATCCAACCTAGAACCAAGAAGAAATTTCCTGACAGTGAGAACAATTAACCAGTGGAACAACTTGCCTCCAGACGTTGTGGGTGCTCCAACACTGGAAGTTTTCAAAAATAAACTGGACAACTATTTGACCGGGATGGAATAAAACTCCTGCCTTGAGCAGGGGATTGGACTAGAAGATCTCTGAGGTCCCTTCCAGTCCTATGATTCTAAAAACCAAGAGATGGCTTCAAAAGAGACCGAGATGTAGAAAGCTAAAGGAGAGATCCTCTCTATTGCTCCTTACTTTAGACAGATCATCTGTTTAGTAGTGCCTCATTTAATGGAATACAGGTAGTCCTCGACTTACAATAGTTCATTTAGTGACACTTCAAAATTACAAGAGCACTGAAAAAAGTGACTTATGACCGTTTTTTACCCTTACGACCATTGCAGCATCCCCATGGTCACGTGATCAAAATTCGGCCGCTTGGTGACTGACTCATATTTATCATGGTCACAGTGTCCCAAGATCATGTGATCCCCTTTTGCGATCTTCTGACAAGCAAAGTCAATGGGGAATCCAGATTCACTTATCCCCACCGTGTGATTAACTTAACAACTGCAGGGATTCGCTTAACAACTTTGGCAAGAAAGGTCGTCAACTGGGACAAAGCTTACTTAACAAATGTCTTGCTTAGCGACAGAAATGCTGGGCTCCATTGTGCTCGTAAGTCGAGGACTTCCTGTATATCATTGCTCTGTATATTATTTTAAGGATGGGTAGCAAATGACAGCATGTTTGTTGCATGTAAGAAATTAGTGGCGATTGGATAACCATTTGTCTGCAGTGGTATAGGGTTTCCTGCCTGAGCAGGGGGTTGGACTAGAAGACCTCAAAGGTCCCTTCCAACTCTGTTATTGTTATTGATTGATTGATTGATTGATTGATTGATGCTTTCCTTCTGCTTGGGATCTTCAAGCATGTTCTGGGGATCCAGTTGGATCAGATGACTTTACCACTATGGGGCAGATGCCTTGGGTTTTTCTTATGTTTTAAATGAGCCACTGATCTGAAAAATGAACCCTGCCTGATCCTAAGAACCTTTTAAACCAAAGTTTCCTGAAGAGGTCAATCTTGGCCCCCAAGATTTGGTAGAACTATTGTAAGGTTCGTTGTTCTTCTATACAGGTAGTCCTCGACTTACGACCACAACTGAGACCAGAATTTCTATTGCTAAGGCAGGTGGTTATTAAACCAGTCACACCCGATCTTATGACCTTTTTTCCCATGCTTGTTAAATCGAATCACTGCAGGTGGTCATTAAGTGAATCCAGCTTCCCCCATTGATGTTGACAGTCAGAAGCCAGATAGGAAGGTCACAAATGGCGATCACATGACTCTGGGTCGCTGCAACCATCATAAATACATGCCAGTTGCCAAGTGCCTGCATTGTGATCATGTGACCATGGGGTTTTGTGACGGTCATAAGTGCGAGTCATGGTTGTAACTCGCATCCTGCATTTTGATCATGTGAGTGTGGGGATCATGCAGAACAAAACAGAATAACAGAGTTGGAAGGGAC